>CM026297.1:3609969-3717451 GCA_014851415.1 Cnaphalocrocis medinalis
CATGTTGATGAATGCAAGACTACCTTTAAATTTACTCATATCAATTCTGATATAATTTTAAAAACATTCAAAGAATTGAATATGAAACCAACTGAGGATTTATGGGGACTCTCGGTAGACATACTAAAAAATATAATACATGCTATCGCACCCCATCTAGCTATGATATTCAATAAATGTGTTGACGACGGTGTATTTCCCGATATGATGAAATACAGTAAAATAATACCATTATTCAAATCGGGAGAGAAAAGTGACCCGTCTAACTTCAGACCAATTTCTATACTACCAGCTCTTAGCAAAATTTTTGAAAAAGTAATATTCATCCAGTTATTGGCTCATTTGAATTTGAATAAAATATTGCACAGTAAGCAATTTGGATTTACAAAAGGTAAATCCACTACTGATGCTGGAGTGGCGCTTATCAAGCATGTCTTTGATGCGTGGGAAAATAAGCGAGATGCTATTGGTATATTCTGTGACTTGTCAAAAGCCTTCGATTGCGTAAATCATGAAACGTTGCTTATGAAGTTACATCATTACGGTGTCTTAGACAACTCAATTAGTCTAATCAAATCTTATTTATCTGATAGGATTCAAAAGGTGAATGTCAATGGAATTAACTCTTCGGGTGCCCCTTTAGTTATGGGTGTACCCCAGGGCTCGATATTGGGGCCGTTGTTTTTAATCTACATAAATGACCTTCCTTACTATACTAAAGATCTATGTGAGATAGTGTTATTTGCTGACGATACATCCTTGATTTTTGAGGTTGATAGACAAAAAGAAAATGTTGACGACGTAAATAACACTCTCTCTCAAGTACTACACTGGTTCACTTCTAATAACTTAGTTCTTAATTCAAAGAAAACTAAATGTGTAAAGTTCACTATGCCCAATGTAAGGCAGGTCAATATTAATATAGTCATGAATAACGAACCTATTGAAATTATAAACTCCACAGTTTTTCTAGGCATCACTCTGGATTCCAAATTGCAATGGAGCCCCCTGCCTTGGCAGGAAGACTTAGTTCAGCTGCATATGCAGTTAGGAAAATAAGGAATCTGACTGATATTGAGACTGCAAGACTGGTATATTTTAGTTATTTTCATAGTCTGATGTCATATGGTCTATTGCTGTGGGGATCCGGTGCTGACATACAAGCTATCTTCATATTGCAGAAGAGGGCAATTCGCGCCATCTATGGCCTTAGATCACGTGACTCACTTAGAGAATTATTCAAGGAAATAAATATTTTAACGGTAGCTTCTCAATACATTTTTGATTGCATTATGTTTGTACGTAAAAACTTGCAGCTTTACTCGCGAAAATCTGATTTTCATAGCTTTAACACACGAAATAAACATAGGCTTGCGGTCCCAAATCTAAGACTTCATAAAATTGGCAACTCATTTGTGGGATTGAGTATAAAAATGTTTAATAAGTTACCACAAAGAGTAATTGACTTACCATTGCATGAATTTAAATTTCATATTAAAAACTGTTTAATGCAGAAAGGCTACTATAATGTAGAAGATTATTTAGATGATAAGGATTCCTGGACATGTTAATCTCCTCGCCTATTCTATTAAATGTATAATTGATTTTATAATTTTACTTTGACGATTATCTAAACGATATAAAGCATTGTACACATCATACTGTTATTGTAATCTTAATAATATTTTTATTATCAGAATGAAAATTGTAATACTGATCATAATTTGAAAAGAGTGACTACTGAGTTTCTTGCTGATTCTTCTCGGTAGAAATCGACTTTCCGAATCAGCGGTAGCTTACATAATATTTGACATTCATAAATGTTCTATAAGGACTTAAATTGAATAAAGAATATTTCTATTTCTATTTCTATTTCTATTTCAATCCATTAACCACCGCAAACTTAAAGGATTCTAGTTCCATATTTTCCCCTAAGTCCTTTGGCTTAATAAGTTCGAATCTGTCGCGAAGCGGCGAGATCCACGGCGTCTCTCACCGCTGCAATTATATTAGCGACCGGCCGCTGATAAATCAAGCTAAGTCTTCAAGGACCGGGACATACTGTCCCAATCAATACTATTTATAAAGAGATAACTTCTATAGACAACGACAAGGCTTATAGGTAAACCGAAAACACGAAACGCTTGCGCGATGTAATTTAGCACAGCGCCATCTATTAGTTCATTTCTGAATTACGGTCCCGAAGCGAAGTGAGGGCGGGCCACTAGTCATTGAATAAAGTTACCAAATAGGTGCCAGTAGGAGGACCGACCAAGATGCAAGAAACTACCGTGTATAAAACAAGCAACAATGTGAATAGTTTTTTTTAATTTGCCTATTTCTAACGCAGATGATAACACCATGGGGCGGACCATTAGAAAGAGACATAAGCAGCCTTTGTCACTCCTCATCTCTTCAACCACTTACAAAATCACGGTAATCAGGATAACGACGATGATGAGTCAGTCTTCAAACCATTTACCTACTTCTGAAATTGACATCAGATTTAAAATTGCCGATTACTCCGCCCTCATTTCGATAGTTTCAATTTGAACCAATAGATGGTGTTGGGCGTCATTAAAGTAATACAACACATAGTAAAATTACAATAAAATAAAACTATCTACAGTTAAAACCTAAATAAAAAAGAAAGCAAAACAGAGAAAACCAATGGGAACACAGCATATAAATGCCACGACTTAGCGCGTACGCAACTTTACGGAAAACTGTACGTACAATGTGGTCCCAAGGTCACAGAATGACCACGAGGTCACTGATATTAGAAGCTAAGTTTAAGGTTATGTTTACAAGAGTACGACCTTGGCCGAGAGCCAAGCTGATAGTCGAAACGTCACAGATTATATAATAATTGTCAAGTGCCGAAGTGCCTGAGGGAATGGGCGAGAAATCTGTGGAAACTTGAAGGGCGCTAAGTTCAGCAGTATTAGTTTCAACAGTTTAATTTTCGTAGTGGTGAAAATGTTGATACGCTAGCCAAACTGATTTGTTTTGTCTTTCAAAATCAGTACCTCGTGATATCGAAAAACGTGACAATGTCTCAAAACTACAATTAGTACGTTCTATTTCGGGACCACGGGACAGGTGTCAGGTAATCGACAAACGGGAGCTATTGTCAGTTAAAATCCTACGCGGCAGTTCAGCTATGGCGGCCAATCTCAACAATAAGTCATATAATATGGGCGTAGAAGTAATGCTCGAGTTTCGTGTGCTCTCTCTTCCCTTCACCTCATTATCTATACTATTAATAAAGAGGTAACGCCTCGGCCTGTGACTGACTGACTGATTGACTGACTGACTGACTGACTGATCTATCAACGCACAGCCAAAACTACTGGACCTAAAATCATGAAATTTGAAACATAGGTAGTTCTTACTATGTAGGCGCGCACTAAGAAGGGATTTTGCGAAATTCACCCCCTAAAGGGGTGAAAGAGGGGGTTTACGTTAGTATGAAAGTCTTTCAATTTTGATGGTAGAGATTTTAAAATTTGGATTATGATTGTTTATCAAAAATAAAAATTGACCTGTTTTAGTTTTTTTTTAAATTCAAGCCATAAAGGGGTGAAATGAGGGTTAAAACAATGTATGGGAGATTTATTATTTTTAAAGCTAGAGTCTTGAAAATTGGTATTTGGGTTTTCCATACAAATTAAATGAAAGTAATTTCAGCATTTTTATTTCTTCAGCTTACAAAGGGGTGAAAGGGGGTTAAAACGTCATATGGAAAATTCGTCATTTTTAAAGCTAGAGCTTTGAAAAGTGCTATGCAAAGCCCACTTTGCATGCAAATGTAAAGAAATTGAATTCGGCATTTTTTTCTTCAACCTAAAAAGGGGAGAAAGGGGGATAAAACACCGTATTGTCAATTTTAAAGCTAGATTCTTGAAACTTGGTATTTGGGCTTTGCCTACAAATGTAATGAAAGTGAATTCGTTATTTTTTTCTTCAACCTAAAAAGGGGGAAAAGGGGGTTGAAACGCAGTATTGTCATTTTTTGAAGCTAGAAGCTTGAAAATTGGTATTTAGGCTTTGCATAGAAATTTTATAAAAGTCCCCCCTTATAGGGGTGAACGGGGGAACTGATTAAATTTGACAAAGTAAAGTTATAGAGTTTCCAACATTTTTTAAATCAAATCTTTTTGAGATTCCTTCATTAAGGTTTACGATCACCAAAATTATCAATACTATAAGTATCAGTAAAATTTCTTTTTGCTAATTACTTTGATTGTTGTGAATTCTACTTCGTTCAAAAAATTAAAATACCGAAGCGAAGCGAGGGCGGGCCACTAGTATTTAGATACAGACGAACACAACGGCTAAAAGAGGCGCTGGTGAAAGAAACCGCCAACTTCCATACTTTGGGCTGACACTGATCGCTTCAAAATATCGCATTTGCTATTCATCTTTCCGACTTTTAGAATTCTTAATAACCTAAATGTCCCGTCAATCTTTTGCCCTTTAAAACCGGGTCGTCAGCGACTGTCCCAGTGGCTTGGTATTTGCCACCCCTATTGCCCCGGTCCGGGCGCCTGTGCTGCGTTTTACTACTTCCCTTAACTGCCCGCTTTTTCCGATGAATGTAAAATATAACCTTACCATAGTAAAGTTAAAGATTTTTACAGTTTCTGCCACAAGGTCAACGCCAAGTAAGTACGAGGGACAAAATAATAATAAAAAGTCTGTTCCTATTATTTAAACGCTCTCCTGGTATGGCCATGCACTGACAAAGAGGCGACACATGTTACCAAAAGAGTGAGTGAGAGGACGAACAGAGAACGGCCAAGAAAGAGATGGTTGGATTATGGCAAGAATGGCATGACTAAAAAGGTGGTGGATGACAGGCACAAATGGAAGAAGAAAACGTACTGCGTCAAACCCAGATGACCTGGGAATAGGGCAGGAAGATGATGATGACATAAATTACCATCTGGTAGTACCTAAGTCTTACGATTAAACTTGGGGCAAGAGGTTTTGCTGCTCCTATGTATATTAAGTTTCCTCTGTTATCTGATGTCACAATATGTTACAGATTTGAATGCTTCGGTAATAGGTAACCAAATACAGCGGGCAAATCGCCAAGAGCTATTTCTTCAAAAGAGCGAATTGAAAAAGGCGAATGGAACATTCTGAAAACCCCTGTACTATGGCATAACTCTGGCAGGATTTCTATTGAAAGTGAAGCATAGCTCCGGCTTCCCGACAGGTTAAATCGAGCGGCAGCCATGCATCATTCGAAACTACGGGGTGTCAGGATTCTGCCTCCACCGGATTTGTGGTGTACATAATGCCCACTTAAAGTGATAAGTTTCTTGCGGATTTTTTCACGGATTACGTAGGATTTTGCTCAAGTTACGTTCACTAAAATTTACACTTATCTTAGCATGTCATTCCTGATGGCGTCCAAAGCTGTCTCATCGGAACCCGGGGTGCGCTTAGACCATGATTCAGGATTTGAGGAGTCAGGTAATTACAATAAACCAACTGCCATGCCGGCTGCCCTTCTTGACCCTATTTTTAAAAGATTTTTTTCTACTATTATCAACCCTAATTCAAATTAGTTTTAAATGCCAAATAACTCGTTGAGTGATCATTGAGTGATCGTTGAGTGATATCCCCAAAACGTGGTTCTGCAAAAGAGCTCAGACTTCGCAAGGTCTGTCTGAAAGTTTGCTCTGATATTTTTTTTTATGTAGCACTAAGCTTTCAATTGTGGCGACATCTTTAACGCGTTCACGCTAAATCAGGGGTTCTATGATCGATGTAGGCAGGTACAAAATACTTAACCTATGGTTTATGCTACGTAAAAAAATATGTTACAATTACAAAACTTAAAGTCTCACTCATGCGGGTCCTGTGACGTTTCGCGTTGCATAGTAAAGAGCTAAATGTTCATTATGACAGGAATTAACACGACTTTATATTTTCTTCTTCTTGGAACTTTACTCAGAGATGGTGAATGAGGCCCTCAGTATTGTTAATAATGATGAATCTGCCCGAGGGTGAATCCTTGAACACTACTGATAAGTTGTTTTTCTAGTATCTATAAACTACTTATATGAACACTGAGCTTGTTGATAATCTGTCGTATGATTATCAAGTCACGACCCTTGAAGCATCGGATATTCGCGTAACCTTGTTATGCGGGTGTCGACTGTTAGGGTGTATGAATTTACCCGCATCTAAGGTTGCCAACTTCGAACGGGGACGTCGAATAAACTTACTGGTTAAGATAAATAAACCTACTTTTGAGCTTCAACAGCCAACTATTCTTCAATGTCTTTTTTTATAATATCATGGTTCTACCCTCCATTATTAATTACGCCAATGTCAAGTGAAATAATTGATAAATGATGTGGGTTGTCAACTGTCGAATTCAATCAAAGTAACGGTCATGGTTTAGCGTTTTATTACCTACGGATTCTGTCGAGACCACTTTTAACGAAATCGCAGGTATTTATGGCATCAAAACATGTTCACGTGACAACTCATTCGGTACACAATAGCAGTGTTAAAAACGATACAATTCAGTGATTCTTATATTAATATCACTGCGACACTTTACTGCACTAAAAAAAAACAAATTTGTACACTAAAACCACTAAATATTAACGTAAAACGCGTAAAACCTTTGACGATGGTGGTCTATCTATAAGGAGATTGGACCGTTTTTTTCTGACGTGACGTGCCAAAACGACAACGTACAAAACACCCAATGACGTTGACGTCGTCGTCGTCGACGTTAACGGTATTTAGCGCGTTTTTTATCTGTTTCGTTATTTGACTGGACGCCTGACAACCCTGCCCGCAAGCGTGCGACGCCTCTCAAACGCAGGCGGAGCCGCGGGTCATGCATATGGAGGAGGTCGTGTTGAGCTTCGACTGTCGCCCGAGAGGATCGATCACATCAAAGACGATACGGAATTTGGTGGCGTTGAGTTAATATACATGTATTGTCTCAAGGCAGTATAAATAAATAGGCCAGGGGAAATGACCGCGTTCTTGCAAGGACACTCAACGGACCCAAGTTTTTTTTTTAATTTAGGAAGGCAAACGAGTTAGCGGGTCAGCTGATGGATGGTAAGTGAAACCGCCGCCCAAGGACATCACCTACACCAGAAGGAGTGCGGATGCGTTGCTGGCCTTATAGGAAGGTATATGCTCGTTTCTTAAAGATTTGGATGTCATATCGGTAAGTTTCAGGTATAAAATAGTCATATTGAGATGATAATTTGTGAAATTCTTCAACTAATATTCGGCTACCTCATACGCAGCATATTACAGTGGTCAACTGTGTGCGCAAACACAGGTGCAGTCTTTATTCCCTTGCCCGCTTAATTCGATGGGACACTAGTGTGACACGACCGAAGAGAGATTGGGCGCAGGACCTACGGCTTAACGGCGGTACAAACCACCAACTACCAGATGTTTGGGCTGACACTGAGAATTTCTGAACAGAAAAACGTACAAATGTTTGGCCTTCGCACTTATTACTTTCGTGATTTGTCAAAGATTTGATCTCTCAAAAACATTTTAGATACCTAATGTTTTGGTAATTATATTGGACTCACGGGCCTAGACCAAGTAAGCCTCAGCTTCAGTTGTGCATGTGTTTGTGCAAGTTGCATCGTCCAGGAGAAATTTACGAATAATTCGACACGTGTTTAAGATAACTACTTTTTGCATTTGCAAATCGAGAGCCCGCAGCGCCGTCAGTAGGTGCTTATATTATTACGATTCGTTTATTGAAATTATAATTAAGCCAAAAAGTGTGATTATATCACCATATTTACTCCCCAGTATCATTTTAATTATCAAACCTTCTAAAACAAGGACTAAAGGAGTCCTTTACGCATGATTAGGTGTTTGAACAAAGAGAATAAATATGAGTAATAAATCTGGCCGGAGACCCCCCCCCCCCCCCTCCCCCCCTGTGGTCCGCCGCAGACAAAAGTGGCTCCCGGGACCCACCCCTTGAACTCTGCCCACCACAGTATAATCGGGGTTAAAGTATGAAATTGCCATTTTGCATGGAAATTTTCTGTGATGACGCGATTCCCATATATAGGCAACATAAAGACTGGTATTCATTCGCAAATTAACTAGTTTTTTATGTCATAGGTGGAAGACGAGTAGACGGATCACCTGATGGTAAGCGATTGCCACCGCCCGTGGACACCTGCAACACCGGTTGACTTACAAGTGCGCTGCCAATCTTTAACCCGCTTTCATTGGGCCTCCGGTGCCCTCAGTCTTTCGGCAAAACACAGTGTTCGGCGCTTCACTTCGGTCTATTGGGAGGCCGTGGTATCAGTCCGGTCGAGCCGGCCCATTTCTATTTACCGTCGCATAATCGCTTACGTATTTAATTAGCACTTGTATACAGGATGTCCCAAAATTCCAGGAGTTCCTCTCTCTACCGCTGCCGCTGGATGTTGATTACATCGCGCTGGAATTGAGCCTTCTCGGTATGTATAATATAAGGTTTCCGATGTCTCTTGACCATAAGTAGATATCCATCTGCTTCACTGATATCTTGCCTACACTAGAGCATTCCCACAAAGAGTCTCTTGTACAGCGACAAAACGTGACTTTTATTAGCTAATACAGCAGTAAAGAGCGCGGTTGGCTTCGAATTAAAATGTTATGCAAATCAAGAAAGAGCCACCTACCAGATGGTAGAGACAGCTCTTATTATTATCACGGTAGAGTCGAATTTCACGAATCAATAGAAATGTTAGTTAATTAAACAGATATTTGTGTAAGTTCTAGGGAATTACGTTATTGTTTGGAGTTTCAAAGGCATTATGGAAAACCTTAGACAATGTATAAAACATCAAGTTTCAAATCAAGACTTACTGCCGACCTTAGAGACTTTAATTAACTTTAACTGTCACTTAAAAAAAATTTTTTTGTTCTTAATTAAGATATGATCTTCAAGGTTAAATAACGTCTCTGAGTGCGACGTAAGACAGTTAGAGTTGTAGTATTTTTCTTGAATTTAGGTGACGGTTCATCTTGTTAAATAGGTAAGTACTTAGTTTACAACTCCTCAACATTATAAAACAGTTTGTTATTTTTTTCTGCTTTCAATTAAAATTATTTATTATTCCGTAGTATAAACTAAGCGATAGTAACTCAGCACTATTAGAGTCCATTTTGCTATGTTTATTTCTCAATTAGAAGCGAACCCCCGCGTCCAGTGAGCGCGAGCTCGGCAGGGCTGCAAAATCCTTTTGAAAAAGACCAGATAATTCTTTAATCACAAGACACAAGCATAATCTCGAGAACTGAATAAATAAATTCACACAATACCTCATAATATTGACCTGACTCCGTACTAAGTAACTTAAGCATTTTTGCTACACATATCATGGCGGAATATTATACAACGGCGGAAATACAATATAATACTTAAATACATATAACACCCAGACACTGAACAAACACAAGTATTCATCACACAAATGATTGTGCAGGGTGGGGACGAACCCACGACCATTGGCGTATGAGGCAGGGTCCCTACCAAAATGCGCTATCCGGTCAGTCGGCGCAGAATGAATTTGATCTTCCCATCTTCGACCTCACAGAGACGAAAGTCCTCAATCGAGCGAGTCCTTTTAGCTTTAGCAGACGATGAACAAACATAACTAAGTAAGTTTTAGCCCACATTCACGTCCACCCACAGTTAACTATAGGCCTCTTCTCTATCACGCCACTCCCTACGGTCCCCGGCCAGCCTCGTCCATTGTTACCCTGCTACCATTACAGTACAAGTATCGTCGGACCAACGGGCAAGTGGTCTACCCACAGGACGATGTCCCATACCTGGCTGTCATCATCACGTTACGAAGAAAAAGAACTTGAATCCTATAGGCTTTGGGTTGCTGTTGTACCTACTGCAACACTGGTTTTACAAACGCTGTGGTTGCAGCTAGCTGCACGCCCCGGATTCTATTACTGCTCATTAACCACATCTTATCACGTGCCCGCCCCCGCCCAGCCTGAATGCCGCCCTATTCAGAAGCCGGTAAGGTCCAAAGTATGCCGTTAATTTAAATGCAAATGTAATCGTGAGGCAATTTATATCGGCGGTGTATTGATAACGCAGTGATGTGTATAGGCTTTTACACTCGAGTCTAATAATATAAACATTCAAGTTTAAACTATGGGAGAGTCACGCTTCGGCAAGGTCGGGGTGTTACTGCCTCACCAAACAATACAGTCTTCGGTGTCACCGCGGCTTTACTTCCAAATACAGGATGTATCAGTTACCGTTTTACGTCCATTTAACTACGTCTTCTACTAACCATTCTGAACATTTGTGTTGTATACCTTTGAAAATTCACCAAAAAAATATATAATTTTTCGTACCAAGTCAGTCACGTGACTTGGTCTTTTCCTATTATGGGGAGTCGACGTAGGCGGTTGACTAAAAAAAATACCATCTGTACATACCTCTAATACTAGTACAAGAGCCACAGAAAGCCGCGTAAACCAGTGCCTGCGCAGTATTCATGCTATCCTTTTAAAAAACATGTTTATGATAGAGACTACATGTTTAATCGAGCTTTTAAGGGCATGATGGCATTGGCGGGTAAATCTATCGAGTAAGTCGCATCACTACCCGACACGCCGCAGACGCGGAGGCCGAGAGAGGCTGGAGACGGCTGCTCACGGATTCTGTTATGGTGACAAATTACTTTTTGGGCTGTCTTTGTTTCAGTTTGACGGAAATTGAGCGCTAAGCACTTAATGTTTTTATGATAATAGGATTAAAACACTGTCAAATAGTGTTGGCTCTCTTTTACCATCGATAATAAAAGAATATTTGAACCTACGTCCTCCCGTATGGAAGGCCCGTTCGCATCCACTGTGCTACCATCGCATAAATGTTTACTCACACAATAACCTCCCCCCATTCATCGCATGAAAGCCCAACAAATCTCACACGTCACCGATAGTTGGGTAATGTTCGCCCCCGCTGTTAACCGCCCGTTATGATCGTAAAGCGATCTCAAGCAAATCGCACACTCGGCCCTAAATCGCGACGCACGCGCAGGGGTGTGGGGAACGGATCAGTTTGGTAGTTATCATAAAACGTTCTGGTAATGTGCTAGCACAAATATTATGATAGCAAGGATGATATAAGTCTGAGAGAATCGGTGTAGTGACCTTGTAAAAGTTAAGGTTGCCAAAAATAAAACGGCGAACAAGACTGCTTTTTTGAACATAAATAATAAATGTTTATTTGAATCAAAATGTTTAGTGACATCTTGACATCTCACATCAAAAATAACTTTTCGTCTTCAATGTCGTCACCATGTTCTTTTTTTTATGTGAAAGGCGGCAAACGAGCAGACGAATCACCTGATGGTAAGCGATTGCCACTGCCTATAGACACCTTTTTTTTTGTTGTTGCTGGGGAAGGCCTCCTTATGCATAACTGCTGGGGGGCAGGCGGGTTATGTCGGGCTCTCCTCCGGCAGCGGCCGGAGGCATACCGACTAAACCCATAGACACCTGCAACACCAAACAGAGTCACAAGTGCGCTGCCAAACTTTAACCCCCGTTCCCCAAATTAGGCATCCGGTACCCTCACTTACTCAACGAAAGACAGCGCAGTCGCTTCTTTACGCCGGTCTTCTGTGAGGCTGTGGTAAACACTCCGGTTGGGCCGGCCAATTCAGTCCCTGTCCCACGGTGTAGAAGGACCTCAGTTCTATAGTACGTGGCTATTTTTCCCACGCGGTAGCCTCATTGTGTGTCACTAAACACATTTAGTGTCTTGGTCATAACTGAATCACCCGGGGCATATTATTGTAGGTAGCCCTGGGCGTGAAGGCATTACGGCGATACCTCATTCCCTCGGGAGGATCGCCGCTGAGCGATATTGCTCGCGTTGCTCCGGGTTATTCAAACACAGGTATTCGACGAGTATTGGATGGGACTCATACACATAAAGGCGGAATTGCGAACACCGAGTGCGTAATAGCAATCAAACGAAATGGGTAGAACTTTTTATGAATACAAGTACAAATATAGTGGAAATTTCATAACGAATACACGATCATACATCCTTAGTAGTTACTATAATATAAAGACAACCTCAACGGAGTACTAACTACGGCGTTTCACCCAACGTGGAAAGTTTTTTTTTAATAACGTCGTAAGACCCAAAAGCCTTTTAAAATGCATAAAACAATTGGATTTTTGCTTGGCTGTCTGGGCCTTATGACGATAAATCAACTTTATTTTCGGTTAGATTTGAATTTTTTTGTTTTCGGTTAAGTTTGAAATCCCCAGTTATACTAAATTCGTCAGTACAGAGAAACGTTTGGTAAGTGCGCCTCACCATCGCAAGTCCTCCTTATTCAAACATCGTTCTCTTACACGTTCCTTATCATGCAGCTACTGATTACCATCATCATCATCAGCCAGTTACAGTCCACTGCTGGACAAAGGCCTCTCCAAATGCTCGCCACTTTGATCGATCTTCGGCTACTCGCATCCAGCTCCAGCCAGCCCTCTTGCGCAGATCGTCACTCCATCTGGCCTGAGGCCGTCCTGCACTACCAAAAAGCGGTCACCACTCCAGAACTCGTTTACCCCAACGGTTGTCAGTTCTGCGGCAGATATGGCCAGCCCACTGCCACTTCAGATTACTAATCTGGTGAGCGATGTCGATAACTTTGGTTCTCTGCCGGATCACTCCGTTCGTACTGATTTCCAATCCCACACTATAAAAATACATTTTGAAATTGAATAGTAATGAATGTGGCATGCGTAGCACCGTAGCAGGGCGTAGGCGGGCGCCGCTACGGCGCCGTAGCGTGCTACACGCCCGGTGCTACGGTTGCTCTCAGCTCAGACTGCTCAGAGGATACTTTGCTCGGTCCACTAGCGACGCCATTTATTTGATTGTCATTAATTTAGTGATAAATGGAGAGAAAGGGGGAAACAGACAGGCCAAGAATAAATGATTTGCAACTTAAGGATAAAGAAAAAGTAATTGACCGTGGGAGAACCAAGCTTCGGCATATAGGCCGGCTTTGGTCTAATAAATAGTCTACAAAATATCTCCGTATTACTAAACACCAAATCACAATTGTTGTTTTTTTTATGTGATAGATGGCAGACAAGCACACGGAAAATCTGATCTATAAAGGGGTCTATACACCTACAATACCAATAGAGTAAAGTGCGCTGTCAACCTTTAACGACGCTGTTTCGTAGCGTCTTTCCAATCTATACAAGGCCAGAACGCATCCAATAGGAAACTGGTCGTGTATATATTGTACTAATGTCTTTTAAATGTGCGATTACAAAGTATACACGAATTTTGCGTACTGGTCGTGTATAGTTTTGTAACGTGTTACGTGCGTCCTGGTTCCAAACTATACTACATCATTTACGCCCTACAAAGAGTTTAAAAGATCTTAATATTTATTATGAGCCCAAGTGTCCCACTGAAGGGCAAGGGCCTCCCAACGCTTTATACAAGGCGTAAAAAAAATAGCGATAATAGGTACTTAAGGGTTGCAAACATTACGTTCACTGCCAAATATGGAGTATAGGAGAATATATGAAACAGCTGATTTTTTTATAATCTTACATGATGATCATTTTTTTACACGTAGAAATGATAAATGAGCTTAATTAGTGTAAGGTTAAATAAATAGACTAGTTATTAGTAGCTTATTATTGTTTCTGCATTGTAAAAAAGTTGTGTCTGTACATTGAAGATATTTATCTCAAAATAACTTAGGATGACTAAAAAACAGTAACAGAACATGAATCAATGATTTTTAAAATTTTTGTCTGTCTGTTTGTTCGCGCTAATCTCGGAAACTACTCAACCAATTCGAATGAAACTTTTTTTATTGTATAGCTGTAATATCAGGGCAACTTATAGGATATATTTTATTTTGAATACCAGGCTACTTGATGTAGAACCACAACAGCCCAGCTAAACTATAAGAGGTAGGTCAATGGAACCTTAACAAAAGTTGTTTAGATTGGTGAGCATTATTTGATGACATGAACAAAATCAAAGATCATGGAACACCTGGTGTGTGGAACTCTAAGAGCCCAGCTACACCATAACAAATATGGAATGAAATGGAATGCAAAATTGTCAAATGTGATGAGCATTTTTGGATGAGATCCGATAAGGAAGGATATTTCGAACTTAAACGGGGTTCCAAGTTTGGTGATGGGACTACGTGATTCCTTGGCCCTGTCTACTTCTACTATTTAAATAATCATCTTTAAGTCAAGAGTCATAGCGTTTACGCAAACGAAGTTGCGGGCGGCCACTAGTTACAAATATATGGTAAATACACTGAAATAGTAATTTAAAACGTGAAAAATGGTGTCAGAAAATTTTAAATTGATCATCAAGTGCAAGTTGGGAGAATATAATGAAGATTATTCTGGATTTTGTAAGGCATTAATTGAAAGATTTTCTACTTTTACAAATACGAATTGGAACTGCTCGCGTATAGATTGGAATCTAAACATTTGCGCGCTTACTCCAAACTATACACGATTAGTCCGTATGCGTTCTGGCACTGTATATTTTGGAACAAGCTAGTTAAGTTTTGTGACTACGAAGTATACGCGATTATGTGCGTTCTAGCCTAGTATAGATTGGAAAACCTTAGTAAAAAAGTGATTTCCAATCTATACGCGATTAGTTACACACCCCTGCGTTCTGGCCTTGTACAGAATGGAAAGACGCTGTTTCGTACTCATTAATTTTTTAATCCTTTAACTATATTGAATATTGTTTGGGTACTAATAAATGTTATGATTACAAAATGAATATCTATCTGAAACCTGCAACGTATAAATCCTCTTTGAACTATTGTGAAATTTCTACATGGGTGAAGTCACGGGCAAAATCTAGTATGCAATATAGAAGCTTCCAAAATGACCTAGCAATAATTGCTATGTCTAATTGAATCAGGTGATAAATGAATCGCAAGCTTTGAACAATAATTACTGGTTTCGTGCGGTATTATTAGTAATTCCGAGAGGAATTCCTCCCGCGAACGTTGCGGCTGTGATTACAGCGGGAGAGCCACGCTTCGGCATGAATGGGCCGGCTCGACCAGAGTAATAAATACCACGTTCTCACAGAAAACCGGCGTAAAGCAATGCTTGCGCTGTGTTTCGCAGCGTGATTGAGGGTACCGGAGGCCCAATCCAGGGAAAGAGGGTTAAAAGGTAAGCAGCGTACTTGTGTACACCACTGGTGTTGCAGGTGTCCATGGGCGGCGGTAATCGCTTACCATCAGGTAATCCGTCGGCTCGTCTGCCACCTACATCATAAAAAAAGTTTTTAACTTTTCAATGGTCGCAACCAGCAATTCACCTAAAATCCCACCCAATAATTTAAAGTTTTTTTTTGCTGGTCACTGTTCTAACCAACCTAACCAATATTTTTTGGTTTGTTGAGTTTAGAATGTATTATCAATTATCATTGAAAATTTGTACCTGAGTTTTTCTGTTGAGAAATTCGCAGAGTCCAGCTCGAAGTTTAGGTACTTTTATCAATTTATTTATTTGTAACATCTTAAGGTAATGTGACTTATACAATAAAATAAATTAAATTGAAATGTTGACCTTTATACCTCGGTAAGCACGTTAAGCTGCTGGCCCTGCGCCTGATGCGTCTTCGGTCGTCTCACACTCTGGTGCCCATCAAAATACAAAGGTAATAAATAAGGGACTGTAAAGTACACTTGTGTTTGCGCACACACGTGCACTATGTCCTACATCGATGGCTGAGAATGAGATTGGCCGTAGCAGAATATAACCTGGTTGGGGAGGCATTATTAAAAAATATATCTTTCAGCATCAAAATGAGCGATGATTGATACTTTCACACGCAAATATTTTTATTCCCTGTGTTCGTTACTTTTGGCTCCCACATTCCAATATTTTTATTATACGTGTTATCATTTCAAAAAGAATCGGAAAATTGTTGGAAAAATTACTGTAGCGGAAAACGTGGAATGTTATTGTAACGAGTTTTCAGTTGTGCGTACTTCATAGCCCCAACTACGGTGAGTTGAAACGATGACATTTCAAAAATTAAAAACTTCATGGAAATGTTATGAAAGTATTTAGAGTGTTTTAAATTTCTGATTTCTTGAAGAGAAAAACTCAGGTACCTACAAATTACGACCTGAGAATCGAACCCGAGACCACAGATTAGCACTATCTTACCCCCGTTTTCAATAAGCTGTTTTCCGTTATCTGTTGTCTGAAAGAGATTTCATTTAGTTACAAAACTGCCGAAACTATATTTATTCACCTATTACCATAGCACTGAGTCTTGTACGTCTCTGTTTCTGTGCAATAAAGAGTAACTAAACTAACTATAAAATATTAAATAACGTAAAATGTTAAGCAAAGCAATCAGGGAACACTGAAATACTGGAATTAAATAAAAGAAGGAAAAGTCCTGCGGGAGTTCCTTTGTATCAAACCCTAAGAATGTTGATACCGAAATAAAATTTGTGTACCTACTGTGAGGCCTACAGTTAAAGTGCTCAATGTTGACCCTTATTTCATAGCAGTTGAAGGTCAGATTAACCGAACAGTAGGTGGGCACTAGCTTAATGCTTATCTGGTGATCTTCTTATTTAAAAACAATTTAGGTTAAGAACCGCCTTAAGAGCGATGACTATTAATAATCTGGCGATGGTAGCTCAGTGAATAAGATAAAAACGCGCCTTTTCATCTAATACCTATCTGTAACCTAATCATCCATACCATTCCTATAAGCTCGAACAAAACTCGAGGGGAACTTGTTTGAGACGGCCAAATTCCAAAAAACTATTTTATTTTAAAAGGGTTACAATCGCTTGGCTTAGGGGGCAACTCGGGCAGGAATTTCAAGGTGTTTTAGCTGGTCACTGTTCTAACCTAACCTAACCAATATTTTTTGGTTTGTTGAATTTAGAATGTATTATCATTATCATTGAAAATTTGTACCTGAGTTTTTCTGTTGAGAAATTCGCAGAGTGTTTAGGTACTTTTATTAATTTATTTATTTGTAACATCTTAATGTAATGTGACTTACAATAAATAAATATAATTGAAATGTTGACCTTATACCTCGGTAAGCACGTTAAGCTGTTAGCCCTATGCCTGATGCGTCTTCGGTCGTGTCACACTGGTGCCCCATCAAAATGCAAGGGTAATAAATAAGGGACTGTAAAGTGCTTGTGTTTGCGCACACACGTGCACTATGGCCTACATCGATAGCTCTATGAGAATGGCCGCCGTAGGAGAATATAGCCCGGTTGGGGGGCATTATTAAAAAATATATCTTTCAGCATCACAATCAGCGATGATTGATGCTTTCACACGCAAATATTTTTATTCCCTGTGCTTGTTCGTTACTTTTGGCTTCCACATTCCAATATTTTTATTATACGTGTTATCATTTCAAAAAGAATCGGAAAATTGTTGGAAAAATTACTGTAGCGGAAAACGTGGAATGTTATTGTAACGAGTTTTCAGTTGTGCGTACTTCATAGCCCCAACTACGGTGAGTTGAAACGATGACATTTCAAAAATTAAAAACTTCAAGGAAATGTTATGAAAGTAATTAGAGTATTTTAAAAAATTGGAGCGTATAGCTGGCGGCACGAAAGTATAGCGATGAGCGTTATTTTGCGCCCTTGTAAAAAAGAAGACTTTCTATGAGAATTGGCTTCTGCGCACTCAAGGTCATAACTACACTTTCTTGCGGCAGACTAATAAGTCTTGTAGTTTATGTTATGTCGTGAAATTATGGCGACGTACATGACAGCAAGTTGAAATTGTTGAGAGTTAAGTAATAACAGATTGACACTATTTAACCCCCTTTTTCAACAAGATGTACTTTTTTTACCGTTATCTGTTGTCTGGAAGAGATTTTGGTTATAAAACTGCTGAAACTATATTTATTCACCAAGAATTATAGATAGCACTCAGTCCTGTTACGTCTACGTCTCTGTCTCTGTGCAGTAAAGAGTATGAAACTATAAAATAGGTAACATAAAAATTTAAGCAAAGCAATCAGGGAACACTGAAATACTGGAATTAAATAAAAGAAGGAAAAGTCCTGCGGGATTTCCTTTGTATCAAACCCTAGGCATGTTGATACCGAAATAAAATTTAGACCTACCTGTAGGTACGTACCTACTGTGAGGCCTACAGTTAAGAGCTCAATGTTGACCCTTATTTCATAGCAGTTGAAGGTCAGATTAACAGAACAGTAGGTGGGCACTAGCTTAATGCTTATCTGGTGACCTTCTTATTAAAAAACAATTTAGGTTAAGAACCGCCTTAAGAGCGATGACTATTAATAATCTGTGGCGATGGTAGCTCAGTGGATAAGATAAAAACGCGCCTTTTCATCTAATACCTATCTATAACCTAATCATCCATACCATTCCTATAAGCTCGAACAAAACTCGAGGGGAGCTTGTTTGGGACGGCCAAATCGCTTACCATCAGGTGATCCATGCTCGTCTGTTCCCTCACATAAAATTTTACCCATGAACTTACTTTCTGCATAATAATTTTGCTCTTTTACAACACTCCTAATCTAAGTAGCCTTACTAGGTAGTCGACATTTCAAAAACAGGTGTAACTGATCGAAAGTAATTGTCAAAGGCAAAAAGGTCTGAAAGGTTTTCGTGTACAGTTTTTTCTTGTGGGTAGGCGCGCTAAAAAAGAAACCCCCAAGAAAAACCATACAGGTTTCAAATTACAATTTCAAAATAAATCTCAACTTTCCGTCGCAATCTCAACATCTACAAATTAAATAAACATTAGAGTGAATGCTAATTTAAAGTGTAAGCGAGACGAAATTATAATAACAAATCTCAAAATGCAATCTCGTCTAGAAATTGGAAATGTTAAAACAACTTACGTATATGTCTGCAAGCTGCAACGAGTCTTGTTTCTTTATTGGAGAACAATCACAATCTCACACACTGTTTTATTCACAGAGAAGTTCGGATAACTTTGTTCGCGAGCGCGCAAGTTTACGGCGCGTCGGAGCGTTAAGACGTACGCGTGCATACGCTGCGCCAGCCGGCGTCGGACTGCCGCGGACGCGCGCGGCCGCTCTGCCGCCGGCGCGGCGGCAACGCGGCGCCAAACAACACGACTTTTCGGAAAACATCAAAGTTAATTTGCAATTAATATTTAACACTTTTAAAAGTGTTTTACCGCAGGTATAGGCGAAACTTTTCATTTTTCAATGCAAATGGCGACAGCGATCTGTGTGATGAGATTTTTTCGTTAAGTTTAATAAAATTAGACAAAGAAATCAAATACCATACAGCCATGAGATTTTTTCTTTGGTATTCACTGATCGCTATAACGACATGGTATTTAACCGAGCTATGAAAAGTTTTTAAAAAATACCAAAACTTTTGATTTCTACACCAGGGCACGTCACGACTCAATAAAATTTAGTATAGCTAAGAGGCATAATCGAAGAAAATAATATGTAATTATGTCCTCCGACCAAAGATAGTCTCTCAAAGTATAAACAATCCCAGTTTGAAAGGAAAGTTTTCCAATGTATGGTGGTAACTTAGTAATTATTATACAATGTAATTAATTGTACGGTGACGAAGCAAAAACTTGGGGCATTAAACCAACTCAGGATGGATTTTGTATTGAAGTGTAAAGAGTGTAGAGTAGTTTGCCAACTTCTGGTAATTAATATCAAAGTTGGAAACTTTCATTCCCATAATATTTTATTAAGAGCTAGTTAATGACTGTTATGTACGGACGGATATACTAGGGTTTGTCCGCGGTTTCATCCACGTGGAAGTATTTAGAAATTTAAATATTTAATTTCAGAATGCATAATCTTAAAAAGGCTGCATATCAGATATTTCATTACCACCTCAAAAGTAGGTAAGCGAAAAGTAAAAAAGTATGAGCTTTTATTGCGCGCGCGTTCCTTGAGTATGTAAACTTTCGCTTACAAATAACAGACGGTTTAGGTATTACAGCCCTTTTATTAAGTAAAATACACTATTCACAGCCGTTTTACTCCAAAATCGTATTTCACACCGTGTTCATTTTTTAATTCTTAACGTCAGTGAGTTCCGTTCGGAAATCTGTCAAACCATCGATTAGGAAAAAAGTTTCTTGACATTATCGATAAATCAAATCGATTAAACTATATTTAATTTTAATGTTGATCAATCCTAATAATACTAATATCTATCACTCGACCAATCCTGACAACAGACGCGTCCTCGCGTAACACGATTGTAGAGCTAATCATAGCTCTAATCACATCGACAATTAGTACACACGGCGTCACGTCAAGCCACCATGATTGAATATTGAACTATGGACCGTCTTTATGTCTGAGACACAGGTGCTATTTTAAGGGGTAAGTTGACCTGACACCGACTGTACATACATACCTATATTTATTTATTAGACTATACATGAATTTACTTATTGTAACATATAACTTTTACCAACACTTATAATGTTATCTCATATAATTGTTCATTATAATAATAAAGTTATTTTTATATCTAAATTAGTTCATATTTATTGTTTCAATTAGAATAACTGTAAAATTAAATTCAAAATATATTGCATATTTATTTCCCCTTTTTTTTTTTACCTTTTATCTTTATCTAAAATTGATTTTAACGAATATATTAATTAACTTTCTTAACAAATTTCAATGCTAGCATACAATGCGCACACTACCTACTCCTATTGGTAGTAGCTCACTTAAACATGTATTTTAGCCACCATTTAAGATGGTGCACACTGCCACCATTCAGTGACAGCTCACTTCATTTTAATCTATTGCCACCGTGCAAGGTGGTCCACACTGTCACCATCAGGTGACAGCTCACTTTCTATTAATCTCTTGCCATCAAGCGAGGTGGTCCACTCTGCCACCATTTGGGGACGGCTCACTTTAACTTAGGTCTATTGCCACCGTGCAAGGTGGTCCACACTGCCACCATTCGGTGTCAGCTCACTATTCTTAATCTAATGCCACCGTGCAAGGTGGTCCACACTGCCACCATTCGGTGTCAGCTCACTGTTCTTAACCTAATGCCACCATGCGAGGTGGTCCACACTGCCACCATTCGGTGTCAGCTCACTGTTCTTAACCTAATGCCACCATGCAAGGTGGTCCACACTGCCACCATTCGGTGACAGCTCACTATGCCTTAATCTAATGCCGCTGTACCAAGCGGTCCACACTGTCACTCTTAAGCAACAGTTCACTAGTAATAGTAATAATAATAACATAATATCTTCATCATATAACTTCTCTTTTATCTCTATAAAACATGACCTTTATTTTATTTAAATTTATCACTTAGAAAATATTGTATTCCAAAATATTGTTCCAACTTCTAATAATAAATCAAAGGGAATAAAATCAACGTTATAATAATTTCAAGTAGGTATAAGTTTAGATTGCTGGTATCTCCTACCCCTTAACCATACAAAAATCTTTGTGCAATAAAAAGAAATCTTCATTTACATATTTTAATAAAGTATTGATCCCTTTTTTTTTTGTTTTATTTTATACCTCTATGAATGCCTCACCTAAATTATATTTTTAATTTGATTTGCCATTATTCCGAATCACTGGAAATAGGATCATTTGAGAACACCAACCATGGGTGTATTTTATCTACGGGGTAAACACCTGTATATTTTGGCCTACCTTCTTTTCGGGTTATTGGTGTATCCTGCACTTCGTAACGGTCATTGTCAAAGACCCTGGTCACACGATATGGCCCGGAACATTTGGGAACCAACTTACGACTTTGACCTGGGGCCGTATGCATGTCCCTTTCCACTCGGACAAGGTCACCTACTTTGTAAACACTAGCATCTTTTCTAGTCCTATCAAATCGGGTTTTTTGTTTGCTTTGCTCGCCGGCTATATGATCTTCAACCTCGTTTCGAATATCATCTAAGTTTTGTGGTTGATGTGCATCCGCAACAAGTGCATTCATATGACTATCGCAGCTTCCCGTAGGAGCAACTCCAAATAAAGTCTCCGCTGGAGTCTTACCCGTGCCCTTGTTGAGGGTATTATTTAGCGACCACTGTATTTTAGAAATACTAATATCCCATTCATTTTCGGGCTTACCATAGTTTGCTGCACTAAGTAGGTTAACGAAGGTCCTATTATAGCGCTCTATCTGGCCATTTGCTCGAGGTGTAGCGACGGCATTTAACACGTGCTTCATTCCTTTCTCCAGAACAAAATTATTGAACTCGTGACTTGTGAAGCTTGTACCTCGATCTGTTATTAACCGTCGCGGCACCCCGAACAAAGCAAAGTAATCTTCAAAAACTTGTATTGTAGTTTTACTTCTGCAGTCTTTTACAGCTTTTAAATAAATGTATTTTGTGAACGAATCAATAATGGCTAACACATATTGATTCTTTTTCTTACTTATTGGAAAGGGGCCACAATGATCTGCGTGCAACGTATCGAATGGTTTACTCACTTTTTCGATCGGATGGAGCATACCTTCTTTTGGGCCTGATGGAACTTTAGTATGAGCACACTGAAGACAAGCCTTGCAATATTTTTTTATAAATTTACGCATCCCTTTGAACCAATAAACCTTTTTAATCCGATCATAAGTCTTTTCAAAACCGACGTGACCATTATTGTCATGATTCATTTGTAGAATCTGCCACCTAACCGATTTAGGTACTACCCACAACAGTGCAACATCATCATTATGTTTATCTACTCGGTACAGTTTCCCATTTTTTATAGTAAAATTATTCTTGATTTCTACTACGTTATTGCTCTCAGGATCCTGCAAAATCTGCATCATGCGTTGTAATTCAGGATCTGCAGACTGTACAGTTTCCAACCAAGCAGTATCATTATCTATGGTGAAAACATCTAAGATGTCAGGGATTTCTCGATCATCATTATTGGCCGGGTTGCGACTTAAGGCATCTACGTGAGCCATTCGGAATCCCGGCCGATATTCGATCGAGAAATTATATTCCTGCATCATGATCCACCATCTTGCTACTCGAGGGACTAGGTCCCGTTTATTCATCGTGTTACGTATGGCGTTACAATCGGTCACGGCCTTAAACGTTGTACCCAGTAGGTAAACCCGGAACTTTTGCAATGCTGTCACCAAAGCAAGAGTTTCGAGTTCATAAGAATGGAACTTCTGTTCCTCTGGGGACGTTTGCCTACTATAATAAGCAACAGGCTGCAACTTATCTTCTATTTTCTGCAGTAGTATAGCACCAATTCCTAACTTACTGGCATCTGTATGAACCTCTATGCTAGCTGCTGGGTCGTACAGTGCCAGTAATGGTCGGCTTACAAGCCTCTCTTTTAAAGTATTGAACGCTACCTTTTGCTCATCGCCAAACACCCACGGTACATCTTTCTTTGTCAGACTTGTAAGGGGTCTAGCAATAATCGAAAAATCCTTTACAAATCTGCGGAAATAACTTGCCAGACCGACAAATTGCCGCACCTCATGGACATTACTGGGTTCTGGAAAATTCTTCACCGCCTCGATTTTTAAATTACCTGGACGAATACCCTTAGCCGAAATTTCATACCCTAAATAATCAACTTGGGTCTGAAAGAAATAACACTTTTGGAGTTTCAGGGTGAGCTTAGCGTTGCGTAGTAGTTGGAAAACTTGTTCTAACTTTTCCATTCCTTCCTTTATTGTTTTAGAGGCAACCAAAAGGTCGTCCATATACGCAAGTGCCAAACGCTTTCCTGAACCCCGAAGCATCGTATTTATAGTCCTTTGGAAAACACTAGGTGCGTTTGCCAAACCAAACGGCATTCTATTATATTCATACAAACCATCTGGTGTGACAAACGCGGTTATGTGTTTGCTGCTGTCATCCATAGGTACCTGGTAGTAGCCTGATGCCAGGTCCAGGCTGCTAAAGAAACTATTACCTCCTAAGCTATCTAATTGGTCTTCTATCCTAGGTAGGGGGTATTTATCCTTCAATGTTTTGCGATTGAGGGCACGATAATCTATGCAAAGTCGCTTTTCACCATTTTTCTTGTTTACCAAGATGACAGGACTGGCATAGGATGAAGTACTTTCGCTAATTATACCATGACTCAATAAATCCTCAACTATTGAAGATAATTGTTCCCGCTCCTTATACGACATACGATAGGGATTATAGACAACTGGTGTTTCATCAGTCAGTGTAATATGCATCTTAGTTAATGTAGTTTTGCCTAATTCTGCTAAGTTAAGAGCGAAACAGTCTCTATATTTTGTTAACAAATTATGAAAACTTGCAAGCTCAAGATCATTTAATGCAACACCCAATTTAACTTGTTCTAATGGTAAGGGTTCTAAATGTTCACAAAAATTTGTAATACCCACGTACAGGTCATCAACTTCTTTATAAAAATGACCTCGAGCGATTACCCAATTCCGTTTTATTGTAATTCTAGTTTTAGTTATATTACTTGCCATAATGTATCCTGTTCCATTATTAAATGCGTATAGGCCTGGAATAACAATTAATTCTTGATTGTCTAATATTCTGTTTCCTCCTGATATAAATAAACTACCTTCGTATTTTGAGCCGACATTAACAGTAACCGGCGATGTACAATTTGGTTGAATAATTGTATCTTTATCAACAAAGATCTTAAATTTTGTTATATCATCGCAACAGTCAACATGCGGCGCATTAAAGAATAAAAGTTGATCGCTAGATTTATGAATTATTATATTTGGCTTTTCTGTAAACGTTTGGCCAATTATAACGGGTACGTGCATATACTGATCTGACACAACTACAATGTCTACCATTGCTTCAACACCGTCTACTTCTATCGTCGTACGTTTAGTTCCTAAAGCTTGAACGATTGAATTCCCAAAACCACGTAAGTTAGGCATGTTCAGAGGTTGAGTCCAATCGTGCAATATTTCCTTGGCATCCGTTTCGCGTATGAGAGTACAAGTGCTACCCAAATCGACATATGCCTTTCGAGGCTCGTTATTAATTTTAACATTTTTATAATATTTGGCATTTGGCTCGTCTTTTGCATGTGTGATACACAAAACCTTGTTACTTGGTTCAGATTCCTCAGTAGCCTCGTTCCTATCCCCCATACTAGAGCTCACGACGGTTGCGGGTCTTTTGCGACAATCTTTGGTGAGATGCCCAAGTCGATGGCAAAATGTGCATTTTTTAATAGGTTTTGAACATTTCACGCTGATATGGCCACTCTCACCGCAATTAAAACAGCGAATTTGATCAGACCCAGATTTACTTGACTGATCCTGAAAATTTGAAAGCCTACTAGGACGTGTTACATTGAACTGTGGAGGTCTAGACTTCGACTGAATTTCATTCTGAGATATGGTTCTTAAATAACTAAGTAATTTCTCTGGTTCGGCGAACATGCATGCACTGGCTCCCATACGTACAAATTTGTCATCGATCCCATGAATAAGACATCCGACAGCTTTAATCCCGTATATCTCGCATTTATTAAGTAAAGAAAGCTTATCGTAATAATAAGTATCAAACGATTGCCCAAATTTGCAACGAATTTTCAACATTTTAGTCAACAAGTCCCCATAGTTTTCGTTAGATGGAAAAGCTGATTTTAATTTACATATCCATTCTTCCCAAGTAAATAATAGTGACGGTAGACCTTGGTACCATTTTTTTGCCAAACCTGCCAATTTGGGCAAAGCATAATGGCAGGTTTGTTTGTCATCCCATGAATAAATTTTTGCACATTCACTTACTTTATGAATCCACCATTCGACACTTTGATTGTCATCTGTGGGGTCAAACTCAGGAACGACATTAAAATTTGCCAATAGACTATGAGGCCATACGTGAGCCGGCGCTGACGCGTTAGATGTAGATGGTAGAAACCGCAGTTCACTATTGGTAGATGGCTCCACATGAGATGACGATGAAAGTGTCGATTGTATAGGGGTATTAGTTCTGGGACGGGGGCTAGACGGAACATTAGGGGTAGATTTATGGCTTGGTACAGTCGATATGTTTGTTAAAGCTGAAAGTTCTTTATTTAGTGGAGGCGTTCCTGGTGAGCTACTTCTTTTCCTCATCCTAATCCTAGACTGGTCTCTAATATCCCGCCTGTCACGGCTCCGAGGCTGGCGGGAGCGACCACTACCATCACGATTCGTCCTATAAGGAGAACGCGAACGTGTGCGATATCTCCTAACGCGCCTGTGCTTTCGCCTACTATTTCGCCTACGATCAACACTGCTCGAGCTATACGACGAATAAGTAGTTGTCGTCGACGTTGACTCACTGCGACGACGACGTCTACGTTTTGAGGATGAATGCTTAATTAAGGAACGGGACCTACGATTAGACCCCATGTTATGTAAAAATCCGGTACTATACTTATAAATTTAATAAGATGTAATTAGTAATAAATTGAGTATCTATGTAATCAGAGGATAGAGAAACCAGCAATATACCTATCTATATTTAAGTTACTTGAAGTACTAACAATTTATAATATTAGTCACTTATTGTCTAAATACATTTATACTTATGTCGCTTTTCGAAATTATCCTCACTTTGTTTTAGCGAATAAATCTTGTAAGTACCTATTTACGATTCATGTAAATCTCGTACGGCCGGGACGTTATAATTTGAAATTTAGTTTCGTTTTAACACTGCACTGCACAAATCACACAGCTAACACATTCTTCACAATAAGTAGCAGGATTTTACTGACCTCAGCTCCGTTTATAGTCACCACTCTTTCCAGCTTCAGGAATAGACGAAAATCAGCTCACTTCAACGTTCAGGATGTACTTTACGGCCGACTACGTAGGTATCGCAATGAACTGCGAATACCTATCCCACTTCTGAATTTGTAAACTTTCGCTTACAAATAACAGACGGTTTAGGTATTACAGCCCTTTTATTAAGTAAATACACTATTCACAGCCGTTTTACTCCAAAATCGTATTTCACACCGTGTTCATTTTTTAATTCTTAACGTCAGTGAGTTCCGTTCGGAAATCTGTCAAACCATCGATTAGGAAAAAAGTTTCTTGACATTATCGATAAATCAAATCGATTAAACTATATTTAATTTTAATGTTGATCAATCCTAATAATACTAATATCTATCAAGTAACTTAATAGTTTTGAATTCTTTGCTTTTAGTTAAAAAGTACTCGTATTCATGTTTTCAACTGTGTGTCCGTCGCAGTTCTTTATCTACTAATTTTGTACATAAATTGTGTGGTTTTAAGAACAAAAAAATCACAAAATAGAATACCTATTTGTATAAACCTGTTGGGCACATTGTTTGCAGCCGCAGGGTTATAAGGTAGGCTTTCTAGTTAATAACTCTCACTTTTCAGTCTATCTGCTAGTTCATCATAGTTATAGAGTGGAATATGAAAATAGTTTGAATGTCTAAACAAATAAGCCGCGGTCACGAGGCCGCGGTCTCGCTGTACTGTTTGACTTATTATAGGAGTCACAGAACCGCCACAAAGAGGACTAAGCTTGGGAAATGAGAATAAAGTTGCATTTTCATAGTAAACCTATGTTGGTTTATTCCACAGACATTATAAAACTAGTTTTTATAAACTGTAGTCACCTTTTTTAACCGTGGTAGAGGTACGCTTCGGCATGAATGAACCAGCTCGACCGTAGTGAAGTCACGGCCTCACAGAACATCGAGCTATGTTTCGCTGGAGAGAGAAGGGAGCCCAATCAAGGGGACAGGGGGGCTAAAAGGTTGGAAACTTGGGATTCTACTGTGGTTACGAATGTCTATAGGCGGCCGCAAACGCTTACGAAAAATAGTTGTACAACGCCCCCCTATCAATATCACTAAGAGGTTTCTGATCGTAGTCCATCTATAATCGCTTAATCTGACATAGTATATTTTTTTCACAGCGCGGATGGATGCCCGAGGTCTTCACTTCATCTCCTGGAGCAACTCCGGTCCTCCTCCTTCATCTCATCGAATGGTAAGTGATAACAAATTGAATGTCAATGCTGTGCCAACCGTACGCAGGAGCAAAGTTACTTCAGAAGATTCTTCCAGCAAAAACGGCACGAATCCAAAGTCTGTGTATCGAAGTTAAACTCTTTTCTAGCGCTGTTAAGTTAGTTTTCTTTTTTATTTTCCTTTATTTCTGACAAGCATAGTTTCATTGTTCTGTTTTCGTTCGTTCTTGATTTTTGTGTTAGCAATTTTGGTCTGTTATTATCTTATTCCTATATATCTCCTATATATCTTTTCCCTTATTTCCTTGTGTTTCTTTTCGTCTGCCGGATTGGATTGAAAAGGAGATTTTCCTCAGCACTAAAAAAATCCAATTGTAGTTTCATTGTTGTTGCTGAATTTCTAAAAAACTTTAGGTGTCTAAGCTCTTGTACCAGATGTGGCCAGTGACATAAGAAAGCGCTAACTCTGGTATATTGCTCTCGTTTTAATATAACTTCTTACAACAGCAGTAATGTAAAAAATATTCGAGCGTGTGCGTCGGTATTAACTTTCTTGTAACTCCATATTACAAGTTGTTATTTGTTTAAGCTTTATTAAGTGTTGCTTGGGGCTCCAGATATACCGCCTGAAAGTAATTGTAATAAAAAAGATACAGAATATTACGATGGCGCAAACGCGCCATAAACAAATGGTAATTATGGACCTCATACACAAGAGTTCGTGGATTCGATAAGGTAGGACCCAAAATATTCAAGTGATTGTGATTTAAACACTTATGCTTGTGCTGTGTGGGTGTTCTAGGGCGTCTGCCATCACACATTTATTAAAGTTCCTTTTCAAATTTGATCCATCTTTAATTCGAATCCAGGAATCATTGTTGAGTCGAGGTTGAGGTGTGGCGGCCAAGTCCCTCGTATTCTTGCGTAGGTGTTTATTAATTATTATAAATTATTTTATTTTGGTTTGAAGAGTTCTTCTACGGTAGGCAGCGGTTAGCATTTACTATACGATAGACCGCATCGCAGGATCATCTGCATGATATACCTAATAGGTAATGGGTAATGGTAACCCATTACCCTTCTTTCTACGCTGCGGCGGTCGGGAAAAACATGTAAAATTTTGTTACTCAGATTTTGTCAATCTAAACGCCAATGTTCTACTTATTCTGTGATGTTGTTATGCTACATATCAGGGTAGTACATGATTCACATTGTTTCGACTTCATTGCTCACAAACTGTCACCTCCATAAACGTTACCGCTGAACATGAAATATCGACGTTGTTGCTAAACGGCTCGACTGCGCGTTAGTGTTGCCGAAAATCGATTGTATATCGATTAATCGACTGTGTAAATAGGGCCCTAATAATCTAACAATCGATATGACAGTCGATAGGATCGGATAACATCGATATAATCGATTCTATTTTTATCCTATAGCATCGATTATATTGGATAAATATGCGTAGTCAAATACAATATTATCGATATCAAGTTTTAAAGCGATACTATCGATGATATCGATTTGATTGACCTATCACCTAAGTTAGTATTGCTGTGAAGATAAAGTTCAGGTGATATGGAAAAATAATTGCAGATGAATTTATTGCTACATAATATTAATTATTTTTAATAATATTGCCCCGTTTGACTATCAATTATTGTCTAATCTAAACAATTATAATCTACTTACTGTTATTACTCGATTATATAGACCTATGATAATGTCGATATTATCAATATTATCGGTAGCCCAATCGATGATTTTGGGTGGACGCAATCGATTAATCGAAAATCGATTATCCGGCAACACTAGCGCGTATCACCGCCGGCGCCGAGCATTGGCTGGCACGGGTCACTAACTTCAGAACCACTCTTCGATAAACACTCTTGTACACTCAGTGATGGGCTCAGATTATCCACTGAGAGAACAAGCGCTTTTAAACCTCCGGGTCCATTTAAATCTATATGCGTATTTCTACCATTCGCTCGGCGGAAAGGGAAAATGCACGATGCCAGTAGTTTCTCAATAGTGTTGTTGAAATTAATGTTCTAAACGACACATGTAATCATGGTCTAGTTAGGCAGGTCCCGCTGTATTAAGTAGGAGTACGAAGGTCATACGACAATAAATACATTGTTTTCTTTTTGTGATAGGTGGCAGACGAGCTAACGGTGATCACCTGATGGTAAGCGATTGCCGCGCCGTCCGCTACACCAGCAGAGTCACAAGTGCGCTACCAACCTTCAACCCCCTTTGTTTGTCTGACTATCACATAAAAAAATTGATTTCTTTATAGAGGCTACATTACAACTATCCATTTAGTTCAGATAATGCCATGACATATTTTTCGTTCAATTAATGTTTATCCCACTCTGGACAAACATTCGTGTGATGGATGAATACTTGTGTTTGTTCAGTGTCTGGGTGTTATATAATTATGTATTTAAGTATTCTGTTGTCTGATTTGTGTAACACAAGTACTTAAGCTACTTAGAAGCGTAGCGGCGCCTATACACATTCGACAGCCCACAGTAGGTACGGAGTCAGGTCAATATATGAGATGTTGTGTGAATAAAAAAACCATATAAATTCACCAACTTTTTATTTGCAAACATTCGTAGAATATTATTACACGTAACAATACACATTCAAGTGGTTCTACATTACATATACATACATATGTATACCTAAGTTATATTCATAAGATTTAATACGATACTTATTCTAAAAGAACAAAGGTAATATCACTCCGTTTGAAAGAAATCAAAAGCGAACAGTCTACATGAGAAGTCGCTGCACACATACACAGTCTGTGACTCTTAATCCGAAGAGAATAAGAGCGTTGTTTGTCTGTATTGTGCATCAACTTTTGCGATTGACTGTACAATAATAAGTACTTCACTTGTCAAAAGAAACCGCATGATTTGAATTTGATAGAAGCGCGTACGATTTTAGGGGAATTCTCATTGGATGTAACTTTTGCTGCAGCTCTTAAATCCATATTCCTCTGAAATTTATATCAAAATCGAAAATCAAAATTTATAAGTACACATTTTTTTTATGAAACGACGTTTTCTAAGTTTTCTTGGGTCTGGGTGTTCTGGGTTGTCGCCCCCAGTTAATTATCGTCACCTGGTAACACAAAGAGTGTAACTTATAATACTTACCTAGTATCATAATACAAGGGTTTTTCCTGAGACTAGGTTGATTTATTTATTTTATTTTAGACGCTCTCTTGCACAGGAGGCTCATAACCATCATAATTTATTATTATTATAATATCATAATATTTCTAAGAAGTATACGAACTTAAAAACTGCCACGAAAGTTATTCGTGTAGAATCACCCTTTATTGCGTTATTCGCCGAAAATATTATTACTGAAGAAGTGGTGTTTTCAGAAGTCGTGTGTGATTTCAGCAGTTTCATTGGAGAGACTGCGACAATATTGTCTGTGACTGAATTGATGTGTTTAGTCAAGTAAAGACACGTGTAAGTTTTCTGTAAGAATTTATAAAAACATTCTGCTTACAAAACATAACTACAAAACTTTGTTACTTTCATCCGTATAATTGGTAACTTATGTTAAATTTCGATTAGGTACATCGAAACTAAAACATATGTTTGTAACAGATATTTAATAAAAAAATAAGTTTAAATCGCTTTTAGCGATAAATTCGCTGACATTTCATACCATAATGTTTGCACCGGTTTTTGTGCAATAAAGTTTTTGTGCAGCATATTTTACCATTCAAAAGATTCTTCTCTTGTTTGGTAAAATTTGCCGCAGAGCACAGCCAGAAAGAGGTTCTCCTCTTTCTGGCTCTACTTAGATGGTGCGATAAAAATTATTACCCTTTTCTAGGAAATAAGAAAAGCATAACATTCTTCTCACTTTAACCACTAAAGTCATAATTTATTCGTATTTAAACTTTGCCAACAATATTTGCTTATGCGTCCTTACGACACCCTGTTGTCACATTAATACTGAACAAAGTTTACTAAACATAGGACAAGTTACGTGAGCGCAAATCAAACTAGAATTTAACTTAAGCCCCCAAGATACTACGAGTTTACTTAGACTAATCTAAGTCTAAAATACTTAGTCTGAATACTTTAAACAGGGTGTAGGGGACAGGATGCGTTACAGACATTTGTGAAGCTGAGATACAAAAAGAACGTTAAGAAGACGCCGAACGTGCGCCATAGTATGCAGGGCTGACGTAACACCAGCGTGAGCTGAGTGAGCTACTCTTTGTCACGACACGACACAATTTAGCCAAATACCTATACCTATTGCCTGACTATAACGACAATGTGCTTTCGTTTCAATTGTCAGTTGGTTATCTTCTGTTCTTGTTGCCAGATGTCGTTGTCATGTGTGTGTGTACTGAACTAACAAATGTCCTTCATGTTTATCTTTAAAAGTTGCGTTGATTTTATAAAATATGTCTGTTACAATTTTTTTTTATTTTGCCTTACAAAGCCTTAATATTCGTTCCAAGACATTCTCCCGAATACTCAAACATTATAGCTGCTGAAACATCGAGCTATCTCTTGCTAAAACAAAGACAACGATATCTCAGTGCTTGAAGTTAGAAACGTTTTGAGGAGTTGGGCGTTTGTCTCGTATTACTAAACCAATATTCACTGTGCTGTTGATTTTGATCCGCTCAGTGCTGCCGGCGCAAGCGACCCGAACCAGAGTGGTGTGATCTAGAAAACCTTGTGTCGGACGCCTCGTGACGCGATGGAAATGATTAGGGGAAGATGAAAGATGTGAGTTGGATGAAGAGGAGTAGGTGCTGTGGGGTTTTCGCGCCTCAATTTTGAGATGAGACAGGACACAGACTTTGCAGAGAGTGAAGAAACGCACCGGAGAAAGAGCCCTTAGCAAGTACCCTCTTGAGCCTCTCCCAAGATTCGGTTCGTATGAGATGTTAGGAAGGACTATGGACATGGATGGAGGTGGAGGGATAGTGCTCATGGCTGGGGAGGCTCTCGTTCTGCAGTGGACCGCTATAGCTTGATGAGTCTCTCCCCGTGTGGGTTAGTGCGGGCGGTGCATGTCTCGGATCTGGCGCGCCAGCCACGCCACGCCGTCTGCCAGACCCGCGCCAGAGATGGCGCTGGACGCGCAGATGTGCCACGGCTTGTCGGAGATGCGCTCCAAGCAGAGTGCTGGAAATTAAAGAAAAAGTATTTAGTTAAATTGAATAAATAAATCGACATAACATGACGCAACACAAATATGAACCCGCAACTCTTGCACCTCAACCGGAGCTCGACCACTGCGTCATATAATCAAAACGTAGTTGATAAGTAAAGAAGCTTTGTTATAAAAAAAGGGTTTTTATGCTTTAATAATAATGCGCGATTAGCCGATTAATATTCGTTTTTACACACATTTTGTCTCTCTTCTAATGAAGAAAGTTTCACTAAATATCTCTTTTAATGCAATTGTATGAGAATAATAAAATTCTCTAAAGATTTTTATTGAAGCAGAAAGAGAATTTATAAAATACACATTTTCAGTTTTTACTGCTGACATTATCGGTCGGCAAAAGGATTAAAAAGGCCTTATTCCCCGCGTAATGAAGACTAACTGCGTTTGCAATTCTGCTCCTGCAATGAAGATAAATATTCCAGCACAATTGTTAGTTGCAGTCGCGTTTGTATGCAGGAGGCGCGCTGAGGTCGCTATAGGTTGACGTTGCAACGCGCTGCGCCGACACGGATGATATTGTTTAGGGGTTAAATGGTGGTACTGGGAACTATATTTTTTTCTTGTGGTTAGATCTACAGGGATGCCACCAAAATAGGGAAGCCTTTTGCTCCCAGCTACTATTGTTTACCTGTAAATAAGGCTCCGCCAACGTTTTTGTATGTTACAACAAAATTTATCTTTTTGTTCTTATGGTGTTTGATGTTGGTTGTCCAAATAAATATACCTATATTAATAAGCATTATCCGCCACACAGCTATATTGTAACGTGGCTGTACTAATCTGCAGATTTTTTTGTGGTATAGCATAGTGTTTTGCAGACGCCTCAAACTAATACTGGTTTTTGGATTTTCTTGAAAACCCCAATCTTTTCGGTTACCGGAGCGATTGTCAAATCGTTCGTATTTCGCCACTGGCACACCGTCGCAGTACGCTGCCTGCTTGGCTATGCACCGTACGTGGCCGGGCGTGTCGCCTGCTCCCCGATGCTCCTAATGGAGCTAATTTGGGGTAAATCGGCGTCGGATTGGGTATTGAGAGCCGTCCGTGAGCTCACTCTTTAAGCAGGCGTTGTAACTGGTTACAACGACCCGGTCTGTTGATATTTTAGAGATTTAAAGTAAAGTAAATGTTTAGATTCATAAAAAAAACTAACATTTACAAACATCGCACACTATAAAACCAAAAATAGACTCACAACTTTCCTAATAGCAACAAAAAAAACTTCATAAACGTAACATCCTGTTCGTTTTAGCCCCTGTGTAAAGCTCGCGTTGAGAGGAATAGAAACCCAGCTACCTGTCTGCTGTCTAATTATTTGGTGAAACAGGAGTAAATACGACTTAGGTGCTTAATAACCAAGTGAAGAAACAATTCATAATTTATCTCGGGGAATGCTCTGAAGATCTACTTCCTGTGGGTGAATATTTACGTTGAACCACACGTAAGCAATTATCGTTCCATCCTCATCATCTAAATGGATAGGGTCTAGTCTGTGCGTTTCTCACGAAACTTTCTAGTTCGTACCTCAGTTTTGTGGAAACGTTTAGCCGCGGCCATATTTCCTGACGGTTATGAATTAGGGACCTCAAGAGACGAATGCTGTACTCCTTTCTAAAAGGCTGGCAATGCATTGGCGGCTTATCTGATCTCGAAGATGTTCATGGGTGGTAGTGATTACTTACCATGTTTTCACGTTTACCTCTAGCATAAAAAATCATCAGTGACATTTTGAACTGCTTACAGTTAGCAAGCTATTTCAGAATTCAGGCCGCGTAGGCGCAACGCCAAAAACGCTAGTGTGGGGAGGTCGCCGGCAAGACGCCGACGCTCAAAGGACGCTAACGTGGAGGAGGTCGCCGGCAAGACGCTGACGCTCAAAGGTTGCCAGTGTGGGAAAGTCGCTGGCAAGACGCTGACGCTCAAAGGACGCTGTGGGGTCACTCTTAAGCATAATAAACCTGACCTGAGGCGATCTGCATGGGCTGCAGCGCGTGCGCCGCGTCGCTCTTGTTGGCGAACACGAGCAGCGGGATGCGCCGCCCGAACATGTCCGGGTGCGCCAGCATCAGCTCCAGCTCCTCGCGGGCCACCACTGGAACCAGTTCAAATCGATAGTTAACAACTGTGATTATAGCTGAGTGACACATCTTTTTCTATGTCCGTAAGAGACATCTTTTTCTACGTCTGTAAGAGACATCATTATCTACGTCTTTATCACTCTTCACAGAGTGGTCATGGTCACCACTTTGGTGGCAAGATTTACAATACGCCCGCCACTCTTCTTTGATGACCGCCTTGCCCGTGCATTCATTTATGTGATGATGAGGTACTTGCTGTTTGCTTGCTTGCTTGCAAAGAGACATGGATAGAAGTAAAATTAAAATCTTCAAAAGTGTGCTGATGATCCTCTTACATCTTGTACGCCAAAGGTCGTGGATTTGATCCACATCCTGCACAAATATTCGTACAGGCGGCGCCTTTGAGCTGACCCTGTAGTCTGTAGTCCTGGACTCACCAAGTCGCAGGTGGTCAGCGGAGTCCACGACGAAGATCACAGCGTGCGCGCCGCGGTAGTGCCGCTCCCACAGCGCGCGGTGCCGCGGCGCGCCCGACACGTCCCACGCGCTGAACGACACGCCGCCGCCTGATTCAACGAATGATGGAATAATTGAATAACTGCATACTGCATAAATGAAAAATATAATGAATGTACATTAATATAATTTATTTATTTATTTATTTATTTTATTAGTTACACACAACAGTGATAAAATAATAAAAAAAAAACACATGATTGAATGATTGAATGATGAATGATTGAATGATTGAATGATTGAATGATTGAATGATTGAATGATTGAATGATTGAATGGAAGATTGAATGATTGAATGATTGAATGATTGAACGATTGAATGATTTAATGATTGATTGAATAATGAATCATTGAATAATCAAATAATTGAATTGGGGAGGCCCCACAAAATGGACCGATTTTGTCGTCAAGTTGGTGATCAAGGTCGTGGGAATTATTTGGACCGATCAGTGTGGAGGACATTGGGAGGGAATTATGTCCAGCTGTGGACGTCTATTGGCTGAAATTATGATGATGATTTATTTATTCTCACAAGCCGCGGGTATCACCGCGAGGCACAGCCAGTCAATTGATATTTGGTGGTCAGTTTTCCTCATGAACACTTTCTGTCTCATATAAAAAAATAAATCACGACCATCCCCATTTGTCACCCTCATATCTGCATCCCCTCGATCCACCCCTCTGTCATTTACGATAACATTTTTCCGTCCGCCATGCCCTGCGTTTCCTCTCGACAGTGAAGTTTCCTGTTTACTATTATGTGTGTTAGTGCCTTTTCTATACAGGTTGTATCGGTGGGTATACATCCTTTTGACCACTTCCTTGTACCAACCATTTCGCACAACATTTGATCTACAGCTTTTGCAATTCGCATTCGTAACAAAAATTTTACTTTTTAAGTATATAAAGTCGGTCACGTAAATAGATTTTTGTATAGGGAGACACGCTTCGGCGTGAATGGGCCGGCTGAACTAGAGAGATACCAAGGCCTCACAGAAGACCTGCATGAAGCAGCGCCTGCGCTGTTTCATCGAGTTAGTGAGGGAACTGGAGGCTCAATTGGGGGGAAAGGGGGATTAAGGTTGGCAGCGCACTTGTGACTCTCCTGGTGTTGGAGGTGTCTATGAGCGGCGGCAATAGGTTTCCATCAGATAAGCCGTATGCTCGTCTGCCACCATCACAAAAAAAAGCAAAGATAATTGTTTTTGACGTCGCGTCGTTGAACAAACGTTGTTTAGAGTGATTGGTTAAAAACCTGGCCAAAGAGAGCAATGGTACCTCAATGAATGAGAACGCCTTTTGGCTGTGGTTCGAATCCGACCATGGACGTCTTTTTCTACTATTAACTCGACGGTGAGTGAAAACATCGAGAGAAAAACTGCATATTTGGTATAGTTTCTGTAACGTGACTCAGTCGCTCTGGTTCCCCTCTAAAGGGTTGCAAAGGTCAGATGGCAGTTGTTTCATTGAATTACCAGACTACCCAAATCCTTAATCCTTAACAGCGTAGTGAAAAATTTCATTGGTTTTCGCTCTTATGTTTTGAAAGATAAGGTTCATAATCAGGTGGCAACTATTTTGCCACTGCCTTATTAATAGGATGTTTTACCGATACACCCTGTATGTGTGTCGTGAACCCGGTGGCGCGAGAATTACAGCCGCCCGCTGATTACAAAGAAATAAGATACGAGCATTGTAGGATTATATCCAAGTAGATTACCAACGTAATCAAAACAAATCCCCGACAGAGGGACACAAATACAGAGCAAGACCTTAGCTTATTACATTTATTTATTGCAGAAAAAAAGTACCTACAGCTGGCGGACTTAATGCGATACAGCACTATCTACTTACCAGTTAACTATTGGTCAAGACAACCAAATATGATAGATGGCAGAACAGCAGACGGATCATCTGATGGTGAGCCATTGTCGCCGCCAAACAACCAGTACATTGTCAACTTTAGAAGCCCCTGTCACGGATTGGTATTCCGCTACCCTCGCTCACTCAGCCATCTTTTATAACTTGGAACAAAAAGAAACCGACTCTCGAAATGGAGTCAGAGCTGGTATCACTTATCATTATTCATCATTATTCAGCCAATAGACGTCCACTGCTGCTGGACATTAGGCCTCCCCCAATGTTCTCCACACGGATCGGACCTGTGCCACCCGAATCCAAAAACCATTTGGGGTTTATTGATAAAAAAATAGACAACGACAAGTAGGTTAATGAAAAAGGCGAAAAAATGTAGCCCCATCTATTACTCTCAAAACTAATTAACTAATTGAGCCGGGATACTAGTTTGAACAGATGAAATTGTCTTTTCACGGATACGTTCATTCGCGACCCTTTGCAAGCCAAAGAAGATTTCGAGCAAAACCAATGGCAAGAGAATATTTCGGCTCACTTGTGAAATGATCCTGGTGGTGTCCTACAGTGGGCGGCAGCGCGTGCGCACGCTGCTCGGGCGGGCGCAGCGCGTCGAGCAGCGTGCTCTTGCCGCTGTTGTCCAGCCCCAGCACCAGCACCGTGACCTCGGTCTGCCCGCGCCCCAGCCACACCGACAGCCGCTCCAGCAGGCCCATGTCATGCGATTACCGACTTGTTCTGTAATATATATGAACATTCACATTTTCTTCTGACTATGAATTTTCATAAAGTTCGTCAGTTCTGTGATCTGTCTCATAATAATAACATAAAAGATGGGTTATAGGAAACTGACGTGAAGCGGCGCCTGCACTGTGCTTCGTCGAGTAAATGAGGGTGCCGGAGGCCCAATCGTGGGGAAAGGGGGTAAAGGTGGGCAGCGCACTTGTGACTCCACTGGTGCTGCGGTTGTCTATGGCATCAGCGGCAATCGCTTACCGTCAGATGATCCGTCTGCTCGTCTGCCAGCTATCACTAAAAAAGGAGCCCTAGGCTTAGCCAGTCTGACAATAAATTCAATAATGATAATATAATAATAAGCTATTAACTAACCATCTTTATTCGAGAAATAATTTAACACAAAAAGGAATATTTACTGGCGCAGGTCACCCTTGGCTTCTTGCCATATTAACACTAGCTGTATCGACCTTACAAAAAGTAAAGTAAAAAGTACAGATTAGGTACTTCAAGGAGACCCAAAAATCAAATCGATATTTAACAGCCCATTAGACATCTACTTAGGTATCTAAGTTTCTGGCTTTTCCCACTGCTTGCCCTTCGTAAGTGACGAAAATGTTAAAAAAAAAACTCACTGTCATCCTTTCCTTCTACCAAGACGGGGTGGACCGCTGTCAAAGATTTCTACTGGAAAAACACGTGTTTTGAGGTTTGCACACTGACAAACCTAGTTACAAAGATTTAAAGTACAACTGACTTTCGTTCAGATTCCCGTTCGTTTAGGTCGAAATGTTCCTAAAAAGCCGCTCGATTGTGGTTAGGATTTTGCCTCAATGATTTTGGTGACTAAAAACGTGATATATTTTTTGTGGTGCACGTTTGTACCATAAAAAGACATTTAATGCTCGCTGAAAGATCATGAATCATTTTGGAGTTTGTTTTCATGCATTCCATTTTTATATAAAACAGCTGATTGTTTTACGTAGTTAGTTAATCTTGATCAAAATATCTAAAAGGACTTCACTGTGTGGACTTGAGACATGAAGTTCTATTGCGAATATCACTGGCCACTTTCTCATCTGACAAACTAGCATGGTAAATTGCAACAAATAAAATGATTAGCAATAGAACTCACCATAGAAATATCTAAAGCCTGCGGATAACTTAGTTTCGTCGTCACAATCTTGTCTGCGTCACAACCTTGTATCCTTACTTTAGCACTGGTTCCCCTGGTCGCGACTGATATTCAGGCGATTGTAAGCGAATTAATCGCAAATGTATCGGTTGGAGATTAGTGCGGGTTCGGTTCGGTTTAGTGCAAATTGGTATTGATGTGGACGCCGTCGCCAGGCGACCGCGCGCAAACACCGGGCACAGTGGCGCGTCCGACAGTGAGCCAGCGGCCGCGGTGCAACCATTTTACTACCAAATTTAGATACCCTTTTTCGTTTTTCTAATTATATTCGTCAGTTGATATGCTAAAAATATAATTCAAGAAAGCCTCATAAAAAACATGAGATTTAAAATGTATAAATTACAGAACTTTTTTTTTGTGGTAGGTGGATCACTTCACGGAAGAGTTTGCCGCCATCCATAGACACCCAGCAACACCAGTGATATAGAAAATAATATAGAAACTAAGTTTTAAAAGTTTTGAGGTGAATTAATAACTTTAATTTTATCGGATCTAAAGTTGTAAAATCGGTCAACAGATTTGCACTCTTATCTATACTTAAGCCTAGATCCAAAATTTAATAAGTCAACGAAAAAGTACATACAATCGAACTTTTTATGCAACTATGGAAAGAAGTTTTCCGATATTAATTTGTTATTCAGATTTGTGAATGAAATGTTGCCTACGTTGTAGGTAGTATCAAGGGAAGGGTAAAGTTTACTTACTGGGAATGACAGAAGTAGGGCAGGGGGCTGGCGAATGAATAACGAATAATTTAGCATTGTCAGTTGTTTCGGCGGTGGTACCTGATGTTATTGTACTCATTTGCAAATTGTTCTCTGCCTATTTATAACAAATTCTTAAGTTTGTGGGAATATTTAGGTATCAGTGAAGATTCTCCTCGGAGCTTTTATTATTCCAAATTGCATTGGAAAATAAAGAAAGGCAAAAGCAAGCCGAAGATGTCGAGTTTGTATTTTCTTAAATGTTATAGGTAGCAGACGAGTAGAAGGATCACCTGATGGTAAGCGATTGCCGCGGCCCATAGTATATACCTGCAACACCAGTACAGTGCGTTGCCAACTTTTAACCCCCTTTCCCGCCAATCGGGCCTCCGGTACCCTCACTTACTGCTGAAACAGCACAAGCGCTGCTTCATGGCGGTCTTCTGTGAGGCCGTGGTATCACACCGGTCGAGCCGCCCCATCTAGTCGAAGCGTGGCTCTCCCACAGTTCTTGACATTTAACATAATTAAAACAACATGTAACTCTAGATAGTTTATTATACAGTTGGCATCTTCATTACGTTATTAACATTTATCACAGGATCAAATTCCAAGTATTTATACCTAAGTAAACTTAATATTTTAATTTCGCTTGGGGACGCAGACACATGATGCAAAGGGATCACCTCATGCACACCCGCCACGAAACTTAATATGTAGGACTCTACATCTACATCTACAAGTCAGATTCTTCTCCAAAAAATCCTTGGTGAAAAAGCTACTCAATGGCAAACCCTCGCAACGCTCTCTTATAACCTAATTATAATACTCTCTATCTCTCTCACATATTATTGTATTAGTAAGTGGGAAAGTGTTATGTGGACCAGCCCAAACCCATTGTCACCATAAATATATCTAACTAGTACGGAGTTCAATTACAACAATGGTAACAATTAAACACTTACACACCTATGGCTTATAAAATGTAATAGACTATAATTTCAACTACTTAGGTAGTTAATATTAAAATCATAAGAATTATCATGATCAGTGTTGACACGATAACAAAACAAAATCAGATATTTCAGTGTCATATTAGTCTAAAATGTTAATTTTCATAAAATACTTTAATTAAATTAAATAACAACCTGTACTATCTTGGTCCCAAATGAAGATACGTTGGTTATAGAAACACGAAGGCATCATACGAGTAACTACTCAGACCTAACACAAATACAAAGGTTTGCTAATGTTACAAATATTTTATCTTATCAAATATACTACACGAGTCGTAATGACTTTATGGCAATTATGATGAAATTACTCCTTCCAATAATCACTTAATAATTAGACTTAAGAAATTAGAATTAAGAATTAGAAGTCTAATTCTAGCTATCCTAATACTGTTTTGAGCTCTTAGGGTTGTAACTGGTGCAAGAACTAACATAAGATTTAGAAAAACGTCATATTAATCTATTACTACATTACACTAACTTGCCCATCTTTGTAACTGGTACGAAAATAGTCTACTCAATTTAATTTCTGGCTAATTTTACATCTCAAATCCTTTTTTATGTTAGCAGTATCGGCCTGCTGACTGCCATTCAATCAGTGCGTCGATCCACCTACTATCACTCGGTCTTTAAGTTTTTTGTTTCTTTAATATCTTCATAATTGTCCATTGCACTTGTTTCACTGCCTGCTGCTCGTCTTGCTCTTTCTCTCTTTCGTGTCACTCTCTCGTTCTTCCCCAGAAGCGCGTACTTCTTTTATGTCTACAAAATGACTTAAACATGCGTGCTGCAGACGTCTTGCTCCTTCTCCTTCGCCTCCCGCTCTTTCTTCCCCAACAGAGCATAAATCTCGTCCGGCGTCTTGCCCCGGGTCTCGGGTACGGCGAAGAGCGCGAAGAATGCGTAGGCGCCGGTGAGCGCGGCGGCGAGGCTCAGCGCGGCCGCCAGCCCGCAGCGCGCGGCCAGCAGCGGGAACACCACCACCTCCGCCGCGTTGCCCACGCACGCCGCCGCCGACGCCAGCATGAGGGCGGCGCTGCGGTACTGTGGGGGACAAGTATTTAATGAGGCTTCACGATGATATAAACGACAAATGAAACAGTTGAAACGGACACCGTTGTGATCGCAACGTGGGCTCTCCTTTTTTATATAATATGTAAGTACATTGAGGATAATCAAGATGACCCCACTCCGCCTGATGGTAATCGGCCGTGAGATCCAAATATGAGGATTGACAGGCACAAAAGAACAGACAAAGTGTCCATTCAGTCTGTTACTCTCGCCTTGACGGCCTGCTGAGATGCCGTTTCACGCCCCGCCTAAAAACCCAGGATTGTAAAAAGGAGGAAACACTTGAACTGGAAGGGCATTCCATGACTTGAGGTTCCCTGAGAAGGAAGGGGGTTAATGGTTGGCACCGCACTTGTGACTCTACTGGTGGTGCAGGTGTCTATAGGCGACGGCAATGGCTTTCCATCGGGCGATCCGTTTGAAAAAAAAACACAAATGTCCTGTATTACCTGGTAGTGGAACATGTCTGCGAGCAGCGCGTAGGGCGCGGGCTGCAGGCCCACGTTGTCGGCGGCGACCGCGCCCGCCAGCGCCAGCGCGGACCACGCGCCGCGGCCCGCCCACGCCGCGCCCGCGCCCAGCGCCAGGCAGCCGCCCGTGGCGAACGCCGACAGTACCAGCAGACGCTGGGGAAAGAGACCAGATAAACATGTAATCATCATCAGCAACCCACACTCGTCCACTGCTGGACATAGGTCTCCCCTAACGCACGCCACTGTCTCGATTTTCTGGACTCTCATCCAGCCAACACTCAGCCAGCCTTCGAATGTCATCATCCCATCTTGTCGCAGGGCGTCCAACACTACGCTTACTGAGACGCGGTCTCCACTCAAGGACTTTACGGCTTCAATGGCTGTCAGTTCTGCGGCTAATATGACCAGGCCACTGCCACTTCAGTTTGCTAATTCGGTGTGTCAATGTGCAGAATTGTAATAGAATTAAGCTTAGAGTACTTAATAGTCTTTATTACGCAAACTTGGCGATCTCTTACGGACCTGCATCTCCTAAAGAATTAGAGAAGAAGAAGAAATTTAAATGGGATTCGGCTGTGCAAGTCAATATGTATTTAAAAGCGACGCCTTCATTCTTACTTCCTATTTATGGTCCATGTTGTATTGTTCTCACTTGTGCTAATGGGAGAGGTAGGTTACCTTCAGAGGAAAGGAGAGAAAATAAAGTGGCCTACACTTCCGGTATCTTGCAGATCGTTTTTAGACAAAGGAAAAGTTACAGATAGAATCAGAAAACAAAAATTAAAGGGACTCACCCGTCTCCCGACCCTCTCCACGAGGTACAGCGCAATGGCTGAGGCCACCAGCTGAACTGAGCCCAGCACCACCGCCTGCCTCGCCGGGGACAGCAGCGCCCCGCCAGCGCGCGCTGCTCCAAGCGCTGCCGTTGCGTTCAACATGGCGGGGAGGCCTGTAGTGGTGACGAGATCTGCCGCTGAAGTTGCGTTTGAAACCAGGTCTGTGTGAAATTTATAAATCTTTCAGCATATATACATAAAATAAACAGATTACGCATGTATTGTTGGTATGTCTTAATAAAAAAAAGAAATAAATGTAAGCGTGTACTGTTAAGAAAGAAATAGGAGACAAGGTTAATCCCCACTCAAATAAATCTGCAAAAGAAATAAGCCATACCGCCGTTCGCGAAGAGTCCCGTGGCGTTGGCGACGAGCGCGCTGGCCACCGGCGCGGGCGCCGCGTCGCCGCGCGCCAGCACGAACGTGCGCTCCGCGAACTGCATGAGCGTGTACACGCCGCACGCCTCCTGCCCCACGATGGCCACGAAGCTGATGATGAAGGCGCGCCGCCGGCTCAGGTCGCTCACTGAGACACACGACAAAAATTATAACCATAAAGTCTTGATGGGAGAAACTGTCGCTCATTTACGCTTCGCGTGATAAACCCAGCTTCAGCAAAGAGCATGTTGTATTCAATATTTCCTTTGCCTGCTATCAGGGATAAAGTGATGCAGACAGTCACAACCTGCAGCTCTTAGATTATGTGATAGGTAGCACACGCAAGCAATTGCCGACGCCTTAGACACCTGTCACACTGTTACACTAAAGTAACAAATGCGCTGCCCAATCTTTAACATTCTTTACCTCTAGTACCTTCAATCACTCGAGGAAATATAGCACAGGCGCTGCTTAACGTCGGTCTTCTATGACGCCGTGGTATCACTCCGGTCGAATCCGAAGCGTGGCTCCACGGTTCAAACTGCAGCTCTGAGGAATACGACGCAAGGAGGAGGATAAGCATAAGGTACTGACTCATGTCTCTGAGCAGCGCGAGCGGGCTGCTGTAGGCCTCCTCGGGCGGCGGCAGCGCGGCCAGCTCCTCCGCCAGCGACGGGTGGTCCGCGTCCACGCCGCGCAGCCACGCCAGCGACTTTACCGCTTCCTGGAACGAAATGACATTGACTATGGTTTATAATGCTTGTCTGTTGAAGAACTAAGGCCAGCATCTGCGTTTCATTTGGTGAAGCGGAGTCGAAGGCTGTCATGAAGTCATGGTGGTCGTGCTGGCTTAATCAATTTGTTGGCCTCTGGTTCTTTTAATAGAAAAGCTTCACGTTCACAAAAATACCAGCATTTATACAAGACTTCCAAATCAGTCCATAGTTAGATACGTATTCTGCAACTTCAATCATATGCATACATATCAGACTTGGAAAATCATGAAGGATATGTCAAGTCTCGTAATCACATTTATTTTTGTACCTTACTCCGAGCATCACAAATGAAATTTAACGGAGAAAGACATCAGATTCGGTGCACACTTAGCAAACATTAAGGCTATTTCCTCGATTTTAGACTTTTTTGTGAGAAATTAGAGTAAGTTTTGACATGTCAAGATCAAGATTTTGTAACCGATAATCTGCCGAGTCATCCATCACTGATACTCGTTTGTTCAATGTCAGAGGTCTTTGCCCCGCGATACGTTACAACCACTCACTTTTATTAGGCAAATAAGTCAACTATGTCCACTGGAACCACTTAAAAACCAGATAAACGGCGATATTTCTCAAGCTTCCTGTGCTTAAACGTATTATAGCAACACAAGCCATAATTTGTGTCATCATAATGGCTTTTATGTTGATAATGAATGTGGTTAACACAGATTAGAGATGTTAGAACAACCGACTTCAAGGGATTCGGGTATGTTGGTAAGATAAAAATTAAAGAAGAGCTGTGATTTTTTTGATAGACAAAGTGGGATGTCCCCGGAGGGGTTTGAACCCATCAGCTCCGTAGGTATAAGTACACATCGGAAGAAGTTAGGCCCCTGCCAAGACTACGGCTTCTATAACTAAATAAATCCTTGGTAGCCTTTAAGACACTTAGACCTTTAGAGGCAAACTCGCCTCAATCCAATTGAATAAAAAACCGCCTAAATAAACACCGCGCTTGCTATTGGATTTCTCGCATTTGATTTGCTTTTTTGTTTCTAGTTGATCTTATTCTGTAATTAATATTTGTTTATACATCTTACCATTTTATTAGAGCAATCATAGTGTACCTACTCAGTGGACAAAAATGAAGGTCAATAGGGTATCGTAGTTATCCTTTTCGTTGGTTAAAATCTTAAGAATTCTGTAACTTTTTCGTATAAATAGGTACAGGGTGTCCGGTGGCAGAATTAGGATTTCAATTTCGATTTTTTCTAGAACCGTCGAAAGTAGAGGCGTACGGGAGGTCGCGTTCGATTCATCATTCGTGCGGGTTTCTTCGACACGATGTCCCACTGGATGGGTGAACAACGTGCGTTCGCAATTGAAGCGTATTTTAAAGCTAACGATTCCTGGTGCTGTAGCACGTCGAAAGTTTTGTTCGCATTAGAATATGCGACGTTAATGTGTTGCAAGTGAAGATTTGATTCGATTGTGGGTGCAGAGGTTCAGGACAACAAGTTTAGCAGTAAACAGTCCACGGCCGGGACCCAGTCGAACGTCGAGGAGTGATGACAACATCGCACTTGTCGCAAGCAGTTTGCGCGATAATCCGCGACAGTCCGTGCGTAAGAGGGCGGCTGCTCTGGGACTCCCGAAAACGGTGGTGCACGAAATATTGAACAAAGATCTGCGTTTTCATCCTTTCAAGATTCAAATTGTGCAAGCGCTTAAGCCAGATGATCACAATAAGCGTAAAAGTTTCTGCGTAACAATGCTGCTACGATTTCGTACAGTGAACACAATCTTTTGGAGTGATGAAGCCCATTTTCAATTAAATGGAAGTGTAAACAAACAGAATTGCCGATGTTGGGCACCTAAAGGGCAGAGTCAGCGTTTAAAACATCAACAACCTCTCCACAGTCCCAAAGTCACGGTTTGGTGTGCACTATCAAACAGTGGATTAATAGGGCACTATTTTTTTGAAAATAATCGAGGGCAAGCCATTTCTGTGAATGGTGTATCTTAGCGGCTCATGCTTGCCAATTATTTTCTACCCACACTAAGAGACCATCCTGCCTACAGTTCACACATATGGTTCTAGCAAGATGGCGCCACACCACACGCTGCTGGAGAGACCATGGCGCTTGTTCGTGATTTCTTCCCAAGCAAATTTATTAGCCATTTTGGTGACATCCTCTGGCCACCAAGGTCACCGGATCTCACTCCCATGGACTTCGTTCTATGAGAATACCTCAAAAGTAAAGTCTATGAAACAAACCCAGCGACCATTACAGCGCTAAAAGAAAATATCGTTCGCGAGGTTCACGGCATCCCGACGTCACTTCTCCAGCGAGTGGCGCGGAATACTGAAGTTAGATTCCAAGAGTGTGTCCGACGTGATGGTAAACGTTAGGACGATATAATTTTTAAGAAATAAAACCCGCACTTTTCTTCTTTGAAATAGTAATTAAATTCAATATAAATCCTCTGTAGTTTTTGTTTTATTTAAATTTCAAATCCTAATTCTGCCACCGGACACCCTGTACTTGTTTTTGATAAAGGTTCCATAGCCGAGGTTTGACGTATAGGTACCTTATTCCGGTTGCTGGCGGCGAGGTAGGCGGGCGACTCGGGCACCAGCAGGAACGCCGCGCAGTGCGCCAGGGAGATGCCCAGGCACACCCATAACACCGTTCTGAAAGCACAACATTCCCCCTTTAACGAACATAAAGGAATAACTCATAGAAAAGCGTTATCAGGAGCTGCCGTCCGCATACTCGCGCGCGGCCCAGCGAGCCGCGGCGATAGCGCGCACGCGCCCTCTATTGGAACTAGAAATTGCATTTACTCCGCGTAACGACTTGCCCGGGTAAAGAGAGAGGGCAGGGCTTGCGTAGACAATATCGATAATATTTTGAAAAATAATCGATAGAAATCGGTGATATTTTCAAGGTCCATGTTTTTCCGGAAATCAACATCGATTTTTATGAGTTCCCGTCCGATTCATTCGGTATCTTTCTAAGGAGGTAGGAGGTACGAAACGCATTATCTACACAAAATATATCGATACATTAAAATATCAATTTTTTACACGATGGTATCAATAGTTTTGAAAAATATCGATGTTATTTTTTTTTTCCCATCCCTAGAGGGTAGCATGTGTTGGTGCAAGCGATGCGTATTCTATTTTGTTGACAGTCGCTAGGAGCGTAGATGTTAATTCTGACTATGTACTCGTACCAGCTTAGCTGGTACCGAATGGAAAGGCATAGATATTTGCGTAGACAACTAAGTAATGGTCGGGATACAACAATTTATCAAAGCTGTGTTTGGTAGAAAGTTGACAGTCGATTAAAAACAAGATTAAATTTGATACTTAAGCGTATTTTTTTCGTCGATTGCGTTGATTTTTTTTTACCATGTGTATGACGATATGATACCCGTGATTTGATACTGGCCTAAGTCGATATTCATTTATTTCTTATTAACAACAAAACAAAGGAAAAAAACAGTGCACCTGTGTTTGCGCACACACTTGAGCCCTATAATACTCGTATATCCTGCGTACATGGTTGAACGTTAAGATTGGACGCCGTAACCGAATGAACCGATATTCGGCTATGACTATCATGAGCCATACCTGTGCGGCACCGCGAAGTCCGCGGCGAGGTACATGAGCAGGAAGCCCACGTTGTGCGCCAGGATCAGCGCCGACGCCGCCGCGCCGCGCACGCGCGCCTCGCACATCTGCAACCGCAACACATCACATCGCTATAGTCAATTTATGTTCAATTTCTTCAAAATTTGGTTGAATATCAATTGACAAAATTTATCAAGAGAAGCTTGTTAGAGTACGTACTTCTCTGGCGACGAGAGGTGATATGGAGTATGCGCCGGCGCCGCCGAGCCCGGCCGCGATGCGCGCCGCCACCACCCACCAGCCGCCGCCGACCAGCTTCAGCGACCAGCACAGCTGGGGACATTACACACTTCATTGAGATACAGAAATGCCCCGTGACGCAGCGCCTGCGGTGTGTTACGCCGAGTAATTAAGGGTACCGGAAGCCCAATACGCGGGAGGAGGAGAGGTTGGAAGGGCATATGTGCCAACGCCAACGTCCATATGGGCAGCAAGAATCGCTTACTACTCGTATAAGGTACTCCATCTGCTCATTTGCTACCCATCACATAAAAAAAGAATTATGATTCACTCTAAATGTTCCGACTCATTTGTGAAAATTTTATACAACTCTTGTAACTTTCACGGGAAAAGAACATTATTAAGTTGCGAAATACACACTGGCGGGATACAGGGATATGATGATAAATTTAAACTAAATAAATACAAACTATAAAAGAAGAGTCCAGAATGTTATTAATTCGCTCACCAAGAAGCAAGCTAAAGTAACTTTGATAAATTAACCTTACATTACCCCGCTCTCGCTACCTCCAGCAATGCGAGGAGTGGGCAGACACTACCGGTTCTTCCCTAGTACATCGACCAACACTGCGAGGAAGATGACAAACGCTTCAACACTCACCACAAAGCAAAGAGACGTAGCGATGATGGCGAACTTTCTCCCGAGCGTGAGTGCGCGTGCACTCAAGGGCACGCCCACCAGCGACGCGAGGAAGGTGGTGGCCGCTGCGGCGACCACCCTGGCGCCCTCCGCCTCCGCGTCGCCCGCGGACCCCGCCGCCTTGCGCTCGCCGCTCACCAGCGACACCCAGCCCATCGCCATCCCCAGGGATATGGTGGGGATGTTTACTGAAATAGAGATATTTATTTAAATACATACGAGTAGCTTGGTAGTTGAGGAAACTCTATTTCCCTATGTGTTTATTGAGAATCTTCGTCTACATCTAGAAGCCGTTCAAGTTCTTACTTATTTTCTCCGAGGGCTCAGCGACCCAAAATGTATTCGACTATGTCGATCATTCGCTGTTTTACGCCAGTCGCTGACTTGCAACTCACGAAAATCTGCTTGCACGACGTCTTGCCAGCGATATCTGGGTCGCCGACCAATTCGGTTCTAATTCTTAGCTCTGCTTATTTTTGACAATAAAATGATTTTCTTATGAATTCATGAGTCAGGCAATTACATAGAAGCGACTGCCGTTCGTTCTTCCCAACCGTTAACCAGGGTGCATGGAAATCTGATCAATACGTAGGGTCCTACCACTAGACGTTTACCGTTACCCGAACCCGGGAAAACAAAAAGCAAGTAACTAGATCAATAGTCCAATTAATCTTAGGGCATGAATGATCTGAATATCAATCATACACTACGACCTTGTATGTACCTATGTATCTGTTATCGGGCTGAACTTGACTCCGCGGAGTTCACAGCTATGTGTCACGGATTGCGCAACAACCGGCGCGCGCGCACGTAACCTGCGTTATAACAAGCACATGTGCTCAGCGACTGTTCTTCATTATCCTTGTGGATTCGAATTCAAATAAACAATCTCGAAATTTTGATTATCCATTTAGTGTGGTGGTGCAGGTGTGAACAACACAATTAAAAAAATCGTGTGTGCATTTTTATATTGTGGAAAAAGTCTTATGCAAGAAGAGTGCAGAGTTCATTTGACCACAGAATTTTATTTTTAAATCGTAACTAACCTTATGTAGGTACCAAATTAAACGATATAGATTTAGGTTATGTTTATGTTTGTATTGATGATCCCTTGAGGCTGGTTAATTTTTTAAGAATCTATTAGTGCACATTAATTTGTGTAATTTAAGATATTTACTACAATTGTAGGTATTAGTAATATTTCTGCATTTCATTATGTTTTTTCTCGCTGGCGAGTTGAGGAACAAAACACGCATCGATTTGAAAAACAACTTTCCATTTAAAAGGCGCTTGTTTTTACCGAGCTACACTAACGCTCTAAGAAATTTTGCCAAAGCGTTTCAGAATCACCTTATTTCAGAAGCGTTTCACTGAAAGCGCACGATTAAAGAGAGAGCGATAATGATTCGGTCATAGGTGCCGTTTCGTGGCAGGCCCTCAATGACATAGTAAACAGAGGAACTTGAGAGGAACGAGAAATATTGTTTTTTTTTTTCGGACGGATAACTTGACTTTGGTTTAGCGTGTAAGGTTATTGTATCGTTATTTTCAACTAAACCTAACCTACCTTTAATAGGTAATAATTATTTATAACACAAAAAAATTGTTTGATGTCAAGTTTTCAGTTTGATTAGTGCTATTATTAATACTTTTTCTTTTTTTGTTGTTGGAATTAGCCAAGTAAGTACTATTGTTCATATTATATTGTGCAATGTTTGTAAATGACTGTTTGTTTCCTAATAAATAAAAATATAGAGAAAAAAATTAAATAAACTAAGTAAATTGTCTCTGCAGATCAGGAAAACTAATCATTAACAGTGAGGAAAATAAAACAGAACAAAACATAAATCGGAATTTTTAATATGAGTTATCTACTCAGTTATCCTTCCTGTAAGTATATCTCACGACGCACTATCATTACAATAACTCGGTCGTAAGCTTTCGTAGTCTGTTATCCAAAAAAAAAAATTGTTATGCTAGAGGCTACTAACGAGCAAGCGGGTCACCGAATGCCCATAAACTACTGTGAGACCAGACAAGTGCCTCCGTGTCGGCTAAATTAACAAGAGTCTATATTAACACACTTGTCTCTTTAAGATCCTCCAGAGTCCGAGCCGTCCGGAAATATTCACGTGGCTGCCTCCACAAACTGAGGTGTGGGTAAAAAGTTCCGAAAGAAACGCACAGTACGAGACCCCAGATTAAAAACCTAGAGCGAACTAATGGCTGAAAACCTTACTTCAAAGTATCAAAGCCTTTCCCTTCCGTGTATTTACTTACATCTTGGAAACTTGCAAGTTTTCTACAAGTATCCTAATTTCTATACTAAACGCCTCACCGCTAAATGCTAACTCCGCTTAAAATAGACTCAATTTACCGGATTCTCGGATGACCTTTCACTCAAATAGCCCACAATGATGTCTATTAAAATATTCCATAAAAACTGCCAGACAAAATTAAGGATGAAGCCAGTGAAATTAACTATTAGTAAAAGATTTGTTCATCACAATCTTCATAAAGAATTGAGTTACGTGGTTTTCTCATCGTGCGTTCTAGCAATCAAGTAGAAGGTACCCATACAGAATACATCCTCTGTTCCCATACTGAGATCATGCGGCGTATGCAGAAGTATATAATATTTCACAAGAATTTAAGATAAAAGGTTTCTCTCACCATTTTCTTCACCTGACCTGATGCGGCTTACTTAACCTAGAATAAGTAGCTCGTGTGCTAGGATGCGCGTGCGCATGCCGCAGGCATTCCTCGTGTAACGTGTGTTTATGTTCTCACTCGCTCGCACAATCACGTCTCGTAATAGTGCATTCGATATCATGTAATAAATTATTTTTTGCCTCGACCAAAGCCGCCGCTTCGGAATCTGGTTGAGGTGTTGGCTATGCTCCAGGGTTTGGTTTGTCTTGTAAACATGACCTGACCTCCGCAATATACACACATTTAAAAAGACATCCGATACGCGTAAGTTTATTCACGCTATTTTCTAATACAAATGCACACATATTTTTTTAAATTTAGGGAGGCATGCTCGGACCCGCTACGCCTAGCCTCCCTTTTCGGCAAGGTGGCTGGGAAGCAGAAGGATCTCCTAATGATGAGAGATTGCCTCCACACTACACACCAGTGAAGAGATGCTGCAGCGCTTTACCAGAGCGCGAGATTAAGCTCGCCAGATTGGGCACCCGCACTCACCCAGCAAATTACAGCCCAGGCGCTGCTTCATACAGGTTTTCTCTTATTTTCTTGCCTATGCTTGCCTGACTGCTCAATCAAAACAATACGTTTAAAAAGATTATAGAAAGTAATTTCTAGATTATACTTTGTTATTACTTATTCCTTTACCCAAAGGTTGCCAGGGAGAGATCGCTATTAGCGATAAGACCGTCGTGATTGTATTTATTTATGACCATATCATTAAGTTCTGTAATCTTTTGTAAAATAAAAAGTACCTATCTCTCTATTATCTGCAGTAACTTTCTTTAGAATTTCGTTACTATTAATAGCTACTTACATTAATTGCTATCTTCCTGGTATGTTGCTAAAGGTTGCTCACACTATACTTAAATCCATACTCACATCCTACTCGTATACAATTTCCTTATAAGCAAAGTTTTAAATTTCACTCGAAGTTTTTAATCGAAATGTGTCCATTAATTAAAAGTTAAATTGCACAAGCCTTCGACCAATTAGACGTGGGTTCACGGCCCTGGGGACCTTCGATCAGGTGATCGCGTACAACCCTCAAGATGAACCATACATTGGATATTAACTCTTCTGCCTCCGACATAAGACTGTCGCGTCTTGCTGCACTGTACCCCGGTGATTAACCTACTGTTTCACGTGTGAAATATTTAAATACTACTAGTTTTGGCCGCTTCAATGATCCATTCACGACTTGATACTGCGGCTCGTGTTGACTTTGACTTCAATTATTTAATTTGCCGTAATCTATCAATCAATGGCAATATGTTTTAACAACGTTCGTAATAGGTGCAGTTTTAGCCTCGTTCTTTGTACCTATCTATCTTGTGACTGATCCCGAGAACAAGACAAGCATCCTAGAAAGACACCACTTTTATTATTACTTTTATTATCTCATATTTGGATCTCACGGCCGCTTACCATCAGGCGGAGTGGGGTCAACTTGATTGTTCCTCAATATAAAAAAAAATATTACCAAACTAAATAGATTCATAAATAACAAACTAAACTGTGTGTTTAGTTTAGTGGAATATTTATTATGATGTCCTATGTCTTTCATGTTTTACTTCTAATAAAAAAATATTCTACTCAATATATCTAATTGGACTCCTTACCCGTTTCATGCACTAGACGTCCGCGTCAGCTGATTTGTAATTTTTTTTTTCTGGTAGAGGAGGCAAACAAGCATACACTTACGGTTGATCTGATGGATCACCACCGCCTAAAACATCTCACACAGAAAGGAGCCGGAGATACGTCACCGGGCTTTTCGCTACCTATAGTGTGCTCGACTCTTGAAATATTACTCGATTTCGAAACAGCTTGTTTTCTAGTTAATGCATTTTTATAATAAAAAATATATATATATACTTTAAAACAGCGAAGATTTCGTTTAAATACTTAGTTGCCAATTTACTTGAAACAATGACTTATTTTTATATACAACCTCTCTAACCTCTAACTCTAACCCTCGGGTTTTTCGTTTCCTTCTGGTTGCGGTTCACCAGTTTTATTGTTTATGTCAATAATGCACCTATAAAATTATCAACTAATTAATAACGCGATGCGTGTCACTACATTGTTAAAGATTAGTCATTTATGTAGCCATCAATCATGACAGGAAACAATCAAATCGGTTATTACTCGTCGTCTGTTGTTTATTTCTTTACTATTGGCTATTGTACAAACTAACTTTTAGGGTTAGGTGTGATAAAGCTTAGACGTTGTTCGATTTAACTATAAGGGTGTTTGATTTGTATATGCACACAATGCATGCATGGATATCATGTACATTTCAAACAAGGCCTAAAGAAATACCTCGCAAGCTGTCTAAGGGTTCTGTATAAAATCAGCTTTGGTGTATAAAAGCCACTAACTTGAGACACAAAAGAAAAACCTTCCTTTGACCGGTTGAACTTGTTCCTCTGTTTAAAGGTTGCGAAGTCACTTTATTATAGATAATTACCAGACTTTCCAAATGTTGGATTAAGGACCAAGCGTACTCGTGGCTCCTAAGTGATCGCTTTGTACAAGAATGATTCGCTGAGGGGACGGAGAGTAAACTTTCTGCTGAGGTCGATTGAGTCGAAACATTATAGGAGAGAAATAGTCGTCACTAAGAGATGTAGCGTGGACCTGCAGCGCGAAGGCCTGACGACTTGTAACAAAAAGCAGATGAAACATCAAGGCAGCTTTTAGGGGAGACCTATGGTGGACTCATTGTTTTAAAACCGGCGTGAAGCAGTGCATGCGCTGTGTTCTGCTGCGTGAGTGAGGGTACCGAAGGCCCAATCCAGGGGAAGGGGGGAAAGGTAAGCAGCGCACTTGTGACACCATTGGTTTTGCAGGTGTCCATGTGCTTCGGTAATCGCTTGCCATCAGGTGATCCGTCGGCTCGTCTACCACCTATATCATGAAAAAACTCAGTTTGTTTACTACGAGGTACCCACTTCCGCTGCTACTACGAGTAGTATTACTAATTACCTAGTCTGTGTTAAGAGTGTATGTCTATTGCCTTTCCTTTAGTGCCCATTTAGTACGTAAGTACTAAGTAATTAATCTGGTAATAGTAATTTGAGTACGGCTGACTGAATAATGTGCCATAAAATGCGCAAGTAACCATTAAAAGATATTGAGTTAAGTGATAGAGATTTAATTAATTGCTGGTTGATGATAACAAAGCGCCTATTGGCTGATATGATGATGATGAGGGGTTCTGTTTTCCCTGAGTGAAGGGTTGCAAAGGTCAGTCGGCAGTTGCTTCAGTGTGATTACCAGACTTACCCAATCCTGAATGCTGAATGGTCCAAGCGTGTTTTTAAAACGACGGCTTTGGGAATGACCTGCCGAGATGATGATGAATAACTTAATAAAATAATATGATAACTTACTCAGAATAACCATCAACAGCTGATTGCAGAGACCGCGTGCGCGGGAAACTTCAGGCTGCACCGTCATGTTGTCTCACTCACACTCGGGCACTCAGATTTAACAATAACGTCTTTCTCCCTCTAGCTAAAATATTATTGTTCAGAGCCGTCTTCACGACTATCATCAGCGGGATGCTGCGCACGATTGTTATGTTTGCTTCGGTTCTGGGGGTTGCCATCCGCGGTCTTTCGGGGTGATAAATTAAGGCTCTGTTTTAGTCACTATTAACACGAGATTTTGAGATAAATACTTTTTAAGTATGTCAGAAAAAAAAGCCGAAATAGCAGATGGCAGACTTGAGTCTCAATTTTTATTTTTACTTATTATAAGTAATTTTGCTGATTTGTTTTATAACCTATTCCTAGACACAATTTAATCTTAAGTAAGTAGATGCGTGTGTTACTCGGGCCACGCGCGCGCACAGTGCGGTGCGCCGGCGCGGCCGCGCGGTATAAACCTGCGCGCGCGCCGGGGCTCGCTCGTAGCGCCTGAAACTTCCATAGCCGTAGACTCGTAGTGTAGTAGGTAGTCTACGGACTACATTATTTGTTTATCTGACGGCAGACCAAATCCAGGTCGTCCGGTGTCACGATGGGTCGACGACATCGCCAAAATCGCAGGGACCACATGGGTCCGAGCAGCTTAGGACCGGGTACATTGGCGTAAGAGAAGGGAGCCCTATACTCAGCAGTAGGTACAGTCACGAGTATTAATTTGAGACCCATTTCCGTTAAATATCGTTAGAACATTCATAATGCAATAAGGTCGAAATTTAGTGCAATAATGGTGAATGTCAAGATAAGACATTTTATATCTAATAGACACTTGAAACGATAGGTAACCTCTTAGCGGTTTCCTAATTACGAACATTATTGTTGTGTCTGTCACTCGTGTCAGTGTCAATCAAAATTGTGAAAATGTCACTATAAACTTTTTTTTATAGTGACATTTTAACAATTATCAATATTAACAATTACTCGGAAAACATCGGTAATGATCGTATGCCCTCGCTCAAGTTAACGTTTTTGCCGCTAAAAAAGTAAAGTTGTCTATTGTAAATAATATGACTTTGAGACGTTAAAATATTAGCTTTTAATAGCGAATGTTTGCTACACGACATTCAACCTTGAGTAGGTCTCAAATTAAAACTCGTGACTGTACTACCGGGCTGATGATGAAGTTTTCAGTACATTTATATAGGACACTTTTTTTGCATTCCCCTTTCGGCAACCAAAATAATTAGGGTAGTAGTGTTTTCTTTAAACTTGTAAAGTTCTTTTTTAACCGACTTCTTTTATATCATCTATGGATGCGCTTGTTGGACGACAGATGTGTGAAATTGGTGGTCCCCAGCGGTGACTCAATATCAAGCCCATATTTTGAACCTACCTTAGCACCAAACGTAACTATGTCACTATTACTAATACGTTTAGGAGGGGCGAAGAAACAATTGGGTTTTGTTGCGCTGGATATATTCTGTAAGTTATCACATTCGACCACGACCGCTCTACCGGAGTGATACCACGACCTCGCAGAAGATCGACATGAAGCAGCGCCTGCGCTGCTACACTATGTTTCGTCGAGTGAGTGAGGGTACCGGAGGCACAATTGGGGGGAAAGGGGGTTAAAGGTTGTCAACGCACTTGAGACTGATGGTGTTGCAGGGGTCTATTAACTATCACATAAAAAAACATTCAGGTTGATAATGATGATTCACTGCGGCCGCGAACCGATAACTATACTTAAGCTAATGTTGTAATTGATACTTACTTCCGAGGTGTTAAATAAGGTTCTTCAAAGCCAGAGCGTGTTCCTCATTCTCCGTCTTGGAACATAAGTACCGGGTCATGTTGTCCGAGGACTCTTTTAATGAGAGTAATTTCACATTCCAACTAATTAATTATTGTTTTTTCATACGAAGTGATGTTATTGTCTAATCTTTACGTCCTTACTATTCCTATAGGCTGTAAGTAGTACTTATATACATTTAAAATAGTAAAATTTAAGAGCTGTAGATTTTGAAAAATAAATAAATAAATATACAATATTATAAATGCGAAGTAAATATGCCTGTCTGTCTGTTACACTTTCACACCAAAACTACTGAACGGATTTGAATGAACTTTGGCATACAGGTGGTTTAGACCCTGTTAAAACATATTAAGCTACTTTTTATTGCCTTTTCATTTTCGAAAAATAAACCTTACACCGTTAAAGTGATTATTTTTTCTCTAGTTTGTTTTTTTGAAAGATTATCAACTTACTCGTACGTTTCGGATAATTCTACGGTGACCTACCTACCTATAACACTAACTAGATACCTATTAGGAACCCTAATACCATCATGGGTTGGGTACCTCCTTTAGAGTCATGATACATACAAACACTGCACCGTGATCTCAGAGGATAGATCCAATCTGTGGTTACCTGACTTTCCTCCTTCAGCACCTCCTAGTCATGTCAGTGCAGGGAAGGTAGTGGTGCGCCTTGCGGTTAGCGTCAACATACAGAGCAATAAGTTTATCGGTTATTTGAGACACGCTAAACTTTCCTGTGTTAATTGAGTCCTCCTAGATTATAATAATAACCATTATCTACTAAGTTTTTTCGGTTATTTATGGACCCGAATTCGACCCACTTCTGCCTAAACCTGTCTTTGGTGGCTCTTATTTATGATGCTTAAGCCGATACGCGCGAAATTACGGGATTAAAATATATACAGGTTTTTTGGTTTGTGGTAAATTGATTCAAACCTGATCTATATTAAAGTACCTACCTACTTACTCGAACCGAATTTTGTCATTAAACAGCATTTTTTTACTAATTCAGACGTTTGTGCACATGTCGGAAACACACGTTTCTCGTACTTACCTCAGTTTAGCCATAAAAAGATTTTTACTGACGTAATTAATGATGTTTAGATGTCGATTTTTTTCCCAACATCGAGAAACAAGTATGAAATAGTTAAAAGTGTGGAAATAGCAAGGAGTAGTATCCGGTGTATATAGAAAATACATAGGTATTGTAGTATTTGTGACGGCTGCGCTTGTATTCTTTTAACCTTCGATGCTGCGCTTTGCAATAAGACAGCCTTATTAATTAAAACATTGTTAAATTATATTTATAGTTAATTCCTGTGATACGTAGGTAGTAGTAAATTTTATATATTTTTTGCAGTGTTATTTTTTTGCTATGCAGGAAAATAATATTTACAAATATATCCAAAAGCTCCGAAATGATGAATCGATGCTCAAGGGATGAACCGTGCGTCTATGTAGGTAGGTACGTATATTGTAGGTACATTATTATTATGATGTATCTTGTCCCATTTTCTTTATCATTTTACGGGTCGAAACTCATTTAGTGATTCAAAAGGAAACCCGCCCAGATGTTTGATACTATTTGTCCTTTATCTTGTTAACGGCATGGTTGAAGTAGAGCTATTTTCCCAATCAACTATTATAAGTTATTTCTTGTTAATAATTTCTTTACATAGCCTTCTGAGAAATATTATTATTGTGTAGTAAAGTATGTAGGTACGTATAGATTCTAACACTTCGATATAATAGCTCAGTAAATTAGAAATGTACTTTCTGAGCAGGATGTCGTAGGTTCCAATCCGCAAATATCTATAGATTTTTCAAAATACCCATGATAGGTCTACCTACACCTACGGAAAACATCGTTTTGGATAGTTTCTTAATCTGTGGATACTTGCAATTGTTGCTCGAAGTCAAAGTCAAAGTAAGTATTTATTTGCATAGAATAGGTAAGTACGGTGTTTTAATAACTACATAAGTAAAGCTATTCTATTCAGTTAAAATAATAAACACTAAAAAATTGAATTATTATGCTATACCTAATCATTCTAGACGTATGACATGACCGACCATGATTGTTGGTCAGGTCCTCGTGTGTAAGGATTGCGGACATTACACGGCAGTCGCTTCATTGTACCTACTTAACTACCAAACTCACCAATTCCTTGCGTGTATTATACCTAGTTATCTATATTTTATTAACAAATACACTGGCGTCTGTTGTAGGGATGTGGTGGACGATTATACCATTATATGGGTAAACCAAGTAATTGCTACATAAGGCACATACTTGATAATCGCCCAATGGCCATTCAATTATAATGAACGGCCGCTGCGTGGACCCGCCGCGTGCGCCTGCGCAGCGCACGTGGCGCCTGGAAATAGAAAACGAATCAAGGTACACTCAATTCCATTCAATTCAATATGTTTATTGCTTCTTCATATGTTGTGTACAAAGATCTTTTTTTTTTTTTTTTTGTTCACGCAGAGTGAATGCCGCCTTATGCACACCCGGCCGCTGGGAGACGACCAGGTAGTGTGGGGCTCTACCCTGGATTGGCCTCTGCTAATCAGAAGCCGTTCAAGGGCATACCCACTAAACACTCTGCGACTTTTCCCGGCAAATCCAGGCTCGGGGTGGGAAAGCGCGAAATAGGACGAACCTCATCACCGCAGACCCACCCATGGACAGCGAGGCACGCCAGCACGGCCTCTTTCCGACGGCCGGGGCTTAAAGCCCCCAGAGCAGCTCCCACTGCCCTCCGACAAAGCCCTAACCGGGCGGCGCCCGCATCGCTGGATTGCGATATCCCCTACCTGGGCGTCGCGGGCATGGGCTCCTGCAGAACTCTCCACAAACCCACACCCTGCTGGCTGCAGGGCAAGGTGGGGGAGAGTGCCTGCAGGCTTCCAAAAAAAAAAAAAAAAAACTGCCCCACCAGACAGCCCCACGGCCGGCTACGCTGGATTGCGCAGTCGGTCGCTGGGCGGAGAGGTGGGGTTAGCCGGCCTTTGCCGCATCCCACTGGCTGTGGGACGCAGCGCAGACCAGCTACTAAAGACCCCCACAAAAGATGTGGGGGGTGGCGCCCGAAGGCGCCCCACTCGGTGGGGCCCACGTCAGGTGCGCCCAAAGTGGAGGAGATCCTCACAGGGCGCCGGACAGGGCCCCGGCCCAGACAGAGCTGGGCCTCAAAGTGCAGCTGTCAGCCGTCGGGTAGCAATATGGCGATAAGCCAATTGCTACCCGCCATTGCCCAGGGACACCAGGACCCCTCCGGTAGCAGTTCCAAACAGAAAGAAAATACTACCGGGGAGGCCACACGAGGAGGTCGCCGCACCGTAGTCCCCGTACAAAGATCTTAGTTTAAAGTATTTTAAGTTACAATATGGACCCTGTCGGGCACTGCAAACATTTTGGAGAGAGTAGGACTTATAGACTCACATTGTGTTTCTCTATTTCAAGTATCATAATATAATATTTGTTTTATTTGTTACACTGTACACATGCTTAATCTATAAAAGCATGCTAAGTTTGAGCATGCTTAAGGTCAGTTTACATTTATTTGTTGTTAATTAAGCATGCTAATATAAGGATGCGTCTATCTGTAAATGAAAATAGCATGCTCAATAGTAAGCAAACCAGTCTTGCACCCGCGTAGGAGTAGGTAATATTGTTTTGTGGGAAGCCTGCTCAAAATTTGCATACTCTGTTATGATATACACACACAGGCTAAAATATTCAAAAGCAGCTTTTGAACATTTTCAAGCACACGTGCTTAAAATTAGCACGTGTAAAAGTAATTTAAGTAAGTACCTTCATACTTACTCGCGCATCTTTCAAATGACATAAATAAACCCATGTGAGCCTTGTTTACTACTACACTAACTACATATTTATATTATTTGAATAACCTGTTTCTGTAGAAGTAGTTACAAAATAAGATTTTATTATTGCATTAGTTAATCCTTATCTATGAACAGCTTTTAATTATACTCTATACAACTTATTCATTATTTTTTGTATGAGATAGGAAGGCAAACAAGCAAGCAAGTGACCTGATAGTCCGCCCATGGAAATCAGCTACTTGCCAGAAGGAGTGGACTTATTGATGGTAAGCGATTGCCGCCAGTTTCTACAATAGTTTGACATTTTTGCCTGCTTCAAACAAATTTTTAGGGTCCTTACATTTTGTGCGGATCATAGGTAAGTAGTCACAACATTTAATAGTAGTAAGTAAGTGGCGTTCTAGCATTCCTCTACGGACGAAAACTGATTCCTTAAAATATTTTCTGAAGTCAGTAGTATTTATCGGAAAATCGGCGTTTGGTCCCGACGCTCGGCGGCTACGTGTAACGACCCTTCCTGAGGGTTCGGTCCGAGCGTCACAGGCATGAGGTGAAGGCAAAAAGGCAGCGAAGCTAAAACGTCGAATACCTACGTTGTACCTATAACAAAATGTCTACCTGTGCTTCTAATACGAGTAGGTAAGTATTACTGTGGTGATATGCCCAAACTTCTTATCGAGCTTTCACTTATAATTTAGACGAACGAATTACCTTGGTCAAAAGCAATTAATGGTGTTGTTCTGACTAACTTAAAAAACCAGAAACAAAAAAGACCCAAACCCCTTTTTAGGCTTCCAAGAACTCGACGAGGAACTCTAATATTTTCTCCATTTCCGTCCGTCTGTCTGTTCGCAGCCTAGCTCAGAGAACATTACCATTTCAAAACCACTGTAAACTTAAGGGGCTACATAAAAAAAAAACCTTACCTTCATTGTGGCTTTGCCAGGTCCCTGGGAGACGGTACAATCTGATACTAAGGTGAACATTAATTCATACCTTTATCTAAGTCTGTAATGTTTTAGAAACACGATTTGGCGAGTTTGGTTCGATAGTTTTTCGATTTGAAAATACCTCTAAAAATTACGTTTTCTCCAGATATTTACTGAGCGAGATTACCAATTCAATCGGAAATTCCTTTAATTAGTAGATATTATAAATACTGATGTCTGGTATTTGTCAGAATTTTGTTATTCAGCCTAGTTTTTTTATAAATACGTAATTAATTTTTCGTGATTTTGTCGACATCTTTGAGCAACTTGATAGAATCTGGGTGCAACGTATTCACGACTTTATTGACATGACCATTGAGTATAATTGTGTAGCCGTGTTCTCACCTGCTCAGTGCTGCGACAGCTCTCTTAGACGACGGACCTATGCCAGTTGCGAGCAAACTGAAGTATGTCATTATTAGTCAGAAAAACGAAATCTGCAAAAGAACAAAGACCAACATTGGAGTCGCTACGTGACTCAATTTTTGATAAAACTTTATCAGCGCCATATCATCAGCATACATCAGCACTTAACGAGGCTGTTCATGGATTTTCGATGTTGTCTGTCAGAAGAACGTAGAACCTTCGTGCACTTCGACAGTATAGGAGCAAAGTTAATTGTCACAACAGCGGTCAAAATTACAGAATTGGAATCGTGATTTCAATTGACGTTATCAGACGCAAAGCATATATTGACGTTATCAGGGACATCGCACCTCTCAACAACCTACCCGTTCAGATCACCTTGCCGTTCGAACTCCTGCGACAATAGCATGCTACAGAGGAATCCAAGGAGTTAATCTCACGAAGTTTCAATATTAGTTGGGATATTTTATCGCCTCTCATTTTTTACCATTTTAAATTTTAAGTAGGTATGTTGCGTCTCCGTGGTATCCTAATTCGTTTCTGATGACGTGTGTTGACCGTGCCACAGTAAATATAGCTAAAACAGTATCGAAAGTCGGCCTTTTTGGTGAGAACGATTAGAGTTGTCCTTTTATGGCTCAATTCGATTATAGATTTATTTTCATAGAAAATTTAATCGTTAGTTTCACATTGAATGGCAATCACATTAAACAACCGAATCAATTAATGCATTGCTTGTGAGATATATTGTGTGATTGCCAAATCAATAAATGAATAACCGACTTGGCGAAACATGGATCTCACCACTTTTTACGGTAGTTGGGAGACTTGGTTTTTTTATCGAGTATTGTTTTTGATGGGATACATATATTAGCGGTCCGGTCGGTCGGCAGCGCACTTGCGACTCCTCTGGTGTTGCGGGGATCTATGGGCGGCGGTAATCGCTTACCATCAGGTGATCCGTCTGTTCGTCTGCCCCCTATCTCATAAAAAAAAGACAATTTTAACGAAAGCTTCAAAACTGAGAGCGCGTCTAGCTCACATATTTTTATTAAAACGCAGCTTTTTTTTTGTCAGTCGTGCGAGTATAGACGCAAATAGTGTGCGAGCGAGAAGTGAATAGTTTCGCCGTTTTAATTTCTAATCCCAATGTTTATCTGCACGGGTAGTAATGGCTACTGTGCAACACATTTTTTCCTCCTGCTTTGACGCCAGATACTCAAACACCTATACAAGCACACCAATACACCATCTCTCACAATTTTATACTTTAGCTTGCTCAGTAGTGTTATTGTCATGGCAGATCTCATCCATACTTTGATTTTGTTCAGTATTAATGAATAATAACAGTGTTTTATCATTGCCCAAGAGGTACAGACCGATACGTGGCAAAATGTGGTCGGGGTGTGGCCGGAATGGGTGTGGCTGTCAAGTTCACTGTCGCTCATGTCACAGATATGCTATCGTTTTCACGATTTAGCGTGATTTAGCTCTTTGGGTATTTGACTATATTTTTTTATGTAAACACATATCAAAAGATGCCTCAATTTAAGAAACATTGTTGAAAGAATCACTTGATTCTCATTTGAATTAGCTGAGATATCACAACTTTGAGAGCACATATTTTGGGCAATTCCAAAAACGCTCTGTACAAATGTCTATTGAAGTGTGACGTCACAACTCAAACTTCTGTGTAAATTTTGTTTGGGTTTTATAATAAAAGTTGGTGGAAAATGTACGGGTAGTTCAATGATATAATTATTTTTTTTAAATTTTATTCTTTAAAAATGGACTTGCCCATGAAACTTTGAATGCTCACAAAATCAGCTAGACGTTATATTTTTAACTGAAAATGTTGGCCATTGGTTCTTATTTACCAATATTTTGAAAGAGTATCAATATTTTTTACTATATCGAGATTAGTCAAATACCCAAATGGTAGATTATTTTTATTATAATGGTTTGTATATTGTGTGTTTATTATTTGTTGTATGTTCCAGTTTTTTTTTTCTTAATATTTTTTTCTAAGTGTCATTGTTGTTGTTTGTTTTTTTGGTTTATCTGTTGTATTGTTTCATGTGCGTGTCATTCATTCGTTCATTTATAAAACGTCACTCACGGTCCATACTGAAAACTAGCGCTGCAGTGGCTTGAATGAAGCAGCTGCAGCATATGCTGAGTTAGGAGGTCCTAACTCAGCATATGCTGCAGCTGCTTAGGAGGTCCTAACTCAGCATATGCTGCAGCTGCTTCATTCAAGCCACTGCAGCGCTAGTTTTCAGTATAAGGTTATTGTTGGTTAATAAGGTTATTGACCACCTATCTGTCTATGTATGTAAGCACTTAATGTTCCTTTCCGTTTCTCGTATGTACCTACTTCTTATTATGTATTCTGTGTCTTACTACTGTTGTGTTGTATCTCTTTTTGTTTGGTCAGTAAATATTTTACTTACTTACTTACTTACTGACGAGTGACGTCACACTTTTTGTATCTTGTGTGCGCATCTAATAAATTTTGTTTGGTAGCCATATCAAATATTTCTTGTAATAAATACATAAATGGTTTTTATAGTAATAGTTGGGGTAAAATGTATTGGTAGTTCAATGATATTTAGGTAATTGTTGAATTTTTATACTTTAAAAATGGACTTTCCCATGAAACTTTGAATGCTTACAAAACCAGCTAGACGTTATATTTTTAACTGAAAATTTTGGCTAATGGTTCTTTTTTACCAATATTTTGATAAAGTTTAATGTATAGGAGACTAATCTCTATACATTGAACTTAACTTAATAATAGGGTATTTGACTAATCAAATACCCTATTATTTTATTTTTCAATTTTAGTCAAATATCCTATCATTTTATTTTTTATTTATCGTTCATCGATTCGAATCTCATTTTGTAGTCCGCAACATGGGTCCGCAATGACTTCACTAAGTATGCGACACCCATCAAGAAAGTATGTAATTTATGAAGTAGGCAAGTTTGAAAAAAGAATGCTATATTTCATAGACTTTCACTAAGCTGGGCGGTACCGATCCAGAAAGTACGTAATTTGTGAAGTAAATAATTTCGAAAAAAGAATACGATATTTCATAGACGTCGGACATGTATACCACAGACACAATGTCCTTACTGCTTTATTTACTGTGACCGCGCATGCGAAAGTGCGATTTGACGCGATTCAAGTGACAAAGTTACGAGTGTTGCAAGAGGTGTGCGGGGGGAATGGGCGGAGTCTCTTCAAATCAAATAAATCGTTATAGGGCCTTAAATCCATTAAGATAAAAATAAAATAAAATGCGCCGGACGATCACACCAATCAACCTAGTCTCGAACTACTTAGGGCAACCCCTGTACTATGAGTACCAGATGACGATAGTTAATCGGCAGACACATCTCTGTCGGAGGGACCCAGGTTCAGGTGAAGGCCGAGATGCGCTATCTCGGCCTCACCCTGGATTCTCGGTGGCAGTTTGGCCTGCACTTTAGCAGGCTGTCACCGAGGCTCCTCAGGACAGCAGACACGCTGTCGTGGCTGCTGCCGAACCTGGGCGGACCAGGCTCCAGGTGCCGGCGTCTCTATGCCGGCATCCTGAGATCGATGGCGCTCTACGGAGCGCCGGTCTGGTCGGACTCCCTGGCTAGAGGGAAAACCTTCCCTTCTTGCGGGGGGCCTCAGCGAGCAATAGCGCAGCGGGTCGCTCGAGCTTACCGTACGGTAAGTTTCGACGTGGCCTGCTTGCTCGCCGAGTACCCCTCCGTGGGAGTCGGACGCTGTGGTTCTCTCCGCCGTGTATGACTATACGGCGTGAGAAGCGGGCACGAGGGGAGTCCTTCTGCCCCGTCGAGCGGGAGGCCGTACGGAAGGAGGCCCGGCAGGTCCTCCTGAGGCGATGGTCGGAGCACCTCGTCCTCACCCGTTACGGGCCGGAGAACGCTCGACGCGCTCGCCCCGGTCTTGGACCGGTGGCTTGAGCGGAGCCACGGCGTCGTCTCCTTCCGGATGGTGCAGGTAATGACCGGGCATGGGTTGCTTCGGTTATTACCTGCACAAGATCCGCCGGGAGGAGACGCCCTTCCTGCCACGCGTGCGGCGCTGTGGAGGACAACGGCGCAACACACCCTAGCGTGTGTGCGTCGTGGGCTCCGCAGCGTTACGCATTGGTGGCGAGGGTCGGCCAGGACCTCTCACTGGCTAGTATAGCGAGAGCTATGCTAGCGAGTGAAGAGGCCTGGAAGGCCTTCGCTGCTTTTCTGCGAGCAACGTGATGGCAGCGAAGGAGGCGGCGGAGCGCGAGGCGAGAGGCAGATCCACTCGCCCCCGCGCTTCGAAGGGCAAGGAGGGGGAGGAGACGACGCCAATATGTGCGTCTCCTACCTCTCCATGGAGGGGGTCCGCTGGCGGGTGGTACGGGGGTACCACCGCCGGCATTGCACGGACACCCTCCGCAGCGCGGTGGGGACGGCTCGACTCTCTCGGCTGTCCCCTCCCACCCCCCCCGACCCCGGGGGGGAGTTCCGCCGTGCCCGCCCCGTAGGCGGGCCCCGTCCGGAAGATGTCGTGGTGCTAGGCTCCGTGTCGCGGACCCATAACATCTTCCAAGATGGACGATGAGGGAGAGTCCCAGGGGTTTTAGTCGGTAAACCCCCGCCTTCAGCGGGGGGAGTCCGACATAACCCGTCCACCCCCCGGTGGACGGGTATGCGTAACGCATTTCCCCTGGGTCAACAAAAAAAAAAAAAAAAAAGGGGACATTTTGTCAGGGGCTGCGACAGAAGCCTACATTGACCGCTGGCCTACAAGAACTTGGCAAGTTGTTAATATGAATAATCAAATCAAAATAGTGCAGCATTCAAATCACATCTCCCTTTTCGCATCTACCGCCATCACTCTTCTCCTCCTTATCAATCCTTACGCTGCTGACAGAGCGGTCATGGTTACCATGACTGCTACCACCACTGGTATGTACCACGACTGGTATATCTCGCAATTTCACCCTGTTGGTTGTCAATTACTACAACTCCATTTGATTGGTCCTTCGCTGATGTAGCGCATGGCATACCCTCTACTCTGCCTTGTACAAGGCGTTCTTTAGACTCATTGTCATTCTGCCAACTAGGCTTTTTATATTTTGCCGATTGTCGAGGGCGCGCGTAAACCACGAACGTGTCGGGACATCTGAATGGCGAATGTTAGGACTTCTTCGTAACCAGGATGTTAGGGAGCTCCGTAACCGAAACCATAAACTATAGGCAGAGATAATATAACTCGTGAGTAGAAGGCGTTATCAATTCCAGATAGAAATAGGTGGTTTGTGAGCTAATCGCGTCGGAGGTCTTGTGGTTGACACTTTGACACCTGATAGAGAAAATGTAACAGGAAAATCTTGCCAATAATTTTCCCTTAGGCACTAAAATGTCAACTGCGATAAGTACGCAATTTATACTTACCTACCTAGATATCTACCACCGTCAGAGAAGCTACTACTACTTATATATAGGTAGAGTCAGCCCCACATCTGGTTACCACAACCTGTCAAATTTCCTCAATTTATCTACAACCTAATGTGTATGACAATAAGATTAGTGTCGATTGAAATAATTTGACAGTGTTGTATACTTTAATATGTGGTCGTAGGTACGTACCTACGTAAAATAAACAAGTTTTACTTACCTCTTGAAATAATTTTCCTCCCGTTAGAAATACCGGCCTATTCGTTATCGAAGTACAAATCGCCTAGAACTAGTTCTTTAAGAAGCTCAAGCATTGTCATTGTTGCATTTTCCTCGTGTACTGAGTGGTCGAAATTTCCCGCGCGCAGGACAGCAGCTCACGTTTCCCTAAACGCGTGCGCATGCAAATACAATACATTTGATATTCATACAATTACAATGATAAACAATTCATATTGGAAGCAGTTTGTTGATCGCTTAACTAGGTGCGCTTTCCTGCATCGCGTCGGCGCAATCAAAGACAAAACAGTGTTAGATCTCCATGCGCTTATCCCGGAAGATTGTGTAGTTCATTATAAATAATACTAATAATAAATTGAGACATCACATACATTGTCCTGGTCCCAAACAAGGTTTTCCCTTGTACTATGGAAACCAGAAACAACGAAGGAACTACAAACACCCAGACCCAAGACAAATATCTGTTTCATCAACAAACATTTGTCTTGATGCGGGAATCGAACCCGCAACGCTTGCATCTCACCCGGCGCTCAAACTACTACGCCAAATGGGTTATGTTTTCAACTTTTCACTTTTGACGTAATTTTCTTTCCTTTTTTAGGGTTTATAATTTTTTCTTGGCTGAGATCACAGCTAAGCACATCTATCTGGGCTGAGATCACAGCAAAGCACATTTCTCCGGAACTTTAACTGTACTTGGTAAGTATTATTACTTATTCCAAAAATAGATAAAATATTATTTTTGATTTTTAAACAAAACCGTTCTATTCATAAGAGAGCAGTAGAGAAGAATCGTTAATTACTTCTTTACTCCGGTCCTTTGTACGCTGTGTATGAGGGCGCATCATCAATGAGTAAGAAGCCATCGACTGTGTGCTTCTGTTACAATGTACCATGTATGACACAAACAATAAATCACAGATCACACATGTACCTATTAATTGCTACGCTATTTAAACAAATACCTGAATTGAAGAAGCCGTAGGTACCTAGTATCCTAAAGTACCTATAGTATACGAGTAGTACCTAATGTTTCTGCGTGAGTGGATTAGTACCCGATAAATGTTACTCGTAGTTTTCCTATCGTAAGTAGGTACCTACTATTTTCATCAATATCATTAACGTGTCTCCAATCACTCGATATTGGCAAAGTTATAGCTCAGAGACTCTATCGGAGATACGATAGTAAAAACAACAAACTTTACGCTATCATTATAGATAAGCAAATATAAAAAAGCTTACCCATTTCTGAGTGCCTAATTGTACGTGTAGCGCTGCATTCATATTGCCAGATACTCCAGAGTCTAAACTGTCTAATAATTCTCATCGCTAACTACTTATCCGAGATGCTGGACATTGAAACACGGTCAAAAGGAAAAAGCTTGGGGAGTTCAGAAATGAAGGTGACATTCCCCGAGACCGAACTGGTAAATTGGTGTGGAACAGGGCGTGTTGTCATATTTTTTTATGTGATAGGTAGCAGACGAGCAGGCGGATCACCTGATGTAAGCAATTGCCGCCGCTCATGGACACATTGCAACACCAGTGGAATTACAAGTGCGCTGCCAACCTTTTATCCCCTTCCTCCCCGGGTGGGCCTCCGGTACCCTCACTCACTCGGCGAAACACAGCACAGGGGCTGCTTCACGCCGGTTTTCTGTGAGGCAGTAGTATCACTCCGGTCGAGCCGGCCCATTCATGCCGAAGCGTGGCTCTCCCACAGTGAAATGGTCATGGCATGGTAAACCATAATACGTCAATGTTTTAACGAACGCCCTCATTTTTTGAAACTAACAATAGTCCCATTTAACTCGAGTGATGTATTATTAGTGATATCTGAATTTATAGCTCTTTGGGTTAATTTTAGAATTTCCTCATCTCATCTGTGCAAGTCCTAATAGAATTTGAAAACAGGCTATCGGGTCAATCAGCCAGCAGAGGGCGCCAACGCACCTCGGCTCTGGGAGTCTTCATCAACTTACCCTTAAACCTAACTCTCCTCCAATCATCAGTCCATCGTGATCCAGGCGTCCTACAACCACTTTCCCTCTGTTTCGTGTGTACTTAACCATTTCACCTGAAATATTCGTAGGTATCAACTATTATTTTATTCTCAGCAGTACAAAAATCCCCTGCACAAGGTTCCGTGAAGAGATCTCCGTGATATCGCCATCTAAAATTGCACGTTACGATTTTTCTTGTGATACGTTAGATTATGTTTTACCATACATAATATCGTTTGCTCTTATTTTCCTTATTTGGTTTTCCTTATCAAATGTACAAACCTTTTCTTTTTACATATTACTTACATCTACACTTCCGCTTACTCGTGATATTCTTAATTATCATTAACGTATTGGCAGTGTCGTAGCCAAATCGTATAATCCGCCCGTATTACATTACGGCTAGCTGTTATCACAAACAGTTACTTTTGAAACGAGGCGGTTCAAGATAAGCTGGATTGAAATGCAGCCGAAATTAAATCTTACGTTACATATTTCAAGCAGTTTGAATTCCGATTCATAACACTCGTGGTGCTGCCTGACATAACAAATACAACCTACCTATCTACATAAGAGTAACATTTTCATGAAAAAGCTGCTGCATCATCATTAGCTGATGTAGGTTAGTCCTACCTAATGCTTTACGTAATCAAACATTATTTTATAACATGTCAAGCCTATGTGATTAATAAAACATGACAGGATAAGGAAATTCGCTTAACTAGAGTAGGTAGTCCATTAGTAGCTAGTAGGTAAAACCATCGGTTTTAGTTAGTAGCTACCTATTTCATCGATTCGTATTCAAAGCTAACAGGTAACTTGTTAGAATTATTTCTAGGTACAATACACAATACTTAGTTAAGACAAGACCCTGTTGTTAGGCAACCGTCGGTTAAGTTTTTTCCAATGAACGAACATATTGTAGGTATATAAGTAGAGTGATTGGTAAGTTTTCCTGGTGGACATCTCGCCACAGATCTCGCGGTAGAGATTTTATCGTTTAACACGATATCCATACTAATATTATAAATGCGAAAGTAACTCTGTCTGTCTGTCTGTCTGTCTCTTTCACGCCAAAACTACTGAACGGATTTAAATGAAATTTGGTATACAGATTATTTAGACCCTGAGAAAGAACTTTTTATTGCGAAAAGGGGGTTTTAAGGGGTTAAAAGGGGGGTAAAAAGTTACTTTTCCACGCGGTCGAAGTCGCGGGCGGCCGCTAGTAACTAATAAAATAAACATAACAAATTTTTAACAGGCAACCGCGCGGTGGAACTACATACCTTCAATTTATTACTTATTATTTTATACTGGCAAATATTGCTCATTTATAAAACAATGAAAATAAATGTAATGTCATACATAGCTTAGGTAGGTTCCGATAAAAAGTCATCCTCGCAATAATAGCATTTGTCAGGCAATAATACTTTTAACTAAGCCTTATTTATATACAATTTCATTCCTTTAGTGTCCGTCGGCAGTTTATTATATATTTTAACTGCCATCACAGGTATGTGATGCTTTTCTTAATTAAGGCAGTTTTACAGTTTACTGTATAAAGATTGTGCACATGTTGAGATCGCGACGTGTGCCGTCGTGTCTCGCGCATTTTTACAAACTAGCCAGGGTTTATTTTTACAAATTACGCCGTTTAAATTATGTTACATGCAAAGCAAAGTACCAAAATATTTTTAATGATTTAAAAACTGGCACGCAGCTGTCATCATTTTTTAGACCGCACAAAGATCTTATGCATCTCACGGTGTCGAGGCAGTCGCGTCGTGGTTAATTTTTCGTTGTTTTTTTATTTGCTATGATACCTAAGTAGGTAGTTAATTTTAATTATTCTGCATGTTTTCTTTACAAAAGTATGATCTCTAGCAAGACACCTTTCTGGTAGATTAGGGAAAAAGAAATGACCAGTTGGCAGCAGTCGGTGTACGGTTTCCCTGTAGCACTCGCTATCGATGTTTTTCTCAGCGCTCATCCTTATCCGGCCGGCTCATGGAGTCCGCTCACGCCGCGCGGGCATTCCGCGATGCATTCTGGCCCACACTTCCTCCACGACATTAAATGTATTATATTTTAATGAATACCTTATAGGTAAAATGGCCGGATAAACCGGCCAGATGGCGCATTTGGTTGTGACCCTGCCTCATACGTCAAAGGTCGTGGGTTCAATCCCCACGCTGGACAAACATTTTGTATGATGTACACTTGTGTTTGTTCAGTGTCTGGTTGTAATTAATATAAATAAAGTAGATACATAATTAACTGTGTTTCCACTGTTGTCTGAGGTATTTGTAGCACAAGTGCTTACTTAAGTTTACGGAGTCAAGTTAACGTTGAGATGTTGTGTGAATCTATTTTATTCATTTTTTATATTTATTTAAAATGGATCAGGCACGACTAAACCAACAGCTTTTCAATAAAATAATAATTCTGACTTTGTGACCATGATTCAGTCAGCGCAACGCTACATGCACCCACTTTTTAGTAACTATTTTCAAAATCTCGTCGTAAGTAAGGGGTATGGGAATAATTTTAGGTATATTTTTTATATTTTATTTCAATACCTTTACTATTTCAAGTAATCAATTTGAATATTTTTGTAATCAAGACAGTAGTTATGTTTTAATTAATCACACCAATCAACCTAGTCTCGAACTACTTAGGGCAACCCCTGTACTATGAGTACCAGATGACGATAGTTAATCGGCAGACACATCTCTGTCGGAGGGACCCAGTTCAGGTGAAGGCCGAGATGCGCTATCTCGGCCTCACCCTGGATTCTCGGTGGCAGTTTGCCTGCACTTTAGCAGGCTGTCACCGAGGCTCCTCAGGACAGCAGACACGCTGTCGTGGCTGCTGCCGAACCTGGGCGGACCAGGCTCCAGGTGCCGGCGTCTCTATGCCGGCATCCTGAGATCGTGGCGCTCTACGGAGCGCCGGTCTGGTCGGACTCCCTGGCGAGGGAAAACCTTCCCTTCTTGCGGGGGCCTCAGCGAGCAATAGCGCAGCGGGTCGCTCGAGCTTACCGTACGGTAAGTTTCGACGTGGCCTGCTTGCTCGCCGAGACCCCTCCGTGGGAGTCGGACGCTGTGGTCTCCGCCGTGTATGACTATACGGTGAGAAGCGGGCACGAGGGAGTCCTTCTGCCCCGTCGAGCGGGAGGCCGTACGGAAGGAGGCCCGGCAGGTCCTCCTGAGGCGATGGTCGGAGCACCTCGTCCTCACCCGTTACGGCCGGAGAACGCTCGACGCGCTCGCCCCGGTCTTGGACCGGTGGCTTGAGCGGAGCCACGGCGTCGTCTCCTTCCGGATGGTGCAGGTAATGACCGGGCATGGTTGCTTCGGTTATTACCTGCACAAGATCCGCCGGAGGAGACGCCTTCCTGCCACGCGTGCGGCGCTGTGGAGGACAACGGCGCAACACACCCTAGCGTGTGTGCGTCGTGGGCTCCGCAGCGTTACGCATTGGTGGCGAGGGTCGGCCAGGACCTCTCACTGGCTAGTATAGCGAGAGCTATGCTAGCGAGTGAAGAGGCCTGGAAGGCCTTCGCTGCTTTCTGCGAGCACGTGATGGCAGCGAAGGAGGCGGCGGAGCGCGAGCGAGAGGCAGATCCACTCGCCCCCGCCTTCGAAGGGCAAGGAGGGGGAGGAGACGACGCAATATGTGCGTCTCCTACCTCTCCATGGAGGGGGTCCGCTGGCGGGTGGTACGGGGGTACCACGCCGGCATTGCACGGACACCCTCCGCAGCGCGGTGGGGACGGCTCGACTCTCTCGGCTGTCCCCTCCCACCCCCCGACCCCGGGGGAGTTCCGCCGTGCCCGCCCCGTAGGCGGGCCCCGTCCGGAAGATGTCGTGGTGCTAGGCTCCGTGTCGCGGACCCATAACATCTTCCAAGATGGACGATGAGGGAGAGTCCCAGGGGTTTTAGTCGGTAAACCCCCCCTTCAGCGGGGGGAGTCCGACATAACCCGTCCACCCCCCGGTGGACGGGTATGCGTAACGCATTTCCCCTGGGTCAACAAAAAAAAAAAAAAAAGGGGACATTTTGTCAGGGGCTGCGACGGAAGCCTACATTGAGCGCTGGCCTACAAGAACTTGGCAAGTTGTTAATATGAATAATCAAATCAAAATAGTGCAGCATTCAAATCACATCTCCCTTTTCGCATCTACCGCCATCACTCTTCTTCTCCTTATCAATCCTTACGCTGCTAGCAGAGCGGTCATGGTTGTCGTGGTATATCTCGCAATTTCACCCTGTTGGTTGTCAATTACTACAACTCAGCTGACTTCATTTGGTTGGTCCTTCGCTGATGTAGCGCATGGCATACCCTCTACTCTGCCTTGTACAAGGCGTTCTTTAGACTCATTGTCATTCTGCCAACTAGGCTTTTTATATTTTGCCGATTGTCGAGGGCGCGCGTAAACCACGAACGTGTCGGGACATCTGAATGGCGAATGTTAGGACTTCCTCGTAACCAGGATGTTAGGGAGCTCCGTAACCGAAACCATAAACTTATAGGCAGAGATATATAACTCGTGAGTAGAAGGCGTTATCAATTCCAGATAGCAATAGGTGGTTTGTGAGCTAATCGCGTCGGAGGTCTTGTGGTTGACACTTTGACACCTGATAGAGAAAATGTAACAGGAAAATCTAGCCAATAATTTTCCCTTACTAAAAATATAAACAACGATAAGTACGCGATTTATACTTACCTACATAACCACCGTCAGAGAAGCTACTACTTACATAGATAAGTAGAGTCAGCCCCACATCAAGTTACCACAACTTGTCAAATTTCCTCAATTTATATTCAACCTAATTATGTGTATGACAATAAGATGAGTGTCGATTGAAATAATTTGACAGTGTTGTACATATACTTTAATATGTGGTCGTACGTACCTACGTAAAATAAACAAGTTTAACTTACCTCTTCAAATAATTCCTCTCGTTAGAAATACCGGCCTATTCGTTATCGAAGTACAAATCGCCTAGAACTAGTTCTTTAAGAAGCTCAAGCATTGTCATTGTTGCATTTTCCTCGTGTACTGAGTGGTCGAAATTTCCCGCGCGCAGGACAGCAGCTCACGTTTCCCTAAACGCGTGCGCATGCAAATACAATACATTTGATATTCATACAATTACAATGATAAACAATTCATATTGGAAGCAGTTTGTTGATCGCTTAACTAGGTGCGCTTTCCTGCATCGCGTCGGCGCAATCAAAGACAACACAGTGTTAGATCTCCATGCGCTTATCCCGGAAGATTGTGTAGTTCATTATAAATAATAATAATAAATTGAGACATCACATACATTGTCCTGGTCCCAAACAAGGTTTTCCCTTTTACTATGGAAACCAGAAACAACGAAGGAACTACAAACACCCAGACCCAAGACAAATATCTGTTTCATCAACAAACATTTGTCTTGATGCGGGAATCGAACCCGCAACGCTTGCATCTCACCCGGCGCTCAAACTACTACGCCAAATGGGTTATGTTTTCAACTTTTCACTTTTGACGTAATTTCTTTCCTTTTTTAGGGTTTATAAATTTTTCTCTGGCTGAGATCACAGCTCAAGCCATCATCTGGCTGAGATCACAGCAAAGCACATTTCTCCGGAACTTTAACTGTACTTGAAGTAAGTAGTAGTAGTATTACTTATTCCAAAATAGATAAAATATTATTTTTGATTTTAAACAAACCGTTTTATCATAGGAGAGCCAGTTAAGAAATCGTTAATTACTCTTTACTCCGAATCTCTGTACGCTGTGTATGAGGGCGCATTCACTAATGAGTAGAAGCCATCGACTGTGTGCTTCTGTTACATGTACCATGTATGACCCAAACACTCAATCACAGATCACACATGTACCTATTAATTGCTACGCTATTTAAACAAATACCTGAATTGAAGAAGCTGTAGGTACCTAGTATAATAAAGTACCTATAGTATACGAGTAGTACCTAATGTTTCTGCGTGAGTGGATTAGTACAAGATAAATGTTACTCGTAGTTTTCCTATCGTAAGTAGGTACCTACTATTTTCATCAATATCATTAACGTGTCTCCAATCACTCGATATTGGCAGAGTTATAGCTCAGAGACTCTATCGGAGATACGATAGTAAAAACAACAAACTTTACGCTATCATTATGGATAAGCAATTATAAAAAAGCTTACCCATTTCTGAAGTGCCTAATTGTATGTGTAGCGCTGCATTCATATTGCCAGATACTCCAGAGTCTAAACTGTCTAATAAATTCTCATCGCTAACTACTTATCCGAGATGCTGGACATTGAACACGGTCAAAAGGAAAAAGCTTGGGGAGTTCAGAAATGAAGGTGACATTCCCCGAGACCGAACTGGTAATTGGTGTGGAACAGGGCGTGTTGTCATATTTTTTTTATGTGATAGGTAGCAGACGAGCAGGCGGATCACCTGATGGTAAGCAATTGCCGCCGCTCATGGACACTTGCAACACCAGTGGAATTACAAGTGCGCTGCCACCTTTTATCCCCTTCCTCCCCGGGTGGGCCTCCGGTTACCCTCACTCACTCGGCGAAACACAGCACAGGGGCTGCTTGCACGCCGGTTTTCTGTGAGGCAGTAGTATCACTCTCGGTCGAGCCGGCCCATTTCATGCCGGAAGCGTGGCTCTCCCCACAGTGAAATGGTCATGGCATGGTAAACCATAATACGTCAATGTTTTAACGAACGCCCTCATTTTTTGAAACTAACATTAGTCCCATTTAACTCGAGTGATGTATTATTAGTGATATCTGAATTTATAGCTCTTTGGGTTAATTTTAGAATTTCCTCATCTACATCATCTGTGCAAGTCCTAATAGAATTTGAAAACAGGCTATCGGGTCAATCAGCCAGCAGAGGGCGCCAACCACCTCGGCTCTGGGAGTCGTCATCAACTTTAAACCTTACTCTCCTCCAATCATCAGTCCATCGTGATCCAGGCGTCCTACAACCACTTTCCCTCTGTTTCCAATGTACTTAACCATTTCACCTGAAATATTCGTAGGTATCAACCATTATTTTATTCTCAGCAGTACAAAAATCCCCTGCACAAGGTTCCGTGGAAGAGATCTCTGCGTGATAACGCCATCTAAAATTGCACGTTACGATTTTTCTTGTGATACGTTAGATTATGTTTTACCATACATAATATCGTTTGCTCCTTATTTTCCTTATTTGGTTTTCCTTATCAAATGTACAAAACCTTTTCTTTTTACATATTACTTACATCTACACTTCCGCTTACTCGTGATATTCTTAATTATCATTACGTATTGGCAGTGTCGTAGCCAAATCGTATAATCCGCCGTATTACATTACGGCTAGCTGTTATCACAAACAGTTACTTTTGAAATGCGGCGGTTCAAAGATAAGCTGGATTGAATGCAGCCGGAATTTAATCTTACGTTATTTCAAGCAGTTTGAATTCCGATTCATAACACTCGTGGTGCTGCCTGACATAACAAATTACAACCTACCTATCTACCTCTACATAAGAGTAACATTTTCATGAAAAAGCTGCTGCATCATCATTAGCTGATGTAGGTTAGTCCTACCTAATGCTTTACGTAATCAAACATTATTTTATAACATGTCAAGCCTATGTGATTAATAAAACATGACAGGATAAGGAAATTCGCTTAACTAGAGTAGGTAGTCCATTAGTATCTAGTAGGTAAAACATCGGTTTTAGTTAGGTAGCTACCTATTTCATCGATTCGTATTCAAAGCTAACAGGTAACTTGTTAGAATATTATTTCTAGGTACAATACACAATACTTAGTTAAGACAAGACCCTGTTGTTAGGCAACCGTCGGTTAAGTATTTTCCAATGAACGAACATGTAAGTTAGAGTGATTGGTAAGTTTTCCTGGTGGACATCTCGCCACAGATCTCGCGGTAGAGATTTATCGTTTAACTCGTATTAACTAATAAAATAAACATAACAAATTTTTACAGGCAACCGCGCGGTGGAACTACTTTCAATTTATTACTTATGAATGTTTGATGGTACAGGGCAAATATTGCTCATTTATAAAAACAATGAAATAATGTAATGTCATACATAGCCTTAGGTAGGTTCTGATAAAAAGTGGCATCCTCGCAAATAAGCACTTGTCAGGCAAATAATACTTGTTACTAAGTCATTATTTGGTATATACACAATTTCATTCCTTTAGTGTCCGTTGGCAGTTTATTATATATTTTAACTGCCATCACAGGTATGTGATGCTTTTCTTAATTAAGGCAGTTTTACAGTTTACTGTATAAAGATTGTGCACATGTTGACATCGCGACGTGTGCCGTCGTGTCTCGCGCATTTTACAAACTAAAGCAAGGGTTTATTTTTACAAATAACGTCATTTCAAGTATGTACATACATGGAAAGCAAAGTACTTAAATATTTTAATGATTTAAAAACTGGCACGCAGCTGTCATCATTTTTTAGACCGCACCAACCGCACGTAGATCTTTATGCATCTCACGGTGTCGAGGTGGTCGCGTCGTGGTTAATTTTTCGTTGTTTTTTATTTGCTATGATACCTAAGTAGGTAGTTAATTTTAATTATTCTGCATGTTTTCTTTACAGAAGTATGATCTCTAGCAAGACACCTTTCTGGTAGATTAGGGAAAAAGAAATGACCAGTTGGCAGCAGTCGGTGTACGGTTTCCCTATAGCAGCTCGCTATCGATGTTTTCTCAGCGCTCATCCTTATCTGGCCGGCTCATTGGAGTCCGCTCACGCCGCGCGGGCATTCCGCGATGCATTCTGGCCCACACTTCCTCCACGACATTAAATGTATTATATTTTAATGAATACCTTATAGGTAAAATGGCCGGATAAACCGGCCAGATGGCGCATTTGGTTGTGACCCTGCCTCATACGTCAAAGGTCGTGGGTTCAATCCCCACGCTGGACAAACATTTGTATGATGTACACTTGTGTTTGTTCAGTGTCTGGTTGTAATTAATATAAATAAAGTAGATACATAATTAACTGTGTTTCCGCTGTTGTCTGAGGTCTTTGTAGCACAAGTGCTTACCTAAGTTTACGGAGTCAAGTTAACGTTAGATGTTGTGTGAATCTATTTTATTATTTTTTATAGGTATTTATTTAAAATGGATCAGGCACGACTAAACCAACGGCTTTTCAATAAAATAATAATTCTGACTTTGTGACCATGATTCAGTCAGCGCAACGCTACATGCACCCACTTTTTATGTAACTATTTTCAAAATCTCGTCGTAAGTAATTACCTACTTTCTAATCGACCCGTTTAACATTAGTGGTTTGAGCGCCGGTTGAGAGGCAAGGTCGCAAGGGTTCCCCTCCGTGCTGGAGGGGCAACAAAATAGCCTTTGTTAATCTCCGACCCTTCAACTATCTCCACTTGAAAAAATCACGTCAATTCGTCGCTACCGTTTTGCCGTGAAAGAAAGACAAACATACAGACAGACAGGCACATTTTCCCATTTATAATATTAGTGTGGATACCAAAGTCTTTGGCTGCAACAAGGTATGATACGCACACGCTGAGTCGCTGAGATGAGAGATTGCTTATATAAATTAGTAGGCGCTTTGCGTTACACGGTCTCATTACCTATTTTTCCTTGACCCATAAAAATGTGTGGAAAAACGTATTATTATCTTACTATGTAGGCATTAAGTGGCACCCACCAGATTGTGCGATGGTGTGTCTTCGACTTCGAAAATCAATAATTACTTATGCTTTTACTAGAAGTCAAGGGCAATCGTATGATAAAATCGATATAATGGAACATGCTCCTGGGTGTGCTTCAAACTGACATTGTCATGTTGTCATCCATCAATGTCAAATGACTTGTCAATTTGACATAACGCTGGTGGTGGTGTGTCGTCAATATAATTTATCAATTTAATAGGAGGAAGTCTGAACAGAAAGAATAATTTATCAATTCGATTAGATTTCAAAACATTAAAACTTAATCTTATCGAGCATGTACTCCACTTGTAGTACGGCGTTGTGAATTAGTGATAAATCTGAGGCGTGTGTCGCAACGGAACGATGTTGTCCCGTTTCGTGGTGTCGCAAGTGAAGCACAACTCGTACTTCCTGGTGGGGGTGGTGCTGGGGCTGTGGCTGGCGCTGGTGTGCGTGCCGCTGGAGGAGGAGCCGGCGGCGTGCGGCGGCGGCGGCGGCGGGGGCCCGCGGCGGCGGCGGCGGCGGGCGACGACTTCGAGCCGCAGCGCGAGGAGCGCCCGCTGGGCCCCGCGGGGCAGCCCGGCCGCAGCGTGCAGCGCCCCAGATACTACAGCACTGAGCTGGGGATGAGAGGTATGGAAACACTTCAGCCTATAGACACCCACTGATGCACTATGTGCACATTCCTCCTTAAGATCCTCCATTATGCCTAGTAGCATCATTATTATTTTTAATTTCTATGTGCAAGCATGGTGATTGAGCCTAATACCATCATAGTAGTGATGACTTGATATCTTTGATGGAGAGGCCTTTGCTCTGTAGCGGGACAGCATATAGGCTGATAACTTTACTTTTTTTTATGCGATAGGTGGCAGATGAGCAGACCTGAACCTGAACATCTTTAGACTTTTTATTTACATTAGGTTCAGTGTTGATTGAGGAAATCAGACACATACTTGAACCTTAAAAAACTGGTATAAGAATCCAAGTGTTCATATTTGCAGGTAACATAAGTAACAAAAGTCTCAGCTGCTTTCACAAATTAAGTAAGGCCCAGACAACAGACACAATGGAAAATCAATTGTTTTATGCCTTTTAAAAGGCTTTTGGGTGTCATAAGACCCAATTTACCCAAATACATGTAATTTTGTAATTACAACAGCAATTTAAACAAAGAACCAGAACTTTGTATTCACATGACTAATAGAAGTATCCAAATTAGGATAGATTATTGATATTGTGTCAAGACATATGAGACTTGCATAGATTAGCCCTCATAAAATGTTTCCTTACTGATAAAACATGTTGGATTGAATAATTATGGATGCACCCATTATCCTGATGAAAATAAGTTTGCTGAAGGGCTAGAGTTATTGCAAGCATTAAATATAAGTAGTGGAATCTCTGCTTTGTAATTATTAACATTAACAGATCTTCGACATAATACTTCTATACAACACAGAGCAATTATTTTAAAGAATGCTCAGGTTGTGTGTTAAATTTAAACAGACTTAAAATGAAAAGTCTACTTTAGTGCAAGGGAAAAATTTAATTTGGGACCAGAACAATGTGTGTGATATTTTCTCAAATCATTTATGGGGGAACAGGCCTGGCCTGAATAATGTTATCGCCATCGATATGAAGAAGAATATTGATCGTGTGTTTGATGGCAGGGTCCCTGCTGGCGGGCGTGCTGAGCTCGGAGGCGGCGCTGGAGTCGCGCGTGGCGGCGCTGAACCGCACGGCGGCGCGCCTGCAGCCCGCGCTGCGCGTGTTCATCGCCGCGTCCGCGCTGCAGGCCGCGCCGCCGCGCCCCAACGTCGTGGGCTTCACCGACACGCGCGAGATGCTCAAGCCCTTCCACGCGCTCAAGTACCTCGGGGACAACTACCTCGAGGAGTACAACTTCTTCTTCCTCGTGTCCGACACCTCCTACATCAACGCCAGGAGGCTCACCGAGCTGGTGTCCAAGCTGAGCGTCAGTCAGGATGTGTACATGGGGACCGTTGCAGACGATGATAGTCATTATTGTTCACTAGGTAAGGGTCATGAATGTACTCAAATCCAAATTTCACAACATTAAGATATCCTAATCACAATAAATTACATATTTGATTGTTCTGTGTGGAAAGTGCAGTTCTATTTTCAGGATTGCACTGTTTTTTCGTTTTGATATTCCTTACATCCATTTTTAATGAATTTATTGTTATTTGTTCTAGCCAGCCCTCAGGTATGCTTATATTGGTAATATTTGTAGTTTCTTTGTGAATATTTGAACTGAATTATCTTCTGTTTCGCATATGTTCGTTACTACATTGTAGTGTACATTAGTCGCAATACGATTTATTCGGCTCCCGGCAGTCAGTCAGTTGTTGTTTGATATTTTCCCGTAGAAGTATTACTGTAATGATCATAGGCGTACTGTAAGAGTGTGAGTGAAGTGTGGTTGTTCCGGCAGAGGGCGGCATCCTGCTGTCGAACTCTGTGCTGCGCGCGGTGCACGCGGAGCTGGACTGGTGCGTGCGCAACTCGTACTCGCCGCACCACCACGAGAACATCGGCCGCTGCGTGCTGCACGCCGCGCACCGCCGCTGCCAGCCGCGCGCGCAGGTACACGCCACGCAACGCGACACTGGTGTGCAGTTAGGCGATAGGTGGGAGCTGGACTGTTTGCCCTAGTTTGAGACCAGGTTGATTGGTGTGATTGTCTGGCGATTTTTCTTAAAACAGAAATAAAATTTGTTTAAAAAAACTCACATTTAAAGTTAGTAAAGGAGTTAAGAGAAAATATGAATAGAATTACATAATGATTGTGCAGGGTGAGGAGTACTCTATGATGCGGCTGGAGGGCGAGTCCCCCGCGCTGACGCCGGCGCTGGCGGACTGCGTGACGGCGCACCCGGTGGCGCAGCCCGACCAGCTGTACCGCTGCACGCCTACGTGTCGCGGTACGTGGCCGCGCACGCACACGGCATACACACAGCAGCATGTGTCCACACTACACACAGCAGCATGTGTCCACACTACACACACAGCAGCATGTGGTTCCACACTACACACAGCAGCATGTGTCCACACTACACACACAGCAGCATGTGTCCACATTGCACACAGCAGCGTGTGTCCACACTACATACAGCAGCATATTATGTACTCGCTAGATGTGTCAGCACATACTAGACACAGGGCATGTGTCTACATTCGGCACAGGGGCATATGTCTACACTTAATAGACATATGAAGATGTTACAAACTAGAAACAGGGGCATTTGTTCACAGCTAAATACTGGAGTATTTGTCCACACTACACACAGGGCATGTGTCCACACACAATAGACACATGGTCATGTTTCTACACTAGATACAGGGGCATTCGTCCACACTAGACACGGGCATTTGTACATACTGGACAGGGGCATATTCCATCGCTGCGACTGAAGAAAAACGCTTACATGATGCTGGAGCAGCTGATCCTTGTAGTTAAAGAGATGTCTGTCTTACTGATTCACCCCATATGGCTTTCCATACAGGGTGTATCAGTAAGACAGACCTTCCTTTCAAGGGGCCTAACTCTTTAGTGTTCTAGAGTCCGTTTTCCTGAGGCACTAAGTCGGTTAGCTACTTAGGATCGAGGTCGGTGTGATTTATTTTTGAATTTTGTTTATGTGGGCAAGGATTATTTATTTAGTTTGTGTGGGCAGGTGTTCCTGGAGCGCGACGCGGCGGAGGTGTCGCGGCTGCGCGCGCTGTTGGTGGCGACGGCGGCGCGGCACCCGCGCGGCTACCGCAACGCCACGTGGCCCGCCGGCCTGCGCGCCGACCCCGGCCTGGCGCCGCCGCCGCCGCAGTCGAGGTCTCTTTCACTCTTCCTTTCTTTCCCTCTTTCCCTATCTCTCTTGAGAGAGAGAGACATCTCACACGTCGACACGACATCATCGGTTAGAATGAGCTCCAGCCGAAAGTGTCGTCATCTCATAATGGCTTTTAGGAAATATTTTTTTCGACTATCAAAAAAACCCCCCGTTATCGATTCGATCGAGAAAAAAAAATGTTTTTCCTGATAATCAATTCAAAGCAGCGAACTGGTGCCATCAATTTGAACTTTATTAGTCGTTTTAGTCAAAACAAATGCTATCACCTGATTTCTTCACATGTCACATATAGCACATAATGGATTGGTTGTTGTGCATTGTGTGGTGCGCAGGTTCGACTACCTGCGCTGGACGCTGTTCAACGAGTCGCACGCGTTCATGCCGGACGACCACCGCGCCGTCGGCCCGCTCGCCGGCGCCACCAAGGAGGCGGTCGAGGTAACACTAACTCCTACCTATACCTATTGTAATTATTGTAACTATACCTATTGTATGTAATCCATCATTTTGTTGCGGCGGCCATCTTGACCATCACTAAAACCATAGCTAAAAACTTTTTCAAACAAGAAAAGTAACTATATAAATCAAAAATTACTACCGCGTGTGAAAAATTCGCTAAATGGCGTACTTGAGAACTGAGGTCCAACTTCGACGTCATTGGTTGTTTAGTGAAATATTGACATCTTACAACAAAAATAACCAATCACCGTGTAGGTAGATACACCTCAGTTCTCACTTGAGAACTGAGGTCTATCTACTTACGCTATCTAGCGAATTTTTCACACGCGGTAGCCTCTATTAGTTTTTTCAGCTGCGATGTTGCCACAGACAGACATGTCAAGCTTAGAACATAGATTCTGTTTAGTTCTATCAGACACAAAAAACGACGGGGGCTTTTGCGTCGGTGATTAAAAAAGAAATAGCTTAAGAAACATCTCAGCATGGCATTTTAGGATGTGTCCGGCGCCCGACTTCTGTCGTTTCGTCGCTTTTAACTGATTGGCGAGTCTAATGGGGGCTACCGCGTGTGAAAATTCGCTAAATGGCGTACTTGAGAACTGAGGTCCAACTTCGACGTCATTGGTTGTTTAGTGAAATATTGACATCTTACAACAAAAATAACCAATCACCGTGTAGGTAGATACACCTCAGTTCTCACTTGAGAACTGAGGTCTATCTACTTACGCTATCTAGCGAATTTTTCACACGCGGTAGCCTCTATTAGTTTTTTCAGCTGCGATTTTACCACAGACAGACATGTCAAGCTTAGAACATAGATTCTGTTTGGTTCTATCAGACACAAAAAACGACGGGGGCTTTTGCGTCGGTAATTAAAAAAGCGTTGCGTCGTTGCGTCGCTTTTAACTGATTGGGGAGAAATGTCTGATTGATGAATTTGATGTAATTTTGAACATTTCCTTAATTAATTCTGATATCGTTATGTATGTCGCAGCTGGTAGTGGGCACGGCGCAGGCGTGGGCGCTGAGCCAGTGGGCGGGCGCGGAGGACGCGCGGCTGCTGGAGGGCGCGTGGCGCTGGGAGCCGCCCTACGCGCTGCGCTACCGGCTGCTGCTGTCCCTCACGCAGGGCGGACGCCCGGTAGGTGGCCTCACTAGTAGTGGGCGGGCGCGGAGGACGCGCGGCTGCTGGAGGGCGCGTGGCGCTGGGAGCCGCCCTACGCGCTGCGCTACCGGCTGCTGCTGTCCCTCACGCAGGGCGGACGCCCGGTAGGTGGCCTCACTAGTAGTGGGCGGGCGCGGAGGACGCGCGGCTGCTGGAGGGCGCGTGGCGCTGGGAGCCGCCCTACGCGCTGCGCTACCGGCTGCTGCTGTCCCTCACGCAGGGCGGACGCCCGGTAGGTGGCCTCGCTAACTTGCTTACACAGAGCAGACGATCGGTTTAAGAAAATCCATGGCGCTTTTTTTTTCCTATGTGATATAGTCGGCAGACATACAGTGATCTGTTTGTCCCAATACAATCACCCGCCCATTGAAAACAAGTGTATTGCCAAATTTTATTCCTCTTCTCCCTGAATTGAGCCTGTACTCAGACTACCCAGTGTTGTGTCGCTTCACGGTGGTTTTCCGTGCGACCGTGGTATCACTCCGGTCGAGGCGGTTCATTGACGCCGAACTTTAACTCTCATATGATGTCCCAGGCGATCCGGTCGGTGGAGGTGGTCCGCGCGCTGGGCGCGGCGCGGCTGGTGGCAGCGCCGTACGTCACGGAGACGGCGCGCCTCAGCGTGTTGCTGCCCGTGCGCGCGCGCGACGTGACGGACCAGCTGCCGGCCTTCCTGCGCCGCTACGACGCCGTCGCGCTCGCCGCCGACAAGAACACGCAGCTGCTGGTGGTCAGTGCCTCTCGCTCTAGCGCACGTGGCGGACCGGCTGCCGGCCTTCCTGCGCCGCTACGACGCCGTCGCGCTCGCCGCCGACAAGAACACGCAGCTGCTGGTGGTCAGTGCCTCTCGCTCTAGCGCACGTGGCGGACCGGCTGCCGGCCTTCCTGCGCCGCTACGACGTCGTCGCGCTCGCCGCCGACAAGAACACGCAGCTGCTGGTGGTCAGTGCCTCTCGCTCTAGCGCACGTGGCGGACCGGCTGCCGGCCTTCCTGCGCCGCTACGACGCCGTCGCGCTCGCCGCCGACAAGAACACGCAGCTGCTGGTGGTCAGTGCCTCTCGCTCTAGCGCACGTGGCGGACCGGCTGCCGGCCTTCCTGCGCCGCTACGACGTCGTCGCGCTCGCCGCCGACAAGAACACGCAGCTGCTGGTGGTCAGTGCCTCTCGCTCTAGCGCACGTGGCGGACCGGCTGCCGGCCTTCCTGCGCCGCTACGACGCCGTCGCGCTCGCCGCCGACAAGAACACGCAGCTGCTGGTGGTCAGTGCCTCTCGCTCTAGCGCACGTGGCGGACCGGCTGCCGGCCTTCCTGCGCCGCTACGACGTCGTCGCGCTCGCCGCCGACAAGAACACGCAGCTGCTGGTGGTCAGTGCCTCTCGCTCTAGCGCACGTGGCGGACCGGCTGCCGGCCTTCCTGCGCCGCTACGACGCCGTCGCGCTCGCCGCCGACAAGAACACGCAGCTGCTGGTGGTCAGTGCCTCTCGCTCTAGCGCACGTGGCGGACCGGCTGCCGGCCTTCCTGCGCCGCTACGACGCCGTCGCGCTCGCCGCCGACAAGAACACGCAGCTGCTGGTGGTCAGTGCCTCTCGCTCTAGCGCCACGTGGCGGACCGGCTGCCGGCCTTCCTGCGCCGCTACGACGCCGTCGCGCTCGCCGCCGACAAGAACACGCAGCTGCTGGTGGTCAGTGCCTCTCGCTCTAGCGCACGTGGCGGACCGGCTGCCGGCCTTCCTGCGCCGCTACGACGCCGTCGCGCTCGCCGCCGACAAGAACACGCAGCTGCTGGTGGTCAGTGCCTCTCGCTCTAGCGCACGTGGCGGACCGGCTGCCGGCCTTCCTGCGCCGCTACGACGCCGTCGCGCTCGCCGCCGACAAGAACACGCAGCTGCTGGTGGTCAGTGCCTCTCGCTCTAGCGCCCGCGCGCGACGGAGACGGCGTGTCTGCTGCTGCTCGTGCGCGCCAGACCGCCGACTCATGTTTTTTGGCCTCCGACTTCAAAGTTTGCACTTTAGTCGGTTCCATGCTAATGAGGGCTTTTGCGAATGAAAAATCCGCTAGATGGCGTTATGTTGACGTCAGGTTAAAACGCCATCTAGCGGATTTTTAGTTAATTAAGGTACTAAAAAAGTGCACGCTTGGGCGGAATGAGGGTTTTGTCCAAGTCTAGTCCAACTTTGATGACATTGGTCGTTTCATAACATAATTTAATAATTTTGACATGATACGTCAAAATGTAACCAATCCACTCGTCGTTGGACCGGCCGTCCTCTAACGCCATCTATCGGATTTTGCATTTGCAAAAACCCTCATTATTGGAACCTATGAATGCGATAAATAGTGAGTTACGAGAAACTATTTCACCATCGTTTGTGTTGCAGGTGGTGGTCCGGTCGCCTGAGGAGGACTCTGGGGGCGCGGAGGCGGCGCGCGCGGCACTGACCGCGCTGGCGAGCAGGCACCGCGGCGCGCAGCTGGACGTGCTGGAGGCGGCGGCCGCGCCCGCGCCCGGCCACGACCAGGAACACGTGCAGAGGGTAACTTGAAGCTTTTTGTTTTTGTTCTGTCCTGTCAGCAGTAAAGAGGGACAGTCAAACTGTTTTCTCTGTATTTTTTTTTCTAACCGGCTTTTTTCCCGTATGACGCTCGCTTGACCTACGTACAGAGATATGTAGGTCGAGCGAAACAGATATAGGACGGAAATAGAGATATCCGTCCTATATCTGTTTCACCTCTCCCAGTCTGGGGCGTGTCCTAATGCACATGACTGTGCGCTCGGGCAGCACTCCCACTCCCAGTAGTGCAGATGGCTCTTCCACGATTCGGTCCGTATGCCAAGAAGACGAGTAAGATCATGGTGTCCCTCTTTTTCATATGACAGTCGAGCAAATCGTCCCCCTATCGCCAAAAAAGAGAACACAACTTGTAAGAAACAAAACTATGGGATAAACTGCCGTCTGCGGCATTCCCGAACCGATGCGATCTGCACTGTCCTGAACTAAATGTAACGTTGTTAAAGTAATTATGAATGTTTGCACTAGGTGGCGCTGAACACGGCGCTGCTGCGGCTGTCGAAGGACGCGCTGGTGCTGCTGGGCGCGCCGCACATGGACTTCAACCAGGACTTCCTCAACCGGGTGAGTCCGCGCGCCGTCGCTAATGCGCCAAGAAACTCATCACAACAGACTTTTGAGGAACTAACGGAATTTTCATGGTTTATAACCAATGGGGCTATTATACTACACCACCAATACAAATGTTTGTTGATGAAACAAATTTTTGTGTTGGGTCTGGGTGTAAGTGGTTCCTTCGTTGTTTCTAGTTTCCATAGTACAAGGGAAAACCTTAGTTTGGGACCAGGACAATGTAATGTGATGTTGTCAGTGGCGTAGCGTAGTGGGGGCGGCAGGGGCGGCCCGCCCCGGGCGGCACATTTTAGGGGGCGGCAAAATTTCACAATAAATAATAAAAATATTGAAGTTGAATAAAAATTATTTAAGATCAACCATGAGTACTTTAAGACTAACTAATTTGGCTATCTTGTCTATTGAGCAAGAAATGTGTGATGCTATAGACATTGACGGTGCAATTAAAGACTTTGCTCTTAAAAAAAGTAGACGTATAAATTTACTTTGACGTCTACTTTTTTTAAGAGCAAAGTCTTTTATTATAATAGTATAGTTCTAGTTTTTATTAAAAAAATATTTGCGTTTTATATTCAACTCGATCGACAGCTGTAGGTACCTAATCTGCGGTGATAGGTCAATACCTATCCTATATATGATGTGAGCTCGACTGTACAATTACAGTCGAGCTCACATCAAGCTATACACTCGCAGTTCAAGTTTCGATCTTATGCGTTTGTTAATAAGAATGGTGCAAAGTCCAAAGTGTATAGGTTGACGCGTTCTTGAGTGTCCCTGTTATAAAAATGTATCAATGTATAATAAAGATGACTTTTTTTTTGATGTGATACGTAGCAAACGAGCAGGCGGATCACCTGATAGCAATTGCCGCCGCTCACGGACACTTGCAACACCAGTGGAGTTACACGTGCGCTGCCAACCTTTAATCCCCTTCCCCTCCCCGGGTGGGCCTCCGGTACCCTCACTCACTCGGCGAAACTTATAAAATTGTTGTTGATTGTAAAACTTAGATAAACTTTTTTATTTAAATGTATGTTATGTAATGTATAGTATACATTAAATTGAAATATCTAAATAAGAGGGCGGCAAAATTGTCTTCCGCCCCGGGCGGCCGACACCCACGCTACGCCGCTGGATGTTGTCTCAATTTATTTATTTATTTATTATACTTTATGACAGAGCTCACCAATTTGTTTCGTTCGGGGTCCGTTTTCAGAAGTGTAATGACCATCGCAGTCCGTACAAAGAACGACCACTGAATGATGAATTTCATATTTGCACTTTGCGTAATATAAGAAAAGTAAAAGTAGAATGCATTCATTATGATGAATTTTCAGGGGTTTCAAAATTTAAAATGTTGGTAGATTTTGGTAGCTTAGTCGTTATAGACCCTTTAGTATCAAATAGTCTTGAATCCAGTCAAAGGGGTAGATGGCGTACGTGTAGACTGAGGTAAAAATAACCAACTACACGGTGATCGGTTATTTTTGATGTGAAATGTCAAAATGTGACTAAACGATCCAATGACGTTGAAGTTGGACGTCAGTCTACACGTATGCCATCTAACGGATTTTCCACACGCCGTAGCCCCCATTACTTACCGTCCCGAACTGTAATATTTTTTATTCTGTTGTTGTTTTGTTCTGTTATTTGGAGTCTTTAGTTACGTAATTATGTTTATTGACCTGCAATAAGTAGTGCGTGTGTGGTGCAGGTGCGCATGAACACGATCGCGGGCTGGCAGTGGTACTGGGCGCTGGGCTTCGCGCGCTACGCGCAGTTCGCGCACCCGCGCTTCCGCGAGCCCGACGGCGCGCGCCCGCAGCACCACACCGGCCGCTTCAACGCCCGCCAGCACCACGTGCTCGCCTTCTACCGCAGGGACTACGACAGCGGTCGGTACCCACAGCGATCACTGTTACGATATGCGTCTCGGTGGCTCACCAGATGGACACTTCCATATGGTCCAACCGATTCGTACATGGACTCGCCAGAGATCCGCTGACCTACAAAACAAACAATGGATAGAAACAGATAACTGCAGACAATCTAAAATAGCATTACCTGCAATAAACAAACGACTTACAAAACGCCTTCTCAAACTCAGCAGAAACAATCTCAGAATAATGATAGGGACAATTACGGGCCACTGTCCCTTAAACAAACACCTATTCACTTTAGGCGCGACCGACAGCCCTCTATGTAGGGGGTGTTTTAACACCGAAGAATCAGTCGCGCACGTAGTCCTGGAATGCGATGCAGTGACAAGACAACGAAATGAAATCCTCGGATCTGCGAGGTCACTCCGCGAAGCCTGTGAGGATCCCAGGAAGCTTCTGCGCTTCTGGGCGGAGTTAGGCTGGCTAGAATAGCCAGGACACTACACGCACACTGGACCAAATAAGAGTCTAAGTGCGGAACAGGAGTCCACTTTACATTACATTACATGGTCCAACCGACCTTCGGTACCCACCGACCGGGCATGTTTAAGGTTTTTTTTTGTATTGTGCCGCAGCTCGCGCGGCGTGGCCGGGCAGCCTGGACGCGATGCCGGTGGACATCCTGGCCGCGGCGCCGCTGCGCTGCCTGCGCGCGCCCGACCCCGCGCTCGTGCTGGCGCCGCCGCCGCCGCCCTGCCTGTCCGGCGCGTCCGACACGTCCGGCGTGTCCGGCGCCGGCGCCTACGCCATGTCCGGCGCCTGCCTGCGCGAGCACCGGCGCGACGGCTTCAGCCGCCTCGACCTCGGCGACCGCCACGCGCTCGCCAAGCTGCTGCTGGAGGACCGCGCGGATGTTCACAGCTAGAATGTAGCGACGAGAAAACGAAAACGTCTGTAGTGACGTCGAGCGAGTCGTGACAGTAAATATTTAAGGAGCTAATGGAATTCCCATGCCATACCATCAGGGCTGCCATGCGGCAGTGCCGCCAGCGTTTATTTTTGCGACTTTATTGATAAATTGTAGGTCTAATCTCTAAGAAATGGTGAGGCCACAGATTATGTAATAGTTGTAATAGTGGCAAGACCAAAATTATAATCCATGTTATGTTGTTATGACCCGCATTTTAATTGAAGGCCGAAGCGATCGAAGTCGCTCGTCTCATGGATACGGGTTATTATGAGAAGTATTGGATCTAACAGGCCTCACCACCTCATTAGTGATTTTATACTGAAGACCCGTTTCATAAGATGTTGTATACCTACCTAGCCTATTAGTGGAATTTTAGTAAAACTTGACTTGAAAGTATATTTTTTATTAATAAAATTTTATACCGAACTGTCACGTGTTTTATTCCCTCAAACGTCGTAGAACAAAAGTGTTTGAAATGATAATGTGAGACACCTAAGAGATTATAAATAAACGCTATGTGGCAATCCAGCGAGCCGGTTGAGAATACATCCCGACCGAGATATTTGTTGCCTCGCGATAACAGTTATTTATAGTCATCAATCGGAATTGAAACAAAAGTAATTTAAACAAGTTTAAACGGGCGCACGAATCAAATTAAATAGCCATTATTATGTCTGGCTGCCAAATCTCTTTAATCCCGCCCGAGGCGGCGACTAAATAACTATGGGTGGACGATCAAATTAGAATAATATGTGAGATGCGCTGGACTACTCTATCCTCCCCTTGTCGTCCTTGAATGATTAGCAAATAAGTCTTGTTGATTAGTTAATACTTATTCCTTGGGCTAGGCCACTGACGAAGTGGCTTTGGTTATACGTGCTACGAATATTAATAGCAGAATGTAACACTATTTCTCTTAAAAGTGTAACATAGTAGATCAGCTTTTCATTCATAAATCCTCTCTACTATATAGCCATCACAACAAAGTAGGACACCATTCACACCATAGATCGACAATAAAACCCAATGGCCTCCTTCATTACAAAAATGTGTTGCAAGGATTATTAAGAATTTCCAATAAAAGAACACGCCGAACAATAGGGTGTTAAATGTCAATGTCAGATTTATTATTTCAAAACAAGTCTCGGGCGGCGTGTCGTGCGGTTTCTAGAAGTGATCGCGTCGCCTCGTAATGAGCGCAATCTAATTAGCGCCAGCGTGCAGGGCGAGCCGAGCTGAGTGCCGTGCCGCAGTGCAGTGTGGGCAGCGAGCGCGGGCCGCGCATCAGGTGGGTTTGTTTACGTGCGCCATGTGACCCGCTACTGCGTCTCGGCCTTCGCGCGGCCACGTGCTCCAGCGTAATCCAGTTACCGTCGTCGTACTGGCCGCGAGCGCCAGCAGCTAGTCGCGAGGTGCGCGTCGGCCTAGCGAGTAGCGTGCAGCGCGTACCGCGTACCGCGTAGCGCGTCCGTCGCGCGCGAGCGTCAGCTGTAGCGTGTGTCTGTGCAGGTGCTGTGAGCGACGGACGCCGGCGGCCGCAGCGGCGAGCGCCGACATGAAGCCGCAGGATGACTACAGGAACGGAGACGGTAACTGTTATTTTGTTGTCATAGCCACCACTTAGGCGCTTACCCTTGAGGTTCACTTGCTTCTAAGTCAGGGTCAATGTCAACTTCCTGGTTAGCGTGACAAATCGAATTAATAGCTTACACTAAAATTACTTACTTATTTACTCTTTTTTACCTACTTATTGTAAATAAAAAAATATTCAGTAGTTAGATTTACCTCCTTAGCTTACATAGTTCTTGTAGAACCTTTAAATTGTTGTCAATGTGTGAAGGTGATTGTGTGGACGAATTTATAACTAGAAGAAAGATGGCAAGAACAAGTTTTGGTTGTACTCGAGTGGTTCAATGTAGTGCCAATTGAACCAATTGACCGGCAACTCTGTGATCGTAATGATAGCTCAAATGGTCCTATCAAGTTTAGGTAAAATTTTCCACAATATTGAAGTGATGAAGCATATTTGGCTTATGCTAGGCTGTGTTTATTTGCACTTATTGTATCAAGACCAGTTATGTAGGTATGTAGATACCTAAAGTTAATTATCTGGCTTATGGTTATCAGCTGATATTATGTTTTATAGCAACATACACTAGATATACTTATCTCAGTATTGATATCTTGAAACTAATCTGTCAACACAGGCACGTGCCTTTTGGTCTTTAGTAATTCATACTTTCACTACGGTAGGTAAATGAAAGTATGAACACTTTAATGTGTTGAATTTCAATGCATAAATGTAACTCTAAAATAATTTCATTGTATCTGAAACGGCTTAGGCTCGCCCACCTGATAACTTTTATGTTTAGTTTTATAAACTGATTTTTTTCATTTTTTTATTCGTAGTAGTACAATGATTGGCCATATAATCATTTCTTGTACCATCTCAACCTTTATATTCTAAGTCTAGGGTATTTGTAGTGTGTTATTATGAAGACATTATAGAAAACTTTTTCGTATAAGTTTATGTTTTAACATGACCTTGTCCAATAAAATAGTGTCTGACTACAAATTAGTTAAAGCAGTTACTACTTAATATGTATTTTATTGCTTCCATTGCTTTTAGCATCTACTTATTGTCAGTATAATTTAAATTATAATTTGACGTTGATGATTGGCAGTGTTTCTTAACAACGTTTGTTTCACAAAAATTGTATTTGAGCTAAATGGTTTTGCTTTACATGCTCAAGTCCATTATTATTTTATTAATTACTTTCAGTGATTCATCATCTGGATGATCTGGATCATAAAATTCTTAACATATCACCTTCACAACATCCACAATATTATAATTATTGTTTACGTATACAAGGACTCTGTACTAGACTTCCTCATGCTTATCTAAGTTTCAGTTGAGTTTACTGTTTGTATGAATGTTATGTAGTAGTAGATGTCACTAAAGCGTGAGTCAGTGCGGGGGTGGTTCGCAGGCGGCGGCGGCGGCGGGGGCGGCGGCTCGCGCGCGGGCAGCGCCTCGGGCTCCGACGACGAGGGCTCGGAGGGCGGCGGCGAGGACGAGCTGTCGCTGGCCGACGCCGGCGCGCCCGCGCGCGCACTCAACGCGCTCAACGCGCTGCGCAAGTCCAGGCAGCACTTCGACTGCGTGCTGGTAGCTGCCGGTGCTGAGGTAACTCCAAAACACCTTTAACTTGGGGAGAGCCGCGCTTTGGCAATCATTTGACTCCTCTGGTATTCCACAGACACCCGTGGGAGGCGGCAATCGCTATCAGGCTAGCTGTAGTTTTTCCTAATTGGCAGACCCAGCAGAATCAATCTGAACAAAATGATACAGCTACGAACCATTTTTTTTTTATTGATTTTAAACTCTCCTACATGTTCATGGTAAAAATGTGATTTCGTGCAGTGAAATTAGTTTGCCGGCCCTTGCGGTTACGACTGCGCATGAGTCGCGAAATACGATTGCGGCGCTATCAGTTCCTATTGATGAAATATTATTGTTATTTTAGTACATTATTCATAATTCTTGTGCAAACAGGAAACCTAGTTACATTTATTTCTTTCTTTCCTCCGATCGAAATATCAAAGGCTAGACTAGCAATTTAATCAGTGGGGTTTGAAACTATTTCATGATATTGGGTATACTTATGCCTGTATAGTCCGCGGCATCTAACTATAGCGGCGACCGTTAGTTTGCGCACTTGTAAAATAGAAGACTTTCTACTAAAATTGGTTTCTGCGCACTCAAGTTCATCGTCAAACTTACAGGCCACGAACTGTACCTACTTGAAAACATTTATGCAACTAATAGTAAAACATTGCATGCAGGTGCCCGCCCACCGCGCGGTGCTGGCGGCCGCGTCGCCGTACCTGCTGGAGGCGCTCGCGGCCACGCCCCCCGCCGGGCCCGTGGCGCCCGTCGTGCTGCGCGTCGAGGGCGTCGACGCCGAGGTAACCGAGCCCCCCAGCGCCACTGTGATCGATCCTTGGCTACTCGCACCCAACTCCTGCTAGCCATTTCGTGCAAATCTTTGCTCCATCTGGTCTGAGGCGGCCTGGACATGTTTACGGAGACGCCTTATTCACTCTAGAACTCATTTACCCCGATGTTTATGGGTTCTTTGGATGATAGATAGTACTCTACTATCATTCAACCTACCCTGTTTGACAAAGCTGCTTCGAAATTGTTCACTATCTAAATGAGGTTCTGAAGGTCCGAAGATAAGGCGTCTATTCTAGCGCATTCGACATGAAGTCGTTTTCGGAATAAAATCAAAAATAAATAACAAATACTCTGTGAAATTAAGAGAACATTTTCCTTAATATTCCGCATTTTTTGCAAAAGGCGCAGAAATGCCCCCCACTACAGAGCCCTAACTAGATTCGGATAAGAAGTCAAACTAGTCGCAAATAATCTATATTTAGACGACTTATTAACATAAGTTTCGCATCGTTTTAATAGGTAACTTAGAGATGTGAAAAAAAAAACCAGTAAGCCGGTAATAAAACGCTGGCTAGAAAACATCAATGTGCGTTTTACATTTGTTTGGTTGTATTACAATGAAGTTAGCTAGATAAACATTTTTTTACTACTAGTCTTAGTTATAAAAATTACAATAAAAAGAAAGAAAGTCTTAATAATGTTGTTTCGGAACATTCTTTTCTAACATCTAAGTTTTGTAAAGCAGTACCAATAAAGTTGACTTTGCCAAGACCATGTTTAGTGTACACATTTGAGGAAGTTGTGGACAAAATCACCGCATTGCTAAATAATTATTTACCTATATAATATCGGCTTAACCACATAATGTCATAAATATACCTATGTACCTACCTACAATCTAGTTAGGTAAGGTAATGATTACGAATAATACCAGTGGTAATATAGTCAGTGGTCCAACATAAAATGTGTACTCCCAAAAGCCAACATTGAGGTTACTGATTCGGAGGTTCAACGGTTGCAACGCGAATATCAGTGCTTGTGCAGAATATTCTACACACTTATCTGGCTACTTTAACTATCATTCAGAAGACGCCTAATGTCGGCTACCAAAACGTGGCTCGTCGAAACGTCTGGCTACGGGCTCTTTATATACTGGGTTCTGCACTGTAGCCTCGCATTTCTGTTGTTATTCTTTCCACCGATATTTATGCTGCTGTTATTGCATTCTTGTTACTCTGACGCAGTATTTCTGTCTGAAAGCACTCTAAAATATTTGAATAGCTCCATGAATCCTAAACACGAAGTCAATGAGCGAAATGATTCGCGTTATTGTTGCGGGGCAGGCTTGACCGGCGACAGATTACCGCTGAGCGTGTCGTATTAATTTTTATGCGTAGTTGGAATATAAACAATTTGCTAAGTAGTTTTCAAGGAGGTAGTTTCCATACACACAGGTATAGACACTTTAATTCTTTCTATCTACTTATCAGCGTGCTCTTCTACGTTTGTACACTTTGCTGCCATAATTTTGTTTGCTATAGCTTATTTATTAGTAGTAAGTAATCACGATTTGATAGACCTAGGGTTGTATAGTTCGCCGTAAACGAAGACGGGACGAGTTAGATCGATGGCTGGTGGACTGAAGTCCACCAGCCATCGATCTAACTCGTCCCGTCACAAAGTCGTCCGGACACAAAGCGATGCAAACGCGAACGTTTGCATCGCTTTGTGTCCGACGTCCTCAGAACGGTGATGTGTTGAATATTTTATAAGTTTCACCAAACGATCCAATTCACTCCGACCACAAAATAAGTAAAATGTTTGCTACAAGGGCGGTAGCGTTCGCTTACTGTCGCGCTACGCTAGGTACTCGTACCAGTAGTAGGTATATCATTATCTCTTCGTCCTATTTTCCGTATGTCGTTGTCGAACCTCGCCAAAATTTACGCGCTCATGTAGGTTAATAATATTCGCAACCTGTCGCTACGCTAGCAACTGGTGTTCTGTGTCTAAGTTGTTTAATCTCCGACCGCGTGCGATAGGAGCCGCTTCTCAATAGAAGAGGCTCCGTGGGGTCTTCTCTCTCGATCCCGCATAGGACTTTTATAGCCACGAGCGCAGCTACAAAGTCACATCGCGTGTTGCCGCTTGAAACATCTGCCACAGTCGCGAAGGCCTATGTTGATGATCAGGTCCTGCTGCAGCTGCGTCGTTACTGTGTGTGCAGGCGCTGCGCACGCTGGTGGAGTACGCGTACACGGGGCGCGCGCGCGTGCGCGAGGCGGCGGCGGCGCGGCGGCTGTACCTGGCGGCGTGGCGCCTGCGCGTGGAGCGCGTGCGCGCGCACCTGGCCGAGCGCCTCACGCGCCGCGCCGCGCCGCCCGACGCGCTGCCGCTGCGCGCGCTGCCCGACCTCGAGCCGCATCTGCAGCACCTGCTCGACCAGTACATCGCGCACAACGTGAGTGCGCCGTGCCGGCATCCAATATTACGATGACCGACCGAACGTTACCGAAACTGGTCCATGTTCACAGTTTGACGAGATATGCGAGATCGGCGCCCTGGCGACGCTGCCCAAGATCAACATCGAGATGCTGCGCGAGAGCAGCGCCGAGGACGGCGAGGAGACGCCGGTGTGCGTGGCCGACGCCGCGCTCGCCTGGCTGCGCGCCTTGCCCCCGCACGTCACGGTGAGTGCGCCGCGTACACACAGAGACTACTTCATCGTGCTACGATGTAAGAACTATAAGCAAACGCTAAGCGATGTATCGTGTTGCAGTTGGAGGAGCTATGTTCCCGCACACACCTGCTGTTCGTGAACGCGTCGGGCGAGCTGCGCGACTGCGGCGAGCTGCCCGCGTCGCGCGACGAGGCGCCCGAGCTCGGCGAGTACCGCCGCAGCGCCGCCGTCAGGGAGAAGGTGAGGCTTTGTTCTTACATGTTACGACCCCATGGTATTCCATGCAAACGGAAGTAGGTCTTATTTGTAACGGATAAGGTCTATGTTTCGTTGTGTATCTAGAACTTTCTGTAACGGATGTATGCGCTTAAGCATACACCCGTTACAGAAAGTTCTAGAAAAATCCGGGTTGATCCGGAAGTTTCCAGATTTTACATGTTGCAATATGCGCGTGAATGTTAGAAGTTGTTTTGTGCTCCAACATTAAAGTAGCGAAAAGGACTTAAAAGGAGAAGCATCTCAGAACAAAGGCCCAATCGAGGACATCGCGTGTGAAACATCCGAAAGATGGCGTACTGTTGGACTAAGGTCCAACTTCAACAGCATTAATTGCTAGTTTAGTTTGTCAAATTACATTACGTTCAAAAACCAATCGTTTGGCGGATCTTTCACGTGCGTGTTTATGCATAACGATGCCGGTCTACTTGCACGACGGATGTTTGTTGCGACAGGAGAGGCGGCCCAAGGAGAAGGAGGCGGCGAAGGAGGCGAAGGACCAGCCGCTGGGCGCGCGCACGCCGCGGCCCGCCGCCGACTGCTGCGTGGTGGCGGCGCGCGCGGCCAGCGGCGGCTGCACGCGCGCGCTCGTGCTGCTGCGCGGACAGTGAGTCACTGACACTCTATCTCGAAGAATAGCCTTCCGCTTCTCGTGTCGATACTATCGAGACATTAAGCCTCGGTTATCTAATTTAAATACTTTGTTGTTAAATGTAATTTGAATAGTATTTTACGCAATTCTGTCGTCGACGTCTTCAAACATGATTTTTCGAAGACGTCGACCACTCCGACGGTCGGTGACATGTGTGTGTGGTGTGTGCGCAGGCTGGCGGCAGCGCGCGTGTCGTGGCGCGCGGCGGGCGGCGGCGGCGGCGTGGCGCGCGGCGGCGTCCTGCGCGCGCGGGAGCCCGGCGCCGGGGAGCGCGTGCAGGAACTTGCCTCCCCGCGCTGCGCGCACGGCGCCGCCGCCACGCACGGCCGCATCGTCGTGTGCGGCGGGTGAGTACCGACAGCCTCCCTCCGACGACAGACACTAGCGTACCCGTTCTATTTCATATTTCCATCAATTCTCGATGTTGGTGTGCAGCTACGACCGCGCGCGCGTGCTGCGCTCGACGGAGGCGTACGACCCGGCGACCAACGCGTGGTCGGCGCTGGCGGACATGCGGTGCGGGCGCGCGCGCTTCCCGGCGGCGTGCGCGCGCGGCGGGCTGTACGCGCTCGGCGGCAGCGACGGCCACGCCGACCTCGACAGCGTCGACGTGCTGCGCGACGGCGTGTGGCACAGGGAGGCGAGGTAACTGCCGAAATGGCTGAGAAAGAAGTTTTTACCAAAATTTTGAGTCGCCAGAGTCGAAACTAGTGACTGTACATGTTTTCTGATTTTGTTCGTAGCTTCGAGTTATAAAAAATTGGCCTGGATCATTAGAACCAACGGAGCAGATACTTACGATAAAAAACTACTATAAAAAATATATTATATCAGTATCAACTGACAGTAGTTTTCTTGCAGTAAAGTTATTTGATGAAAATCATACGCGAGCTTCGGGGCTCACACATATGAGATTAGAATTGTTCGCTGGTAATTTTGATTTATCCAGCTTAGTGCTTTATTGTATTTATTTATCATCTGTTTGTACACTATAGAAGCAATAAAGAATTGAGTATGTGTAACACATGATTTCAACCTGCACTAAGAGTGACTCCTCACTAGCATCTTTGAGCGTCGGCGTCTCGTCGTCGACGGAACGCCAGTACAGGGAGGTCGCCGGCAAGACGCCGACGCTAATGTGGGGTCACTCTAACCATCTCCGCTGTCGGCACGAGCCGGGGCTCGTATGTAATGGTCTCGCTTGTGGCTGTAGGCTCCCGCTGGCGCGCACGCACGCGGCGGCGGCGGCGGACGAGGCGCGCGGCGCGCTGTTCGTGATCGGCGGCTGGGCCGGCGGCCTGAGCCTGCGCCGCGTCGACATGTACCGCCTCGACGCCGCGCCCGCCGACGCCTGGGCCGAGGCGCCGCCGCTCAACACCGGTGAGTCTGCGTGCCTCGTGACTTATGGAAAACCCGGATACACGACGTACGTGGGCGTGTCATGTCGTCCTTGACGGTTGAACTCTTTCGATCATAATGCTGAACTTTAATTCGCCGAGAGAACGTGTGTGACGATTGTGTTATTGCGCAGGGCGGTCGCAGTGCGCCGGCGTGGTGTGGGGCGCGCGGCTGTGGGCGCTGGGCGGCTGCGACGCCTGGCACTGCCTCGCCTCCACCGAGACGCTGCGCCTGCCCGCCCCGGGAGGTACAGTCATCGCTGTTACGATGGGACATATTTGTAGTTCCGCTCGGGGTAGTGTCTGAAGGTGTATGTATGCGTCGTGTGTTGCAGAGGAGGGCTGGGGCTCGGGCTGGGAGGCGGGCCCGGCGCTGCCGACGGCGCGGCGCTCGGTGGGCGGCGCGGTGTGGCGCGGGCGGCTGGTGTCGGCGGGCGGGTCGGACGGCGCCGCGTCGCTGCGCCGCACGGACTGGCTGCTGCCCGGCGCCGTCGACTGGCGCGCCGGACCCCCGCTGCGCCGCGCGCGCGCCGCCACCGGCCTCGCGGTGACTGACCCGCACACACCACACACACACACCAACACACACCAACACACACACACATACACACACACACACACACACACAACACACACACACACTCACCAACATTACACACACATACTCACGGCGAGATAGCTTCTGACAATGAGACGTCGAAGTTTTCGATAAAAAACTTTAATTTTATACACGATCTAAAGATACGTAACTTTTTCGAATCCTAGCGCTCCCGAAACTAAGCGAAACGGCCTGAGCGAGGGTAACGAAATCTCATGCTCGCTAGGTCTCATTATGTTTCGCTGAGTTTATTGTCAGCATTTAAAAACTATTTGTCCCTGCCCCCGGACACTTAAGCTAGGACAAATCCGGACAAACCTGAACGGGCGGCCGCCGTAACGCATCGATGTGGTCGGCAGGTGCTGGACGACGTGCTGTACGCGGTGGGCGGGTTCGACGGCAAGGAGTTCCTGTCGTGCGTGGAGTGCCTGCGCGACCCCGACGCCGGCTGGACCTCGCTGTGGGTGCGCCCCGCCCTGCCCCGCGCGCTCTGCGACGACGCGCCCAGAGAGGTAACCACACTATACACACACCACACCTGTTTGTGACTTATTTCAGATGTCCACCCCGACTCAAATGTTAAAAAACAGCGCCGATTGATACTAAGAGTTCGCGGGTTCGATTCCCGCACCGACACTAATGTTTGTTGATGAGACATAGTTATATTTGTGTTGGATCTGAATGTTTTAGTTCCTTCGTTGTTTCTGGTACAAGCATAAGCTAAAACCGTAGTTTGAAACCGGGACAATTAATTTATGCTTTGACCAGATTGTGAAACACTTCAAAAGGAATTTTAAATAAATAATACTTATACTTTTTGCTAAGTTGCGTTATGGTTTCACTTGAAGACGTTGACAGTGTGAACGTTATTTGCAGGAGGTGAAGGAGAACGGCACCGGCGAGAGCGAGTGATGGCCGCCGCCCGCGCACCAGCAAACCGAACTGTACGACTGCATGATCCTATCACCTACAAATTAATATTATTGCTCGATTCAGATTTCAGTCTTAATAGTACAGAAATAAAGTTGAAATTATTTTATTGAAATAATTTTAGCCAATGTGTCAGCACAAAATATTAGAAAGCCTTACGTTTTCCTATTTCATATTACGTTGAGAATCTAAAATATTTTGTACTTTTTAAACGACCACACATTATGTTTTGTGAAATTAAGTTCATTATAAAGTATACGATACGATAGTGAAGCTTCATAAAGTCGTACATTTCGGTTGGTTATCGAAGCGTTCTGAATCGGCGCCCGAGCCGCGACTCCTGAAACCAACTAACCCGCGCTCCAGCGAACGAAACTTCACAAAGTAGTTGTACTAAATGTATATGTTTGAGAAATGTCCACGCTTGGAGAGTTAGGCGTACACCGAGTGCAGTAGCTCGCGGTTCTAGAATGTTCTCAATATGGGGTCCGGTCCGTGCTCGAAGAGCGTCTAATACTTCGATCATACAAGATGTAAAAGATAGTTCCCGCATCGTTCACATCTCGTATTTTCAACCTTTCACGTTATATGGGTACAAAGACAGCTTTTAGTGTCATAGAAAACTTACCTCTATTGTTAAGAAAATAAGGTACGTAAGCTCTAATTGTCTATTTAGCTCTTGTAATCTAAGCTTAAGAATGCATGCATCTTGCTACTATCGCAATACGGATTACTTTTCTGTGACACTCGAATGTCCCGTACTCCGCGTGAGCGAGCGGCGCCTGGCCGTCGCCTGCGCCCCCAGTGCCTTCGTTCAGTTCGAACTCCGACAAAAGTTCTTAGGGACGGTTTCATTGTGATATTTAGAGTAATTATGTTCGGGGCGCTCGCGTCCCCGCGCCGGTTTTGTAAACTTTTGCACCGAAACGTTTGTGAGATGCCGCGCCGGCCGGCGAGCAACCCGGCGACCAACAGAAGCTAGCTCAACACTACTGTAGTAACTACATTCCCACCAGCACCCACGCAAATTATTGCAGTGTTGAACCTTGTATCATGCAAAAGTCGCACTAATGACAATCGCTGTTTATACAGCTCGGACAATATAACTTGATCCAAGTTTGAATATCGCGTGATTTGGGCAGGAACATTTTTGGTACAAAAGCTCCTAGCGCATACGTCATGTGGTACCAATATTTGGGTCAACATTATATGCCCCGAGCTGTACTAGAGATAGTGGTTTGTATGCGAATACGGTCGCTGGAAGAGTTCAGTTAGTGTTCTGTTTGCTTGGTGTCGCGTTGCGGCGGCCGGCGCCGCGAGAGCCGAAGCATTCCATAGAGCGACCGTCCGGTCCGCGCCGCGACGTCGGGAGTATCGTAACTTACGTCTATACTAGTGTAGTCGTGCGGTGAGTGTCGACGCGACGCGTCACTTAGGCTAATCATACAAAATAGGTAAGTCGTAGAATGTCAACTTGGCACGCGATACGGAACCCGTACTCAATTCCCTTGACAACAACAATGTATGTTGAAAAAGACTTGTACATCGTGTCGAGCGCTAAGATCATTTTGATGCTGTCAAAATGATCCTAGAGTTCAAACCTGCCAACAATATCTGAGCATTACACAAAATACAATTGTATTTCAGTATAAGCCAAGGTGCATTTCCATTTGTTATTCAAGAATAAATAAAGGTACACCTCATGGTATTGTGCTAAAAAGTGTATTTGTATGCTCATATGTCTTTGGCAGGTTTCAACGCGTTGCTCATGTTGATGCTGGCGTACACCTGAGTACTGCCGCCCCGTATTTGGTGCGGAGCCGGCCTTCTATTCCTAATTTATTTAGTGCTAATGATATACGGTACCTATTTTCTGTACTAGTGTTGTACGCGCGGCTGCGCCTGTTATTTTATTTTAGTTCTTATTCCGGCGCCGCGCGCCCCCGCAGCCTGCAGGCCTGTTAACGTAATTTTAGACAAATGTATTGATATAGTGCCCGCGGACGCGCGGAGGCCTCCGCCGAGACTGCCTCCCAAATAGCTTGCCAGGGAAAAATCCGATAGATGGCGTTACGTAGACGACTAGTTCAACTTTGACGACATTGGTTTTTTCTGTAACCAACCCACTCGTGTTTGACTAGTCGTCACGAAACGCCATCTATAGGATTTCACATTTGCAAAACACCTCACTCGTCCGGGTTGTTCCCTGGCGAGGCGTCTCGATATGTGATTGCCACTAAAATATAAGTAACAAAATGCTCAACACTCAAATGTACTCGCAGATTGTGGCTGTAAAAATGAATTTTGGAAATTTTAATCTAGCCTTCTGTTACTTATCTATTGTGTGGCATGGCACCCGCTAAGCGATGCCGTGATAACGAGTTCCTACTCAGACGCAGGAGGCCTGCGCGCGCGCCGCGGCTGATTATTTATAAGTATGTACGTTAAGTATTGTAACACGGGAGGGGAGCGCGCATAGTTAATATTTACACTAAAAGACATCGTGTGCGAGTGCATGAGCCCTTCACCCGCAGCCGTATGCCGGGACAACACGACGCGCGGGGAACTATCGTAAATCGGAAACTATTTATACGTGCATTTACAAGAACATTCCTTTTACAAGTTCTGAAGCCATCTTTTATATTCATATGCAAAAATAAAGAAAATATATTTTAATACTTATTGCATTTTCATAAAAAAATGACCACTGAATTTTATGATGTTCCTCCATCGCGTGTTGTAACGGAATGTCTCACATATCGTTATGCTTGTCTAATAACAATATCTGTGAGTTTATAATGAAGGTATATGAGGTGTGGTGGAGGGGGGGTGCGTGGATGAGTGTGTGCTTCTGTCCGCGAGAAACTGGCGCAGCCTCTCTGATATAATATGGCACGGCGCAACCCCGGGCGAGAGGCCCGCCGTCTCTCGCCGGCAGACTCGTTACTGTCAGTATTGTTTATATTTAACTCAATAAAATATTCCATTTATTACTAACCATGTTGTTTTCTTCATCCCCTGACTCTTATTTGTTTCTAAACAGTCTTTAGACATTTCTCTGGAAAGGTACAGTCAGCTGCAGAAGTCACTATAAATTCAAGGTGTTCAAAGATATTAAGATATTTTATTGTTCAAATTCTCAAAAAGTAGTCGACTCATGATAGAATTTAGGTATTTATAAGCGCTCAACTAGTCACAAATATCTTAAAAGTCGATATTCATACTTAATATACAGAAATACATTCATGGTGCTATCAGAAACTCTGATGTTAAGATATTATACTGCATCTGACAGTATGCCATTATTAATTCTTACCCACACCATGTTCTATTAAGTATTCTGTGCCCACACGTCATCTGGTACGAATAGCCACACTTCAGTAATAATTTATGTCATATTCCTCCAAAATGTGACTGTCTGTACATTATGTTCACTGGCCTATATACATAGTTGTGCCTACTCTTCCGCCAAGTATCAGTGTTGTTGGCTGTATAGATTCTGATTTCTTTGTCATGTCATAGTTTAAAAAAAACTACTAGCGCGAAAAAGTTTGTCACTTTGTCATAAAATTATTGTTTGTTATTGTCATAGTGTAACTGTAAGGTAGGTATTAATTTGTATCTGGATGTTGTTCCTTAATTAATAAACCACGTGTGTACTTGCCTATTGTAAAATGTAACGTAATATTAACAAAATTTCGTGAAGTTCAAAAAATGTTTAATATTTATTATTTAGTGAGAGAAATTGGCGATCCTGTCTTACTAAAACACAAGTATATTAATTAACATGTGTGTGGGTAATAACTTCACTGAACAAAGTGAGTACCTAAAGGATGTAAGTACATTAGGTATGTGTATGTACCTCCATAAATTTTATTTTTCTTAAGACATTTTCAATTATGTTTGATAAGCTAAAGCATTTCTAATCCAATTCCATCTCACACTTTTCACGGTTTTTTAAAGTGAGAATCATTGTTATACTATCTACATAGATACCTAACCTACACCTACTATCTACCTACTTATTGTGCTACTTACTTCTACAAAAAGATGCCTTGAGATATGTAGTTTTATCTAATTTATGAACCCTATGTCAACTGAGAACACTTGGATTTTTTTCATGAAAATAACCAGTGCTTTTAATTATTGTAACGTTTTAATAGAATAGGCTTGTATTGCGCTGCGGCCGCGCGGCGCCGATGCTGCGGATGCGCTGCATAGTGCGGCGCGCCGCGGGCGATCAGTCGACGTCGCCGCGAGTTGTAAGTAATGTTACAAAATAGGTACTTATGGTAATGTACCACCAAATTATGACCAAACCAAATAAATCTCCTTTTTGTCTTCCTAGAGTACCTAGGACATAAAATTATACTTACTTACTAGAAGTGGTTATGTTTAGATTTTGTTCTTGGCGTGTGGTTTAACAGATAGGTAGGTAACGCTTATTCTCCTATCTTACCTAAGTAGATAGGATATGAAAATTTAAATAAAATTATTTGTATTTCATCCCATTTGATTTTTACATCAGTACTTATCTAGGTAACTTTAAATGTTATTTAATAGGTACTTAATTATACTTACTCAAATAAATAAATTAATAGAGACAACATCACATACATTGTCCTGGTTCCAAACTAATAAGGGTTTCCCTTGTGCCACGGAAACCAGAAACAACGAAGGAACCACAAACAGCCACATCCAACACAAATCTCTAGTTTCGTCAACTAACATTTTCGTTGGTGCGGGAATCGAACCCGCGGCGACCTTACGTCTCAACTGGCGCTAAACGGGTGGTCAAATATGAAAGGACACTGCACTGCATCTGTAGCAAACTCACTTTGAAATCGATCGACTATCCGCTAAACTGATCTTGTTGCATGTCTGTAAAAAGAAAGAATAGTTATTGGTAAATGTGGGGTGCGATCAGATGCGTTTTAATGCTCCTTGGAAAAAATAAGTAAGAGTAAGTTTATTGACTTGTAAAAGGAATATTTTTCAAAATTCCAGGCTGAGACCAGTATCTAAGTACCTACGCTTGCCGCGCGGCGCCGATGCTGCGGATGCGCTGCATAGTGCGGCGCGCCGCGGGCGATCAGTCGACGTCGCCGCGAGTTGTAAGTAATGTTACAAAATAGGTACCTACTTATGGTAATGTACCACCAAATTATGACCAAACCAAATAAATCTCCTTTTGTTTTCTTAGAGTGCCTAGGACATAAAATTATACTAACTTACTAGAAGTGGTTATGTTTAGATTTTGTTCTTGGCGTGTGGTTTAACAGATAGGTAGGTAACGCTTATTCTCCTATCTTACCTAAGTAGATAGGATATGAAAATTTAAATAAAATTATTTGTATTTCATCCCATTTGATTTTTACATCAGTACTTATCTAGGTAACTTTAAATGTTATTTAATAGGTACTTAATTATACTTACTCAAATAAAT
>CM026297.1:3717551-3795113 GCA_014851415.1 Cnaphalocrocis medinalis
GCAATAATAACACAATAGTATGGCAGTGCCAACGGATGTGATGCCGTGCCTTCGGGTCCATTGTAACTGCAACGTGGCCTCTCCTTTTGCTTACCATAGAAGGCTGAAGTGAGCCAATATACTGAACCACTAAAATAAACATTAAAACATATTATCTCATAAGTCAGTTGAAGTATTCGACTGCCTCCACACAATTGTCACCTTGAGCCCATAACATCAAAGCCACGTCTCGCTGTCATTCCGTCCAATATTCCTGGTAATGCAGCCTTTATCAGTATGGTTATCAGGTCTGGAATGCGCACCTCATTACGAGCGAGGCATTCGCCTTCAAGGGTGAGGGAGAGGGTAGAGTACACGAGAGATAGCGATATCATTTTTTCTTTAACTAAAAACATTTAGATTTTTTTTGTTTAATTTTATCACTTAAATAACCATCAAAATATAAGTTACAAACGTAGTTCTGGAGTGCGATGCTGTGACGAGTCAACGTAAAGATATGCTCAGTCCCCAGGATGCTTCTGCCCTTTTGAGCGGAGTTAGGCTGGCTAGAATAGCCAGGACCCAACACGCACAATGGACAAGTAGAAGTTTTTACCTCTAGTGCGCAAACATATTTATTGTATATTTATTTATTATAATTATACGGGATAAACCCTATTACATGGTCTCATTTAACTCTATGGCCATGCTGGAGGCAACAAACGAGCAATCAGCAAGTTTGTCATTTGATTGTACCTGGTACCTTGTGGCGGACACGAAAGAAGAGACAGTTTTAGGAGGGTCAAGATATTTAATACCAATAAACAACAAGTTTTACAAAAAGGAACACATAAAAATAACTATATTTTTCATATTGATGGGCAAGATGTTGAAGCCACATGGGCCGTCAAATCACAAAATATTTTTGTTTTTCTTTCTATCTGCCTAAGCAGTGTGGAGAGACATGTGTAATTATTTTGTGGAGATCCTCGCCACCGCTATTCCTCGCACTGTAGACGCAGCCGGCGCCGCCTTTTGATGTGATAATCGTTTAGCGCGATGCCGGAGATACGGCGCGCGCGCCGATGCTCTTTACGTTTCTTCTCTACTTTGCATATCCTGAATGTTTCTGTGTATTTTTCAAGAACATTATTAGATTATATACGTAGCGGCATTACAGTGTCTTAGAAAAGCCAAATAAGAAGCGGTGGAAGATAAGTGGTTACAACCATTTAAATCTAAGCTCGTGCCGATATACAGGATGTATTTATGAACGTTTGCAACCTTTTAACCAAGTGTTCTATCAACCATTCTGAACAACATTTATTCTTTGACTTTTGAAAATTCGCATAAAAAAACATATTTCCATACAAGGCCCGTCACGTGACTTGGTCATTTTGTATGGGAATTCGAAATTTTTTTCGATGTATTTCGAAAAGTCATTGTACAAATGTTGTTCAGAATGGTTGATAGAACACGTGGTTAAAGGGATGTAAATGTTCACAGATACACCCTGTATTGTGGTGTACATAGTTTTGCAAAGAAGAACTAACCGTCATTTCGGATCGAGTTCATATTTTTATTAAACTCTTTAGTGCGTCTACATCAAAAGTTTATTAAAAATTCCGAAAGTATTTGTGTGGTAATCTGCGTCCAAGTGTGTTTTAACATTTTATGCGGTAAATAGAAGATCCAAATCGTTACACATACCTAATTGGCATGATGGCTTACCTCTCTTATTTTTAGGATTTCATGTATTTTAACACCTCGATGGTGTATTGGTAAAAGTACGGGACCATGATCTTGAGGTCCCGGGTCGAGCAAAAGTATGTTCGAATTTTTCGAATATAGAACTGGTTTGTGAACACTAATCCGCATTAGGCAAGCATGGTGATTAAGCTTAATCCCATCATAGTAGCGATGACTTGATTTCTATGATGGAGGCCTTTACCCTGCAGTGGGATAGTATATAGGCTGATACTTTACCACGTAAAAAGCACTATCGAAGTAAATTTTCTCACACATATCTCTATTTACTATTATTGACTATCACAATTCGTCTACACTATTTCGTTTAAAGCGAAACGCCTAAGCCCGTATGGGGGCGTCAATACGGGGTGTGCGCGATGGGAGCCATCAATTTTATTGCAGACCCCTAAGGGGGGAGGGGGGGGGGGGGGGCTTTAGTTTTTATCTCGCACGATCCGCTTACACCGTCTAGTTTATTGTCCGGCCTATGGGATGAGATGGAAAATAAATAACGAGGCATTTAGGACTACAAATAGAAGTTATACTCCTTGGGCTATAATTTCAATTTGTGGCATCACTAGGCAGGCAGTGGAGGAAAACTATTACATTTTGACCTTTAATCCACGCATCTGCATGAATGGGCTGGCTCGACTGGACAGATACCACGGCCTCACAAACCGGCGTGAAGCAGCGCCTGCGCTGTGTTACCGGAGTATACTGATCAAATTTTGTTGTTCAGAATGGTTGGTAGAACACGTGGTTAAAGGGATGTTAATGTTCACAGATACACCCTACAGGATGTATTATACCAACATAATATAAAATTTGTAAATTTGTCAAAGCTAGCGTGCGAATATCTAGTCTCATTAATTACATTAATTGCGAATATTAATGCATTCATGAAACAAACACACATACCTAATTGGCATGATGGCTTAACCTCTCTCATTTTTAGGATTTCATGTATTTAACGCCTCGATGGTGTATTGGTTAAAGTACGGGACCATGATCTTGAGGTCCCGGGTCGAGCAAAAGTATGTCGAATTTTTCGAATATAGAACTGGTTTGTGAACACTAATCCGCATTAGGCATGCATGGTGATTAAGCTTAATCCCATCATAGTAGCGATGACTTGATTTCTATGATGGAGGCCTTTACCCTGCAGTGGGATAGTATATAGGCTGATACTTTACCACGTAAAAAGCACTATCGAAGTAAATTTTCTCACACATATCTCTATTTACTATTATTGACTATCACAATTCGTCTACACTATTTCGTTTAAAGTGAAACGCCTAAGCCCGTATGGGGTGTGCGCGATGGGAGCCATCAATTTTATTGCAGACCCCTAAGGGGGGGGGGGGGTTTAGTTTTTATCTCGCACGATCCGCTTACACCGTTTCATCCGTGCGGGAGCTACGTCAAACATATAACGTTTTGGATCGGGGGTTACCTAAACAGATAATATTGCACAACATACAAGATGGAAGAGCCACGCTTCAGCATTATAGGGCCGGGGTCGGCGCGAGTGATACCACGGCCTCACAGAACATCAGCAGTAATGGTATGGAGGCTCAGTCGGGGAAAAAGGGTTTTGTGTTGTGTATCGGTGGCGCAATCGTTTACCTTCAGATGATCCGTTTTCTCATCTGCCACCTATAACATAAATAAATTAACTCCCATTATAGTTTTTTCGTATCGTAATTTTCGTACATAAATAAAAGATGGGGCTGTATTTCTTTAATTATTACTCTACAGAGGATAAATAATTCTTAAATGAAGTATACGTGCTACAATTCTGTAATCTTAATACAAAAACAGAGTTTTATCTTAAAACTTAGGAAATATCCACTAAATTATACAAAGGAAAAGATAAGGTGGCTAATTTGTCTCCCCCCCCCCCCACCCCTTATCATTTCATCTTGCAAGACGAAGTATCTTCATTTTAATTTCTCGACAAGAAAAAAGAAGTTAGCTCATTTTAAATTAAACTAAAGCATAGTGTTGCGATTTCACTGATTTTGTACATTCCAATCGTTTGTATCTTTCTAGAATTTGACTCGAATAATAATAAGTCTTCCAACCGATATTCGGCTACGGCGGCCAATCTTACCGATCAGCCACGAACGCAGGATATATTATAATGCTCAAGTGTGTGCGCAAACACAGATGCACTCCCTACCCTCCCTCCCTACCCTCTTTATTCAATGGTACACCCGTGTGACACGCCAGAAGAGAGATTGGGCGCAGGACCAACGGCTTAACGTGCTTTCCGAGGCACGGGGGTATAAGACCACCAACTTTCAGACTTCTGAAACTGGGAATATCTGAACAGAAAAACTCAATTACAAATTTTTACCTGACCTGGGGATCGAACTCCGGACCCCAAGCGCCGACCGGGACTGCAAGTTAGTCTTCTATGAAGCTGTAGTATGACTCCGCTAGAGCTGGCCCATCAATGCCGAAGCGTGGCTCTCCCACGGTCAACACTTACTTCCAGAAACATCCCATCACTAGTTACTACAACGAATTTAAATGTTTTCGCTTGTACTTTCTCAACTTGTTTCATGAAGGTTCTTTAACTAAAACTAATTAACATTACAAAGATTAGTTTTAACTCGGCTCTCGAGTGTTTCGTGAATTTAATTTAGTTTTGGGAAATGTCGAAATGTAGGCAGAAACTTTTTGGGGTTCATTACAAGAGGCTTATGTCTCATTTGTTTGAGAGAATAATGACAAATGTCTGTTGACAGATGACGAGAATATTTGAAAGCGACAAATTGGGATCCTGTTGGTAGTTATGTTGTAAGTTTCTTAAATAAATAAATTGAGAGTTGAGACAACATTATGTATTTGGATATCTACTTGGCAAATTTTCAGGTTTGACCATTGAACTTGGCACCCATTTAGATATCACTTCTTTTGAGGATAAACTCAAGAAACAAAGCATATAAAACTTTTAACTTGGCTCTCATTTCACATTTATGTTTTATGGGATTATTTTTAACGCTGCTATTTTGGGTAGAGCAAGTCAAGTATATAACTTGATGTTCCTAAATATTAAGGCTTAAAATCGCTTGTCGCATCAAAACTTCAAGTTTTCGTCAATTGACCGACTATTATCAAATAGCTTCGACAAACAACCGTCCTGCTTCGTAACGTGATCACGTACAAGCAATAGACTTATTGGCGTCCCTCTTGAACGCAGGGGGCAGAGGGAGATAGTAGAGTACAACAAACAATAAGATGGGTAGGACGTGAGATGACGATGTATTATAAACGTATATTCTTAGCTATGTGTGTATTGCTAGGTTTCTGTCCAAAGATAGAAAACATCTTCTCACTCCACACAACCATCTTAATATCCTCCTCTCTGTCGCATGCAAGTCGTCTTTCTTTCGTATTTTTAACGGTTCCCGTAATTCTGCAGCATAATACAACAGATCTAGATGACAGATTGGTAAATTTGGTATCTGTGGATCGCATCTTGTTGCCGTGATTAGAAACATAAATATTCTTTAGAACATTTATGAATGTCAAATACTATGTAAGCTACCGATTAATTAATCTATCTTAGGTATAGAATAATTTACTCTGCGATATAAATTAAATAGAATATTCATTTAAATTTAAGCTACTGTCACAAATTTAATAAAACCTACATAAAGACAATTTATGTACCTAGTCCATCGGGCAAACGTAATGGGAAAGTAAAAGCCCAATATTTCACAGCCAGGTTTAAAAACAATTTAAATTCCCTCCGAGTCAACATTACGGCTCTACTCCAGACCCAACTCATTTGGCCTTTTTTGTTTCAGATTATCCCGCCCGACGATGAGGGACGCACTACCAATGAATCTTAGTGAAAAACCGTTTTGAATTTACAAAAAGTGTCGGAGTAACGCGAAAATGTTGGTTGTAAATTGAGCTGTGACTTTTTTCGAGAGACTGTTTTAATGAGTTGAGACTTTTTTCTCATTTCGAGTTGTTTCTTTGTTTCGGGAAGCGGTAAAATAGACTACAAGTTTCAGTTTAAGATTGAATTAAACCATGGCTTATAGAATCAGGTGGTTTCAATAAAACTAAGTGTGTCTGAAAAGCAAAACTGTGTCTGACTTTGAATAACAGTTTACGAAATGTGTCTGAATTGCAATTGCACTTGACAAAATAGCGACAGCAAGTGAAGGAAAAACTGTGAAAAAATTGCGTTCGACAAGATTGTATTTGAAAATTAATGGTAGTTCATGAATGTAATATTCATAAAGCACTTGTAATTATTAATCTCTCAAGTTTTGTGCCAAATAAGTAAATAGAAAAAGATAAAACGTTAAATATTGAAGACTTCATCTTTGAATGAAGAGACTTTATAAGATACGAAAGTGACTTTGAACTGGATAACATTGACTGTTGAAAAGTGAATCAAAATGCAATTGGATTGCAACATGATTCCGCCGGCCAAGTTCCCAAATGAGACAGTACTGCAAGTGAACCCAAGTGCCTGTGTTCAGTGAGTGGTGCGCGGATGCGTGTGCGCAGCCATGCAGACCAACGTGCAGATCGACGCGAAGGCGCTGAGGCATTCGCCGGACCACGGGAAGGGGAAAGGCGGTAACCGGTTTACTGCTGAGGTAAGTCTTTACCGAAAAATAAAGGCTAGGATTTAAATGTTCATCAAACCAACTTGAGCTACCAAAATTAACTGATGCACATTACTAAAATTATGAATTGCACACTAACATTTCTAATTGCATACTAAAATTGCTAAATTGCACACCATAATTACTAATTGTACACAAAAAAATACTGATTGCACACCAAAATTGTAGGCACCAAATTATTAATAGCATACAACATTACCAAGTGTGCAGCTAATGGTGGCACGGCAAATTTTGCACCAAATGCATTTTTTTTTGGTGCACCAAATATTAAAACAGCAAACTTACACTGAAGTTGGGTCCTAGTTGAGTTTAATGAGTTGGTATACCTACGCGCTAGGCATTATATCGCGTCATATTTCTCCCGAGTTCTGGAGTGGAGACTGCGTCTCGGTAAACGTAGTGTAGGACGACCTCAGGCCAGATGGAGTGACGATCTGCGCAAGAGGGGTGGCTGGAGCTGGATGCGGGTAGCCGAAGATCGATCAAAGTGGCGAGCATTTGGAGAGACCTATGTCCAACAGTGGACTGCAACAGGCTGACTATGATGATGGTATTTCTCCCGCACACCGTTCTGTACTAAACTTAGAGTCTGTTTCTGTTATCACGTTTTGAGATAATTATTACTCTCTTCCATCTCAAAGCTGCAACTCCAACGTATTGTTGGAACCCGCATTCAAAGTGCCTAACTTCATTTTATGGGTAAAAGTCGAAAGTTGTAAGTACTTTGTCAATGTTTCCTAGCGTGGTGTGACGTCACGGCTTCGTCCGGTTACGACCGGGTCTGATGGCCGTTATTACTACCGGGTGCCCCTTCTCGTCACTTGTCAACAGATTCACGCCTCCAGGGTTGCCACTTACTACTCTTTATTGCACATCAGACAAAACTTAAAAGCTAAGGAGTAGGCAAATAGTTGACTTGAAACGTATTAATAAAAAAACATGATCTGAGTTGTTATGGGTCATTCTCCTGGAGCACGTAAATACCTGTAGAAGCCCTTGTAGTGAGGCAGAAACCAATATAGATAACCAATAACCCCAACGCGCTCATTTTAAAACCAGTTCAATCTCCATTTGGTATCGATTTCAATACCGACTCTAATGTTTGTTGCAAATATTCTCCGCTTTGTTCAAATAAATGCACAATATATTTTTGAGGTTTCGACTTTGATTAATGTGCATGAACGGTTGATTGATTGAAAAACAATCGTGTTTTTATTTATTCACAAATCACTTTCCGATCGCTGCCAGCCCTACCGCTGACCAGAGCTGTCGCGGCGGATTTCATCACTTTATTGCGGAAAATAAAATTTTACGGCCCTTTTCGGTGGAAAAAAAATCATTTCTCTTTTTATCTACGATAGAATATTATGGCGACTGTAAAATTATGTTATTGCCGTTGTTCGGGGGAGAAATGAAATGGCTGGCCTAGGTTAGAGGTTATTAATGTCAGGTTAAGTGGATGCTATAATTTAGTGAGGTCCTCGTAACTTAAAAGTCGTAAACAAGTCCAAGATGTTTTTGTTATTTCAAAATTATACAGCTTTATTTAAAAAAAAATAGTTTTAATAGCATTTTAAGCAAGCAATAGCAACTATCCGCACCCAAAATTTTTCGTGAGTTACGCGAATGGTCTAATCTACTGATATAAGAATTCACCTGGTGAAAGGTCGTTAACTTGTTTTAAATTCACTACCCATTACTTTGTGTTGGATGTAACGTCTAAAACAGGTAAAAAAAGTGCTTAAAAATGTATGTCTTCATTCACTGCCAATAAATCAACACCGCCATCGCTGGTCCATTGGACTTTTCCACTTTACCCTTAACCCTTTTTCAATAAAAATTGAAATTGACAAATTAAATTAAATCTCCCCTTAACACGAAAAATAAGATTTATTACTCTTAAACAACGATCATATTGCATCGAACAGTCGCCCTCAAAATTCGCTCATACCTGTCCTTTATTTCTTTATATTAAGGTCTAAATTGGCTCTTTATTTGGTGTTCACATCAAACAGTCGACCTAAAATTCGATCATACTTGAGTCTTAACTCTTTGCATTAAGGGCCAAATTGGATGAAATGTTGCTGTTGAGGACATGATTGATGAGACTGTCTCGTCAGTGTAACAATGCACATCAATCTGAGAGTTAGTTTTAAAATACTTATTAGACAATTATGATTGATCAGTTTCAGTCTTTATCCCACCGAAAGATTTTCATCTAAAATGTTTCAAAGACAAGACAATTTAGCTCGCACTACAAAGTAATCAAAATTCATTTATTATTAGTTGGCGATAGCCCCAGGCACACACACACTCACATTCACACATTACAAATAAGAAAATTAATAGAATAATATATATGTTGGACTGTAAGGTACTATTTATTTATTATAGTGGCCCGCCCTCACTTCGCTTCGAGACCTTAATTCAGAAATGAACCAATAGATGGCGCTGTGTCCAATTACATCGCGCAAGCGTTTCGTGTTTTCGGATTACCTATAAGGCTTGTCGTTGTCCGTAGAAGTCTCTCTATAAATAGTATAGATATGGGCTAATTCAGCTTGGTGCCTGAAATATTGAATTATTATTTTATTGTTTATGAGTGAAAATAATATTTAATTATTAATTTCGTTATTTAATTTACCCAATCGAAAATCAAGTAGTGAAAAATTCTCGGCTGATAATAGTTTAAAGTAGCAATGTGCGACACACAATGTTAACTTTCTTATCAAGCCAGCTAAACACCAGGTACTACTTATTGTTGTGTGATTTTTCATAGCTTTCTTTAAAGTTGGACGTTATTTTTCCATCTTTGCCACGCCGTTAGTTCCTGGAGTGTGTGAGAGCGTCGTTACGCGCTTTGAGTTGGCACGTTCTAGCATAAGGATGGCGCTAGCTGGTTTGTTAATCCATACGAATATTATAAGCGGATATGTGTCTATTTGTTTCTTACGTCTTTCACAGCAAAACGGAGTGATGATTTGACGTGATATTCTAAGTGGAAATAGTAAGAGAGATGTAGAGTAACATAGGTGCCTTGACGGGTGTATTAGTAATAAATACGAGCTGCCACCAGTACATCTTGTCTTAGTTCTACGGTTTCCTACGATACTTCTCCATTTACATCATCTTTAGCCTACGCAAGTATGATCCCAAGTACAATACCTACACTAACTTGGGTAGAAAATATTCACTTCAATATTATTTCTAAACATTCTTCGCAAACAATCCTATCCAAACGTTACGACAACATTTAATCTCTATACCTCCCAGGAGACGTCTCCACCTTATCTGAATTGCGGCAACCCTAATGTTTATCGATGGAAATCCCTATCGAGGGAACGATTCTTTCGCGCTCGAATCTACTGATGTCAAAATGTGACAGTCAACAGTTAAATTCAATGTGTTCTCATCACGCGAAACGATGCCATTCTGCAGAGATAAGTATACATTCATCGACGTTGCAAATAATATGACCAGTAAAATGAGGGTCATTATTTGAGACCTTTTTTTCGTGGCATTCCTGTCCAGTCCTAATCCTAGCGTGGGCAAGATGTCATTTCTTAAAAAGTTCGTCCTAAGCCTACAATGCTATAGTTTCTAGTTTCCATGTGCCAACCCTAATATCCATGAATTCACGCGGTTTACTACACGTACAGTCGCCTGCAATGAAATGTAAACACCTCGACTTTTATGCCAGGACTTTAAGGTTCATATTTGAATGAGGTTGTATACTTATTAGCACGTGACTGTACACTTGCTCACACTCTGTCTTAGCTCCGGCGTTCACACGTTTTCGCATTATTTTCACTTCTATAGCTTTTATGATATCCATAAAATACGAGGTTTTCTAGAGAAACGAACATTATAGTCTTTCGTTTTATTTTCACCCTTGAACTAGTTGTTTTATTTTTGTAGTTAAACCCATTTTTGGGATTCCATTGTGGGTAAAGACTAAAGACGCTTGCTTCATTATGAGCTGTATGTTGAAAAATTCGATACATACTTTTGCTCGGCCTGGGAATCGAACCCGGGATCCCTAGATCACGCGCCGGTACTTAAACCATCGAGGCGTAGAGAGAGACTAAGATACACTAAGGTACAAGGACTAAGTAATTTTTTAAGTCTACCAAAAAAAGCAAGGAATAATAATTACAAGGAAGTAGTGATGGAAATCCGCGTCTAATTACCGACGAACAAAATATTTTCACAACATCCACTCTCGAGAGTTCAAGGGTCATTTTCATTTTATTCAAAAGGATTTTTCTACAACCCTCCCTTTGAAAATGGACCTTAGGGTGTAAATTTCAAGATTCGTTTTACTAACTGCGGAAAGGTTTCGGAGAAATCGGCCTCTGAGGCGTTATTTTGGCTGGATATAAAGATTGGTAGATAAAACTCTACAAAGAAAGGAAAGTCATCATATCTTATTTTTGGAACAAATGACTTTGCTTTTAAAGATAGACTCATAAAACTCACTCTTAACGGCCAAAAAAAAAGTCAAAAATAAAACTAAGTGCCGCTGTCAAAGACGTCATTTAAGCTAATGTTCAATTACTTAAGTATCGGTAGTCTTTTGAAATAAGTGTCAATATATTTTCTCAAGTAACCAACTTAGTTAATCAACGACTCTGACTGCGGCAGTAGGTTATAAAACAAAATAAACTATGGAGTTTAACAATTTCCTTCAACAGTAAATCTTAGAACGATCCACTGAGCTAGGATAACGGACTCACCTAAATAGCGTTTCTGTTGCACTCTACCTAGAGACAGCTAAATCCATCCACTCAGCTCAGACGTTCCAGCTCTCGCAAGCTTTACCTAGAGACAGTATTTGTTGTGTTTCCATCACGCTGTCTCAAAGAGTTTCAGGAAAGGATAGTGGATCCTTTTATATCCCTTTGCTTGGGTTTATTTGTTAGAGTTTAAACGTTTTTATGTAACAGGTCTACCCCGTTATCGGCATCCATCAGGTAACCATTGGGTTACGATGCTGGTCCATCTTTTATAAGAAAGAAAGAAAAGAAGGAAAGAAAATACATTTATTAATTTGGACACCACAACACATATTACATGCTATAGACAATTGACACAACACAAGAAAATAAGAAAACACTAGTAAAAAAAAATAACAACAAAAAATAAACTGTCCTTCCCCATTGGCCAGCAGTGCCGTGTATTCATATTATGCTGTGTTGTGTTGAGGCATCCAGCATAAATGGCCCTCACTCAGCTTATGTTACGACCATAGGCCGTTACGCTTTTGGGGTCCATTCGACAGACTTGACCTAAAAAGCGATGGAGTGACGATCTTAACAGATTCGCAAGCGATTAGCCACAGATGCCGGTGGATAGGGATCGATGGAGGGTCTCGGCGGAGGTCTTGGCCCAGCAGTGGGACAATATAGGCTAAATAAAAAAGTGATAGGTGGCAAACGGATTATCTGATGGTACGCCGCCCATGGACAGCCACAACACTGGTGGAGGCACAAGTGCGCTGCCAACTTGTTTTTTATGATACAGGAAGGCAAGCGAGGAAACGGGTCATCTAATGGTAAGTGATCACCGCCTCCATAGACATCAGCTACACCAGAAGAAGTACGGCTGCGTTGCCAAAACTATTAGATTTTCAGATTTTTTTGAATTCCTAGTTACCTACTAAAGAAAACCGGCAACGCATTTGTGATGCATACATTATGCAATTTTAACTACGAACATAAAATCCTATAGGTGCGATATAAAAATCATTATCACTGACGGATTTAATAGGATACGGTGCACTATATCCTTCAATACCGAATGTGAATCAGGAAAGAGTCAGTGAGAGGATAGTTATTATGCATTTATGCTTCGGGACATGAAAAAAGGTTGCCAACATAAAATATTTAGTTGTTTTCGATGGAAGCTTTTGTTACGCTATAAGATGGAAAGGCAAAGATTTATGGAATAAATCCAATCCTTAGGATTACATGCGGAAGGACTACAGCTTAGCTACATGAATAATAAATAATATATTCCTGGTATTTTGGCCTTAGAAAACATACCTATATTCATGTCCTTACCTGTTTTTATTTGCTAGCGAGACAGTGTATAGCTCGCTTTAACAAAGAGAGCCTATGGATATAAATTTTAATAAATGTTGTATCTAAATTGTCATTTGTCTTCTAAAATATAAGAGCCATGTTCGAATCCTTCGAACATATATCTCGGGTTTGTGATCCCCAATGCGCATTAGGCAAGCGTGGTCTCGGTCTCTGATCACCTGATGGTAAGCGATTACCGCCGCCCATGGTGTTGTGTCGATTACATCGCGCAACTGTTTCGTTATTCGGGTTGCATATAAGTCTTGTGGTTGTCTCAGAAGAAGTTAGTAAGTTAGACGTAAGTTATCCCTATAAAAATAGCATATATATCGCGAGCTTAAACCAAAGGAGCGTGTAAACCTTAGTAGCACAAATGTTATACACCCCTATGGTCTCAATCCACGATATATATAGCCCTAAAACGTCTTGAGATCGTACCCCAACTCTAAACACTGATTACAATGTAAACTGCAGACCCCACTAATGAAGGAGTTCACCGTTTACTGAGAAAACAACTCACAAACAACCAACTGTTGCTTCCCACGCCCCACGCCCCAGTCTCCATGGTTACCCGATAACCCGACCTTGTCAAGGTTAAAGGGTTCCGCTACCCGCCGCCGCGGTCGCTAGTGGCGCGGTGCATACGTGAACCGAGTAGACCAATATATGAACCTAAAAGCAAGCGCGGGTGTTGCTTTGGAAGGGTAGAGTGTAGTGTTGCTATTGGACTACAGATGGTGTGGGTAGTATCACAGTATCACTACTGTGTCTACGTCTGAAATATCTTATCCTTAGGGTCTGTCCCTCAATATACGGATAAGTTTTAACTAACTAATTTATTAAGTTTTAAGTTTAACTATAGGTATGCTACTTATTGCTACCATAAACTGTTGCGTTTAGCGGATTTAGGATTCAAAATATTATCTACTCACATAATCATAATGTAATGTTCTTGTAAAGTTCTGAAGGTTGTCTGTCTAGTAGAGATCGCTCATAGCAATTAGTCCGCATAACACTGAACCTTCAATGTGTAGGTTTCAAATTTTGGGTTGTGTTATAAATTGTAAATATCTGATTAAAAACATAAAAACTAAAAGCTTCATTCTCCCATTAAAATTCAAATTATATCAAGTAAAAATTACATTAACATCAAATATTTAGTACCTAGGTATTTATATTTATAATCTATAATATCCATTCTTTATTATGCTCAATGAAAACAATATTTTCAAATAATATTTGAAATTATTCCTAGGTCACCTGTTTCCCCGCTAGCTCACCCCGAGGCAAAATTGGAGAAAATTGAATTTTTCCATCTCAATGAGATTAAACAGACCAGCCAAGTGCGAAGCGGACTCGCGCACCGAGGCTTCTATACGAACTTTAAGGAACCCTAACGAGATACAAATGCCAAACATGACGTTGAAAAAAAGAGTTCACTGTAAAGGAATTCCTATCAATTATAATTTTTATATTTTATTTATATACTTATTTAGAATTTAAAATCCATTTTAATTCCGTCCGTAATAATAATAAATTCATCACCTTTTTGTAAGTTAATAATTTCACCAATAAAGCCACGGTTATTATGAAAATCCCACTCACATGATTGGCCTTCATAGCAAAGCAATAACACTGTTCACTTACCAGAAAATTAACTTCATTCCAACAGCCGGGAATTAAAGCGTATTTTGATACAGAAGCGAATATTGAAGGTTATTTTATAAGCTTTTAGAAAGAATCAGTGTTTGCATGGCCAGTGGCTTGAGATATGAGTTTATATTAATAAAGATCTCTCTCATCGTAGCGTGATTTTACCGGTTTTTTTTTCATGTGATAGGTAGCAGACGAGCAGGCGGATCACCTGATGGTAAGCAATTGCCGCCGTCCATGGACACATGCAACACCAGTGGAGTCACAAGTGCGCTGCTAACCTTTTATCCCCTTCCCCCCCGATGGGCCTCCGGTACCCTCACTCACTCGGTTGCGCCCAAAGGTGTCGTTTTGGTGGTCAGGATATGCTTAGACCGTGATTCAGGATTTGGGGTGTCTAGTAATTACAATGAAGCGACTGCCGTCTGACATTCGCAACCCCTTAACAGGGGAACCAGACAAACTGAATTGTAGGGAAAAGGGCGTTGCAGGTGTCTATGGATGGCGGCAATCAATTACCATCAGGTGCTCATCTGCCACCTATCACATAAAAAATGGCACATAAAAGACTGGGGAATAGGTCTAGCGTAATAGACTGGGGGTAGGTCTACCGTAATAGACTGGGGGTAGGTCTACCGTAATAGACCGGGGGTAGGTCTACCGTAGTAGACCGGGGGTAGGTCTACCGTAATAGACCGGGGGTAGGTCTACCGTAGTAGACCGGGGGTGGGTCTACCGTAATAGACCGGGGTATTTTTACGATTTGAGCTGCAAGTCAGCGACTGGCGTGAAACAGCGAATGATCGAGAGCAGGGGTCGTTGAGCCATCGGAGTAAGTAGTAGTAGTATTTACGATTAAATCATAAATATTGCATTTACAGTGCAGTGGTGACAGACGAGCAAATTTTGCATTACTGGCTACCTTTTTATTCGGAAAGGGCCTAACACCTGTCGGTTCCTTAGCAAATTTAAGATAACTTCAAAGTATTGTAGCTTCAGCAATAATAATTTAATAAAGCTTTGTTCCAGCATTTAGCCTTCAAATTGATATTGCTGTACAAATATTACTGTCTATTTATAATGAACATTTGGGCTTTTAAGTTTCAAATTCGGTATAACAATGTTTCTTAATTGCCTACATCTGACCGTTATAAGTCTACTGAGGAATTCGTAAAATTAACGTATCGGCCCCGCGTTACGATTGCGCTAGTACTCAGCACAAAATATTTTTGTCGACGTAGTGTATCGTACCCAATCGTATCATTCCTTCAAAAAATATTGGATATGTAACTAGTTTTTATTCTCAGGACGGGCGCTCACGTTACGATACTATAATTTCTGACGTCAATTTTACGTGCTTACGTATGTTTGATTAATCGTTGTACGATAAACACATCCAATACACAGACATGTTAAAGTTCTTTAAAATAATTTATATTACAAGTGAAATTCTGTAAATGTATAAAATAACTAAGAGATAATAAAATACCATACACAATTAATTACAAGAATAACCACAGTATAGTCTACGGCACAAAACAGCGGTTATGACTTGAGTGCGCAGAAACCAATTTTTATAGAAAGTCTTCTTTTTTACAAGTGCGCAAAATAACGGTCATCGCTATACTTTCGTGCCGCCAGCTGTATAATAGCGTGAGTTTTTACATACAGAGAAAACCTCCCGAGGTAAAAAGTATTTTTTCGCAATTCCGTTGACTGGGAGAGATCGCAATTAGCGATAACACCGCGAAGATTCTATTGCGATATGAACATAGTATCTTTGAAGTTCTACAACCCTTTAGCACAACGCGATTTTAACCGCGGTGTTCTAATACTAGCATAATATTTGGCTCGCTATCGAAAGCAAATGGAAAGTCTACGTTGCAATTACAACGGAATAATCAAAAGTCGTCGAAGATCAAAATGTTGCTCATAATGGTTAGTAGAAAACGTGGTTATAGGGATGTAAATGATCACAGATACACCCCCGTATTCTGAATCCAGAGCCATCCCAATTCTAGCTTCACATATATTTCTAGCTTCTAGCCACTTCTCTATGAGTAAAGTGTCCTTGCGTGTTTGTCCTAATAATATTTAATTCAGCTTGAACTATCCCCAACATTCCCGAAACTTACTCTATCGAAGAAAACAGAAAACTTTGCTATGGCACAGTGTAAAGTAATGGCTTCGTATGGGCAAAGATTTTAAGATAAGTAGGTAGGTACAAATACCTGTTTTGGATTTTAGAGTTCTGTAGTCCAAATAGAAAAAACGGAACCCTTAAATAGATTCGTCATGTCTTGTCGTTGTCCGTCCGTATGTCACAGACACTTTTCCGAAACTATAATAACTAAGTATAGTAATGATTGTTGAAACTTGGTACCTACGTTGATCCATTTTCTGAACCGCATTAGGATATTCATACCAAATTATAAAATAAATCAGGTTTATAATATTTTCAGGTATCCTAGACTCAACTATTTTTTGTCCTGACACTGAATTTTGTTAGATAAAAACTAAGTTGCAAACTTTTGGGCCGAACGGGAATTGAACCGGGCAATCCCAAGCGCAGGCGTTTGAAAGTTACACACACTAGCCTCTGCCGAAGAAGATTTTTTATGTAGTATCTGCATCTGTGCCGTTGCCAAGATAACGTCTTTAGTTTTATGTCATGGAAATTGATAAATATAAACATCGCTGAAATATCGTTATTTTATTACAACACATTGCTGTACTGTGGCTCGGAAAACGTAATTTAAGTTGGTGCGATCCAAATTGCACGTTACGACTGTTGTTTTAAATTCATTTGCTTTTTAGGGTTCTGTAACTCAAAAAAAAAACCTTAAGTATAAGACTTTATTGTCAAGAACTTTTATTTCGATTGGTGTTAAGATGTTTCTTTTTAATATACATGGTGTATCAGTGAACATTTACATCCCTTTAACCATGTGTTGAACCAACTATTGTGTTCTTTGAGTATCGAAATTCGGTTTAAAAAAAACAACTTTTCATACAAAATCGTTCAGTGACATGGTCATCTTTTATGGGGAATTAAAATCTTTTTCGATTAATTTAGTAAAATCGTTGTGTAAATGTTGTTCAAAATATGTAGTTGGTAGAATACGTGGTTAAAAGGGATGTAAATGTTCATAGAAACACCATATTTAAATGTCCTTTTCACGTAAGCTTGAGCGCTATACTTACGTGCCTATACTATGGTATTTGGTCTCCAAGTTATAAATAAAATAAATATATTCATTTACATACAAAAGATACAGCAATACATACTTCAATTCTCCCACGGGAAGAAAAAGAGATGGAAGATATTGAACCTTCAATCATAATTCACGATTTTGGTTTTGCAGGTGTCTTTGGGCGGCGTTAATCGCGTACCATCAGGTGATATGTCTGCTCGTATGCCTCCTTTCACATTTAATAAAAAAAAAGCTCTAGATCCATGATTCTTACAGGGTTGTCATTAGTAAACTACCTAACAAAACTACTGTTACAGGTTTGATTTCGAAAAATGCATGCCGTCACTTCATTTTATTTTTGACACTTATCCATAAGTAGTAATTGGTTTAAAATTTAAATAATGCCAAATTACTTAGCTCTTTTTGCGATTGGAGGACTTCATTAGCGGCGAGACTTATAGGGCGTTGATGCTAGAATAGAAGAAGCCTAGAACTATAGAATTTAGCAAGTAACTATTTCGCTTTTAAGCATTTAAGACGAAATTGTTCCCTTGAAGTTAAATGTAATTATCGAGTTCCATTAAGCGAGAGGCTTAAATGGAGTTCAAAATAAGACAACCGATGTTTTACAGCCGGTAGTCTTAAGTTTTAATCAAGGACTGGAACTTTAATGATCGTTTCATTGGTCCCCGTAATGACCAATTTGGGCATGATGGGCGTGTAGTAAAGTTTATGGACTGTCTTGGTGGAAGCGATGACGGGGAAAAGACATTTTAGCGGTCTTTAGGACATTATTTTATGAGATACTAAGGCTTGCCTAAGCAAGTTAGCTTCGCTTGGGATATTAGTTTCAAACATTGCTAATAGATGGCGTTGTGTGTCGATTACATCGCGCAAGTGTTTCGCTTTTATGAGTTAGTTATAAGCGTTGACGTTGCCCATAGCATTAAACTCTTAATAGAAGGCTTCCATAAAAAAATCAATTAATCGCTACACCATGCTTGCCTAGTGCGGATAGGTGATCATCACAAACCCGAGATATGTTCGGACAATTCTGATTATTATGTCCTTTCTTTCTTGCTCGACCAGAGAATCGAACTCAGGACCGTAAAATCACGACCCGGTACCTAAACCAAACGACCAGTAGGGCATACGCGCCACATCTTACATTTAAAAAGTCGTTGGTAACTGGGTAAAAACTACATTCATACTCGTACTACTTATACTAATATTTTTACTAAATTGTTTTTTTTTTTGTTTTCATTATTTTTAATATTATTGTTTTATTCCTTTTCCAAAATTACACTTGTTTACATATTATTAAAAGACTGATTTTTATTTTTGGTATAGCAATTCTTTGCAATTTATTCTTAAGTAAATATTGCACTTAAAAAATTCCTCGGAGGGTTCAGGTGGGACTCGAACCCACAACCTTCCGCAGACCGGGCAGACATGCTATCCACTTTACACCATCCGAACCCCTTACTAAGCCGACTTGTACCGGGTTGACTTTGACTTTGACTTTAAATTGATCTGACTCTGAGATAGGTAGCTCAAGCACCTGTGTTACAGATATCAGAACAGTGGAATTACAAATATATACATATAATACTTTTAATTAAAAGACTGGTCTATATAGCTAGAAAAGATTTGAATAGATAAAACAATATACGAATTGTTTTTGTCTAAATACACTAAATGAAAAACAATAAAACCTCCAAATTTTCACTTTCGATAAAGCATGTAGGAACAATCGATTAACCGCAGAAAACAAACAAACCAGTGAATCCAGATCCGATGGATAATGTGATCCGTAGTGTTGTTTGCCTACCCGATGTAAGTGTAAACCGGGTGAATGCATGCGAACCCACGTACTGCGGTTTACAATTTAATTGTGGAGGGTGAATGTTATGTACGAGTCTATTTTTTACAGTGAGGGGAACAATCTGTATAGAATCTCAGTAGAAATCGACGTTCCGAACCAGTGGTACATTATATTATGTTTTGACATTCATAAGTGTTCTGTATGGACCTAACTTGAATAAAGATTTTCTATTTCTATTTCTGTGTATGTGGGTGCGCTGTTTCGTCGAGTGAGTGAGGGTACCGGAGGCCCAATTGGGGGAAAGGGGGTGCAAGGTTGGCAACGCACTAGTGACTCTACAGGCTTTGCAGGTGTCTATGGGCGGCGGCAATCGCTTACCATTACGTGATCTATTCTGCTTCTCTAGGTATCCAGTTTCTTTTCTCAAAACTGGATTGTTTATTCAAAACTAGCTTTTTCCTGCGGCTTTTCTCGCGCCCCCCCACTTCTTAAAATGGGGGGTTAGAAAGGTTCAAAAAGTAGCCTATGTTATTCTCCATCCCTTAAACTATCTCCACCTAAAAATCACGTGAAAGAAAGACAAACATACAGACAGACACACTTTGCCGTTTATAATATTAAGTATGGATGTAATATATTGTAATCTTTTGCGCTATAAAGAGTATCTATCTATGTATTTCTGTATCGGCCGTTAATTTATGTGCAGCAGTAAATTCGGACCATCGCGCCAAATTGTAATTTAGTAGCAACGGCTTGTGATAAATAACGAGAGAGACCGGCTTGAACACTCGGTGGCTTTAAGACGGGTAAGGCACATTAATGACGGAAATGAATTTAAATACCTAGTATTTTTTTCATGTGATAGGTGGCAGACAAGCAGATGGACCACCTAATGGTAAGCGATTGCCGCCGCCCATAGACACCTGCAATACTAGTAGAGTCACAAGTGCGCTGCCAACCTTTAGCCTCCTTTCCCAAGGAACTCGACAAAACACAGCGCAGGCGCCGCGGCGCTTCGCGGTATTCTGTGAGGCCTTATTTAAGGGGCTATACGAATGAAACTAGCGCCGCCAACCTATTTACACTGATTGTGGCAAAATTACGATATTTTTAAGAAAGCAAAACATTACAGACTTAGATAAAGGTAAATTGAATTTTTCAAGATGCAATACAAAATATATAACACGCGACAAGTAACAATTATGTCAATTATTGCTAAAAGTGGCCGTTTTTAGCAATAATTAACATTGTTGTTAGTTGTCGCGTGTTAGAAATATTGTATTGCATCTTGAAAAATCAAATTTACTTGGATCTAAGTCTGTAAATGTTTTATTTTCTTCAAAAATATCATATTTTCGCCACAATCAGTGTAAATAGGTTGGCGGCGCTAGTTTCATTCGTATAGCCCCTTAAATGATTGTACCTATTTTTACCTTAAGCTTGGCGTTGAGGGAAAATCGTGAGGAAATTTGCACGTTTCGGATGGTTTATGAATCATCAGGATATTAAAATCATTTTTCAAAGGAATATTAGATTTAATGACTGCTACATTAAAATGACGCCACAGTTTTAGGTAACAACAAATAGTCTGTGAACACCCTTATTTTTAGACGTTCTGTGAGCTCCGACTAATATTTGAAAAAGCTTTGATAAAAATGAGAAATATCGCTGTGGCTTAAAGTTGGTGAATTGCCATAGCGAAAATTAAATTTACTGCTTTTGTGTCGTTTCATACAGAGATACATTTTGTAATGTTTCAACGAAGAAAGTCTGGGCTCATCGGTGGTTACCATTTTTTGTTACATAAGATGTATATTTTGATGTTTACTTCACCTGGAAGAGCCACGCTTCGGCATGAATGGGGCCGGAACGATATCAGGGCCTAACAGACAACCGGCACGGCAAAACGCCTGTGCAGTGTTTAGCCGAGTGAGTTAGGGTATCGAAAGCCCAATGCAGAAGAAAGCTAATATCGCCGCCCATAGACACTTGCAATACCAGTGAAGTCATAAGTGTACTGCTAATCTTTTGATTCCCTTTCCACTTGATTGTACACACACTCAATTGAAACATAGTGCTGTTGCTGCTTCACACTTGGTCTTCTGTGAATGTGTATGTATGTGTATAAACACATACGCGAATGTCAAGAAGGCAGGAAGGGGTGGTATTTTGTATCAGCCGTAGGCTCGCCCACTGTTTTTTTTATTTGAGTCACATGTCTCATTTAGAGCGACATGAAAGATTCAGAGCAGTAGATCATTTGACCGAGACCGTTGGAGCCATAAAGTCCTTGAGTGGAGACCGCGACTCGGCAAACGTAGTGTTGGACGCCCTGCTACAAGATGGGAAAACGACATTCGAAGGCTGGCTGGAGTGAGCTGGATGAGAGTGGCCGAAAATCGGGAGCGGTGGCGTGCATTGGGGGAGACCTATGTCTAGCAGTGGCCGAGCGTGGGTTGCTGATGATGATGATGATCATTTGCCTGAATCTCCGTTTAGTAAAGAGCTACGTCTACTGTCTTTAGTGATATGAGTCAATTATCTTCCCCAATATAACCCGTAGATCATCGCAATCATAAAACAGTTTACGCATCGTTCGTGCGTTACAGCTCATGCGCGAGCCCCGGCTTTGCCCTCAGATTTATGAGCTAGTACACGATATTGAACATTATTAGATCGGGTATCAGTTTCTAAACAATGGTTATCGAATATAAGTGACTTATGAAGCCATCTTGAGATAGTAAAGTAAGTAAATACAAGGATCTGGTGACGTATTTCTTATACAGGATGTGTGTGAGCGTAATGACGTGAAATAATGGTGTTGTAGGTGTCTATGGGCGGCGGCAATCGCTTACCATCAGGTGATCCATCTGCTTGTCTACCAATTATCACGTCATAAAAAAATAACAATAATATTTATTTTAATTCTCGTCTATTCTATTTCCTTGTGAATTTGGAAGTAATCTTGCCTTATGCGCCAAAGGTCGTGGGTTCTATCCCCATCCTGGGTAAGCATTTGTGTGATCAAAGTTTGTGTTTGTTCTGTGTCTGGGTGTTATATATTTGTATTTAAGTATGTAAATATTTGTGATTCCTCTTTTGACTGATATAGAGATGTGATTAAGCTACTTAGTACGGAGTCAGAGCAATGCATGTATAAAATGTTTGTGAATATATTTTCGTAGCTGCTACGACGCTACGAAGCTACGGAATTCGTAGCAAAGCAATCTTTCGTAGCAGAGTGAGATACTTCGTTTCGTGCGTTCTCACTTTCTCATTTTGTTTTGTTTTTTTTTTAGTTGTTTTTTTTTCTTGGATTTTTTACACGCATTATAATCGTTTCAGATTTTTAACAAAATCTGCTTACTTGCATGAGTATCAAGTAACAAATGAGGATACATGTTTCTTACCCAGATCTCGTACTTCAAGGAAAGAACAATACGCAAATGTAGCTTTGCAAATTTGAATTTTATGACCATGTCGTTATGAAAAGAAATTTGCTGAACCACAGACATCGTTTGTTATGAATGGTTTTATTACTGACACATTTCATGTTATGCTCATATAAAACTACACTCGTGTATCATTAATACTTGAAAACATAGAATACTTGGAGTCAAAGCTTTCTCTTTAGTTCTGCGGCATTTTTTATGCTAGATTCTTACACGGTTCCATACTAAAAGTGTTTCAATAAGTGACCCCAACAGCATTTTACAGATATAGAGATTTTGAATTTTGAACATACCTTTTGCCATTACCGTGGGAGAGCCACGCTACGGCATGAATGGACCGGCTCAACCGGAGTGATACCACGCCCTCACAGAAGGCCGGCGTGAAGCAGTATCTGCGCTGTGTTTCGTCGAGTGAGTGAGCGTAGCGGAGGCCCAATTGGGGGAAGGGGGTTAAAGTTTGGCAACGCACTTGTGACTCTATTGGTGTTGGGCGGCGGCCATCGCTTACCACCAGGTGACCCGTCTGCTCATCTGCATTCATGTGATGATATCTTGTGTTTGTTCAGTGTCGAGTCTAGTCTAGTGTTAGATATTATGTATTTAAGTATCATATTTGTGATCCACTGTTGTCTGATATCTGTAACACAAGGGTTTAAGCTACTTAGTACGGAGTCAGGTCAATTTATGAGATGTTGTGTGATTTATATATTTTATATACTAATACACATACTTACAACCTGTTGTGGATCAAAGAGTATCTATCTATTTAGCTATCTAATGAAATGAATTATCAAGTACAATATTTAACAGCGTCATAGCAAGCGCAGCCGCCGCTGCCTGATGCGCGTTGGAAACTCAGTTATCGGAGACGTAACTAAGTTTCGCGCTCGGGCTATAAACCCGCCGGAAGGTGATACTAGGGAGCTGGTGTTTGCAGTTACTTTCTGGAAATAATAAATACGGGTCAAAGGTAAATAAACCAATTCTTTGCAATTATTCTTAAGTAAATAATGCACCTAAAAATCATCGAAGGGTTCAAATGGAACTCGAACCCACAACTTTTCACGTACTGGGTGGCCGGGTAAGCTCACGGATTTTGTAAGTGCTTGATTGGCTATGAGCTGACGATAGTCTCATCAATATTGTAGGCTAAAAAGAGGAGAGAAGTTCTTACACCATGCTTGGTCTATTATTTCGTCCCATATAACTAACGATGAAATCCGATGAAAACTAGGATAGTTGATGTTGGCATGTGAGTGTATGCGCTATGTAAGTAAAGATGAGCAAGATACCTGGACAAGGCGCTAAAATATATAGGTGGATTGTTAAAATACCGAATGGCTGGCTGCATAGATTGCGACGACGTTGACGAGTGGATTACTCAAAAGTAATCCACTTGCCATCGATCCGACGATATGTTCTTAAAGAGGCTGGTAGGGACCGTAGGGAGTGGCGTGACAGAGCAGCAGTGGGTGGATGTGGGCTGATATGGTGATGATGATGATTTACGGCGCCCAAAGCTGTTTGTTTTGAAGACCAGCGTACGCTTAGACCATGCTTCAGGATTCGAGGAGTTTTGGTAATCCATATTATAAATGGGAAAGTGTGTCTGTCTGTCATATCTTTGTCTTTCTTTCACGGTAAAACTGAGCGACGATTGACGTAATTAGGCTATTTTTACCCCTTCTAACATCCCATTTTAGGGAAAGTGGGGGGCGCGAGCAAAGCCGCGGCAAGAGCAAGTTAACTATAAGCGACTGCATCTGACCTTCACAACCCTTTAATTGGGAAGCACACCAGTTAAGTCATGGCTACTCGATTCAGTTAACCGCTTCACGAGTACCAGAGTAGTTGAAAACTTAACGATCTGTCCATACAGTATGGACACGTGGGACAAAAGGTTCAATCGTGGCCGCTATTTCATATCTTTTCTCCCGTCAAAGAACCCAGCCGCGTGTAGGAATACCAAATCGTTAACGGAATTGATGGACAACTAACTATCTACCTAACTAAGTTGACGCACAAGAAAACCGGCGTGAAGCAGCTCCTGTGCTGTGTTTCGCCGAGTGAGTGAGGGTACCGGAGGCCCATCGGGGGGGAAGGGGATAAAAGGTTAGCAGCGCACTTGTTGCATGTGTTGTGTGGGCGACGGTAATTGCTTACCATCAGGTGATCCGCCTGCTCGTCTTCTACCTATTACATAAAAAAAAAGCGATGAAGTGAGCTTTGGCCTCCAATAATTAGAGCCTCGTCGTGCGCGCGTGTTTTTTTTCTATGTGATTAGGTGGCAGATGTGCAGACCCGTCACATGATGGCAAACGATTGCCGTCGCTCGTAGACACCTGCAAATCCAGTGGAGTCACGAGTGCTCTGCCAACCTTTTAGCCGCCTTTCCCCCCGATTGGGCCTCCGGCATTCTCACTCACCCAGCGAAACACAGCGCAGGCGCTATTCCATGCTGGTCTTCTGTGAATGTGTGTATGTGTATAAACACACGCGAATGTCAAGAAGGCAGGAAGGGGTTTTGTATCAGCCGTAGGCTCGCCCACTGTTTTTTTTATTTGAGTCACATGTCTCATTTAGAGCGACATAAAAGATTCAGAGCAGTAGATCGTTTGACCGAGACCGTTGGAGCCATAAAGTCCTTGAGTGGAGACCGCGACTCGGCAAACGTAGTGTTGGACGCCCTGCTACAAGATGGGATGACGACATCCGAAGGCTGGCTGGAGTGAGCTGGATGAGAGTGGCCGAAAATCGGGAGCGGTGGCGTGCATTGGGGAGACCTATGTCTAGCAGTGGACGAGCGTGGGTTGCTGATGATGATGATGATGATCATTTGCCTGAATCTCCGTTTAGTAAAGAGCTACGTCTACTGTCTTTAGTGATATGAGTCAATTATCTTCCCCGATATAACCCGTAGATCATGACCATCGTAAAACCGTTTACGCATCGTTCGCGCGTTACAGCTCATACGCGAGCCCCGGCTTTGCCCTCAGATTTATGAGCTATTCCACGATATTGAGCATTATTAGATCGGGTATCAGTTTCTAAACAATGGTTATCGAATATAATTGTCTTATGAAGCCATCTTGAGAAAGTAAATTAAGTAAATACCAGGATCTGGTGACGTATTTCTTATATACAGGATGTGTGTGAGCGTAATGACGTGAAATAATGGTGTTGTAGGTGTCTATGGGCGGCGGCAATCGCTTACCATTAGGTGATCCGTCTGCTTGTCTACCAACTATCACATAAAAAAACAAAAATATTTACTAAGTATTCTCGTCTATTCTATTTCCATTTGGTGAATTCGGAAGTGTCCTTGCCTTATGCGCCAAAGGTTCTATCCCCATCCTGGGTAAACATTTGTGTGATCAACGTTTGTGTTTGTTCTGTGTCTGGGTGTAATATATTTGTATTTAAGTATTCAAATATTTGTGGTTATTCTTTTGTCTGATATAGAGATGTGATTAAGCTACTTAGTACGGAGTCAGAGCAATGTATAAAATGTTTGTGATTATATTTTCGTAGCTGCTACGACGCTACGAAGCTACGGAATTCGTAGCAAAGCAATATTTCGTAGCAGAGTGAGATAATTTGCGTTCTCACTTTCTCATTTTTTTTTGTTTTTTTTTTTAGTTGTTTTTTTTTTCTTGGATTTTTTACACGCATTATAATCGTTTCAGATTTTTACAAAATCTGCTTACTTGCATGAGTATCAAGTAACAAATGAGGATACATGTTTCTTAACCAGATCTCGTACTTCAAGGAAAGAACAATACGCAATGTAGCTTTGCAAATTTGAATTTTATGACCATGTCGTTATGAAAGAAATTTGCTGAACCACAGACATCGTTTGTTATGAATGGTTTTATTATGACACATTTCATGTTATGCTCATATGAAACTACACTCGTGTATCATTAAAACTTTGAAACGTAGAATACTTGGAGTCAAAGCTTTCTCTTTAGTTCTGCGGCATTTTTTATGCTAGATTCTTACACGGTTCCATACTAAAAGTGTTTGAAAACGTGATCCCAAATGCGTTGTTATTAGTAGTTTTACAGCTATAGATATTTTGAATTTTGAACATTCCTTTTGCCATTACCGTGGGAGAGCCACGCTTCGGCATGAATGGACCGGCTCGACCGGAGTGATACCCCGCCCTCACAGAAAACCGGGCTGAAGCAGCGTCTGCGCTGTGTTTCGTCGAGTGAGTGAGCGTAGCGGAGGCCCAATTGGGGAAAGGGGGTTAAAGTTTGGCAACGCACTTGTGACTCTATTGGTGTTGGAAGTGTCTATGGGCGGCGGCCATCTCTTACCACCAGGTGACCCGTCTGCTCATCTGCATTCATGTGATGAACACTTGTGTTTGTTCAGTGTCTGGGTGTTAGATATTATGCATTTAAGTATCATGTTTGTGATCCTCTGTTTTCTGATATCTGTAACACAAGTGCTTAAGCTACTTAGTACGGAGTCAGGTTAATTTATGAGATGTTGTGTGATTTATATATTATATATACTAATACACATACTTACAACCTGTTGTGGATCAAGGAGTATCTATCTATCTAGCTATCTAATGAAATGAATTATCAAGTACAATATTTAACAACGTCATAGCAAGCGCAGCCGCCGCAGCCTGATGCGCGTTGGAAACTCAGTTATCGGAGACGTAACTAAGTTTCGCGCTCGGGCATAAACCCGCCGGAAGGTGATACCGGGGAGGCTGGTGGTTGCTGTTTACTTTCTGGAATAATAAATACGGGGCAAAGGTAAAGAACCAATTCTTTGCAATTAATTCTTAAGTAAATAATGCACCTAAAAATCATCGAAGGGTTCAAATGGGACTCGAACCCACAACTTTTCACGTACTGGGTGGCCGGGTACTAAGCTCACGGATTTTGTAAGTGCTTGATTGGCTATGAGCTGACGATAGTCTCATCAATATTGTAGGCTAAAGAAGAGGAGAGAAGTTCTTACACCATGCTTCGTCTATCATTACTACGTAACTAACGATGAAATCGGATGAAAATTAGGGTAGTTGAAGTTGGCATATGAGTGTATGGGCTATGTAAGTGAAGATGGGCAAGATACCTGGACAAGGCGCTAAAATATATAGGTGGATTGTTAAAATACCGAATGTTAGCCAAGATTGTGACGACGTTTTTTGTGTAAATCACGTTATTGTACAGTTGAGTTCAAAAAAATTTGTATACACTTCAGGACCTTGCCACAATACATATTTATTAGAAAGTGGAAGTCGTTTTTTTATACATATGTACTGTGACAAAGTTCTAAAGTGTATGTATATTATTGAACTCGACTGGAAGCAGAGAAACAATGAAAGAGGCTGGCAGGGGACCGTAGGGTGTGTCGTGACAGAGCAGCAGTGGGTGGATGTGGGCTGATATGGTGATGATGATGATTTACGGCGTCCAAAGCTGTTTGTTTTGAAGACCAGCGTACGTTTAGGCCATGCTTCAGGATTTGAGGAGTTTGGTAATCCATACTAATATTATAAATGGGAAAGTGTGTCTGTCTGTCAGTATGTTTGTCTTTCTTTCACGGTAAAACTGAGCGACGAATTGACGTGATTAGGCTACTTTTTACCCCTTTCTAACATCCCATTTTAGGGAAGTGGGGGGCGCGATCGAAGCCGCGGGCAAGAGCTAGTTAACTATAAGCGACTGCATCTGACCTTCACAACCCTTTAATTGGGAAAGCACACCAGTTAAGTCATGGCTACTCGATCCAGTTAACCGTTTCACGAGCACCAGAGTAGTTGAAAACTTAACGATCTGTCCATACACTATGGACGTGTGGACAAAAGGTTCAATCGTGCCGCTATTTCATATCTTTTCTCCCGTCAAAGAACCCAGCCGCGTGTAGGAATACCAAATCGTTAACGGAATTGATGGACAACTAACTATCTACCTAACTAAGTTGACGCACAGAAAACCGGAGTGAAGCAGCTCCTGTGCTGTGTTTCGCCGAGTGAGGGTACCGGAGGCTTATCGGGGGGAAGGGGATAAAAGGTTAGCAGCGCACTTGTTGCATGTGTTCATGGGCGACGGCAATTGCTTACCATTAGGTGATCCGCTTGCTTGTCTGCTACCTATCACATAAAAAAAAGCGATGAAGTGAGCTTTGGCCTCCGATAATTAGAGCCTCGTCGTGCGCGCGTGTTTTTTCTATGTAATAAATGACAGACGAGCAGACCGATCACCCGATGGTAAGCGATTGCTGCCGCCTATAGACACCTCCAGTGGAGTCACGAGTGTTCTGCCAAACTTTTAACCGCCTTTCCCCCGATTGGGCCTCCGGCATTCTCACACACTCAGCAAAACACAGCGCAGGCGCTATTCCATGCTGGTCTTCTGTGAGGCCGTGGTATCACTAGGGTGTTTGACATAGAAACAGTGTCAAACATACTCAAATTTATGATCTGGTTAACCTTCATGTATTAGTTCTTAACTTTGCTAATAGATGCCTCTGGGTGTCAATTTAATCGCTCAAGTGTTATGTCTTTCTGGGTCACGTATTTGAACCTTATGGTTTTCTTTAGAAATGATCTCTTAAAAAGTTTAAAAAAAGTATAATAAAATTATTAAAACAATAATGTAATAATAATAAAGTTATGTTAGTTATGTATACAATAAGTAGTTAGCTGTCTTGACTTAAGCCCTAGGGTACCTTAGTATCCTAGGGTACCTTAGTAGTTACTGAGCCATATCGTTTTGTAAATATCAATGTTTTAAAGTTTGAATGTGTCCTGGTGTGTCCTACCGCCTGACCCATCACTTGGCCACCCCACCCGCGTGTAATTGGATGGACCTCAATGGCCGATGTCCTTTGATAGACATCCATACAACTTCCAGCGCTCACTTTGAAATGTCTTGTGTTCGGAATTTGTATGGAATTGAAGCTTTGGGACTTCGAAACTAAAGTTAGCAATCTGTTGATTGCTCCGTTTCCACTTAAATATATTATTATTATTATAAAAGTTATATAATTTTCTTTTATATAATAGGTTGTCGACGAGCAGACGTATCACGTGATGGTAAGTGAATCCAGCTCATAGTTACCCATAACACCAGCGGAGTGACAAGTGCGCTTCCAACCTTATAACCTTTTCTCCCTATTGGGCAACTGGTACGCTCACTCACTCGGCGAAACACACCGTAGACGCTTCTTCACGCCTTCTTTTGTGAGGCCGTGGTGTCTCACTCCGGTCTAGCCGGATACCGGAGGCCCAATACGGGGGCAGAGACTTTTAATAGTTGGCAATGTAGGTACTTGGCAGTTACAACTCCACTGGTGTAGCAGGTATCCACGACAAAAATCTCTCACCATCAGTATTTTTTTTATGTGATAGGTAGCACACGACCAGGCGGATCACCTGATGGTAAGTAATGCCGCCGCTCATGGACACCTGCAACACCAGTAGAGTTACAAGTGCGCTGCCAACCTTTTATCCCCTTCCCCCCCGGGTGGGCCTCCGGTACCCTCACTCACTCGGTGAAACACAGCACAGGGACTGCTTCACGCCGGTTTTCTGTGAGGCAGTGGTAACTCCGGTCGAGCCGGCCCATTCATGCCGAAGCGTGGCTCTCCCACAATGATAGGTGATCAGTCTCCTCATTTGCTACTTTGCAAATAAAAGACCATCAAATACCAACGTTGCTATTTTTCAACATCGAATTTCAATTAAAATCCTTTCATGATAAAACAACGAATACATTGTTTTCCGTTCAAGCAACAATTAGATAGAAAAAGCTCACTCCTATCATAAAAGCTCGCAACAAAAGCTCGCTAAATGTTTTGTACACGTGTACAGTTAGCTAAGAGCTTTCGCTGAGCTTTGGAGGGAATTATTTAGCGATTATGCATGGGCGCGGATTGTCTAAGTATCTGTATTTTGTATTCAGATATTACAAGTGTATGCTCAGAGCATTTTAACCGTGAGAAAGCCACGCTTCAGCATGAATGGAATGGATGGATGAAATAATTATGTAAAATTAGATAGCTTTTTTGACACACCAGCGCGATGCAATCTACAACCAGCGCTATCTATTGGTATAGCTTAAAACTAATACAAAAATATGTCGCAAGACAGAATAAGTACGAGCCTATTATTTGTAAATAGACTCAATGTTTTTCTATCTCATCATAGTTTGAGTAGGATTCTACCCAAAGACCCGAAACAGTCTCGGCTTCCGAAACAAGAGAACGCCACTTTGGTCGATCCTGCTTTACTTGTTGCCAGTCATTGGCCTGAAGTTCTCGCAGATCATGTTCGACGACGTCTTTCCAGCACCTATAAACTATTTAAGTAGTGAAATTAATCCGCCTACATGAACCCACGGTCCTCGCTATAAATTCGCGCGTATCAGCAGACGCGAAGGAAGCCGTTTTACGGGAATTTGTTCCGGAAACGTCGCCCGTGTTAACGGTGGGGTGGCCAGGTTTTATAGGAACATAATAATAATAAATGTTTAGTTCTCGTTGCAATAAAGAGTATTTGTCTTTAAATACCAAGAAAGAAAATACATTTATTAATCAGGATACCACAACACATATAGGTACTGCTGTATCTGTGAACATTCACATCCCTTCCATCATGTGTTCTATCAACCATTCTGAACAACATTTATTGTTCAACCACTTTTTCAAATTCTTTGAAAAAATTGTCGACTCCCCGTACAAAATGACCAAGTCACGTGACGGACTTTGTATAGAAAGAAGAACATTTTTTTATGCGAATTTTCAAAAGTCATTGAACAAATGTTGTTCAGAATGGTTTGTAGAACACGTGATTAAAGGCATGTAAATGTTCAGCATGTATAGAGATAGATAGGAAACGTTTATTGGCCACAAATCCAAAAGAAATAAGACAATAATGTCAGTATAAATAGTTTCCATTTTGCGGCCAATAAGGCGCAACCTCAGCTAGAAGCCGCTGCGGCACTAACTTTCAAGCTGAGCCTTGTTATAGCTATTATACATAACTATTACATACAATTGATACAAACATAATAAAATACAAAACACTAAACCCCACTAACTACTTAGAGGACCCCACATTAGCGTCCTTAGAGTTTTAGCGTCTGCCGGCAACGCACAGTGCATTTCTACATATCAGTGACGGCCTGTATTAGCTTTAAGATACTCATTGTAAAAACATACATTGTATTGTATTAAGCCAGTTTTGTTGGTTTTCCTAATAATAAAATAAATATTGCTTATATCAAAATTGTTTCTATTTTCAGGTAAGTTCTTATGAGTCACCATATCTGTGGAAGATATATAATACTAGTAAGTCTGCTATTTTGTTTTTTTACACTACAAATTGTATACTACAAAATTAAAGCAACGTCCGTCAAAATCATCCGGGTCAAATCCGCAAACTTTACAACGTGTCCTGTTCCTAGTGAAAGAGCATCTTAGGCATCAAATTTCACAATGTGTTTGAGGAATTTGATACAAGATACTCTCACATTACATAGGTATTTCTTACATATTATAAAATATTAAAACGGGAATTAACGCGACGTTTATTGTTACGTACATTGTATGTACTTACTGCTTGACGTTTCGGCTGCGTGCACCGCCAGTCTGCTTGTGACCACGGCTACAATGCAAATGCATCTGTCTCAATCACCATCAGGTGATCCGGATCACATATAAAACCAGATTAAGACTTATCCACAAAAATCTTAAGTATAGTTTCCCGAGTGTGGGAACAATTTCCTATCTGATGCTAATTGTGACTGTTCGTGTTCAGATTCGTTTCCTCCTAAGAAATAGAAGACGAAAGGATTTCTTCAATACGAATATTAAGGAGGAAAAAACGTAAAAGAACTTAAGGATAATCTTATTGATAGCTTTTTGTGGACACCCCTTAATTACTTGGGAGAGTATCTATCTATTTAGCTATCTAATGAAATGAATTATCAAGTACAATATTTAACAACGTCATAGCAAGCGCAGCCGCCGCTGCCTGATGCGCGTTGGAAACTCAGTTATCGGAGACGTAACTAAGTTTCGCGCTCGGGTATAAACCCGCCGGAAGGTGATACTAGGGAGGCTGGTGTTTGCAGTTTACTTTCTGGAATAATAAATACGGGTCAAAGGTAAATAACCAATTCTTTGCAATTAATTCTTAAGTAAATAATGCACCTAAAAATCATCGAAGGATTCAATTGGGACTCGAACCCACAACTTTTCACGTACTGGGTGGCCGGGTACTAAGCTCACGGATTTTGTAAGTGCTTGATTGGCTATGAGCTGACGATAGTCTCATCAATATTGTAGGCTAAAAAGAGGAGAGAAGTTCTTACACCATGCTTGGTCTATTATTTCGTCCCATATAACTAACGATGAAATCCGATGAAAACTAGAGTAGTTGAAGTTGGCATGTGAGTGTATGCTCTATGTAAGTGAAGATGGGTAGGATATCTGGCAAAAAGCTAAAATATATAGGTGGATTGTTAAAATACCGAATGGCTGGCTGCATAGATTGCGACGACGTTGACGAGTGGATTACTCAAAAGTAATCCACTTGCCAGTCGATCCGACGATAATGTTCTTAAAGAGGCTGGTAGGGGACCGTAGGGAGTGTCGTGACAGAGCAGCAGTGGGTGGATGTGGGCTGATATGGTGATGATGATGATTTACGGCTTTGAAGACCAGCGTACGTTTAGGCCATGCTTCAGGATTCGAGGAGTTTGGTTATCCATATATTATAAATGGGAAAGTGTGTCTGTCTGTCAGTATGTTTGTCTTTCTTTCACGGTAAAACTGAGCGACGAATTGACGTAATTAGGCTATTTTTACCCCTTTCTAACATCCCATTTTAGGGAAATGGGGGGCGCGAGCAAAGCCGCGAAAGCTAGTTAACTATAAAGCGACTGCATCTGACCTTCACAACCCTTTAATTGGGGAAGCACACCAATTAAGTCATGGCTACTCGATCAGTTAACCGCTTCACGAGCACCAGAGTAGTTGAAAACTTAACGATCTGTCCATACACTATGGACGTGGACAAAAGGTTCAATCGTGCCGCTATTTCATATCTTTTCTCCCGTCAAAGAACCCGGCCGCGTGTAGGAATACCAAATCGTTAACGGAATTAATGGACAACTAACTAACTACTAACTAAGTTGACGCACAGAAAACCGGCGTGAAGCAGCTCCTGTGCTGTGTTTCGCCGAGTGAGTGAGGGTACCGGAGGCCCATCGGGGGGGAAGGGGATAAAAGGTTAGCAGCGCACTTGTTGCATGTGTTCATGGGCGACGGCAATTGCTTACCATCAGGTGATCCGCCTGCTCGTCTGCTACCTCTTACATAAAAAAAAGCGATGAAGTGAGCTTTGGCCTCCGATAATTAGAGCCTCGTCGTGCGCTCGTGTTTGTTCTGAACGAGCAGACCGATCACCTGATGGTAAACGATTGCCGTCCCTCGTAGACACCTGCAAATCCAGTGGAGTCACGAGTGCTCTGCCAAACTTTTAGCCGCCTTTCCCCCCGATTGGGCCTCCGGTATCCTCACACACTCAGCAAAACATAGCGCAAGCGCTATTCCATGCTGGTCTTCTGTGAGGCCGTGGTATCACTAGGGTATTTGACATAGAAACAGTGTCAAACATACTCAAATTTATAATCTGGTTAACCTTCATGCATTAGTTCTTTACTTTGCTAAAAGATGCCTCTGGGTGTCAATTTAATCGGTCAAGTGTTATGTCTTTCTGGGTCACGTATTTGAACCTTATGGTTTTCTTTAGAAATGATCTCTTAAAAAGTTGAAAAAAAGTATAATAAAATTATTAAAACAATAATGTAATAATAATGTTATGTTAGTTATGTATACAATAAGTAGTTAGCTGTCTTGACTTAAGCCCTAGGGTACCTTAGTATCCTAGGGTACCTTAGTAGTTTCTGAGCCATATCGTTTTGTAAATATCAATGTTTTAAAGTTTGAATGTGTCCTGGTGTGTCCTACCGCCTGACCCATCACTTGGCCACCCTACCCGCGTGTAATTGGATGGACCTCAATGGCCGATGTCCTTTGATAGACATCCATACAACTTCCAGCGCTCACTTTGAAATGTCTTGTGTTCGGAATTTGTATGGAATTGAAGCTTTGGGACTTCGAAACTAAAGTTAGCAATCTGTTGATTGCTCCGTTTCCACTTAAATATATTAATATTATTATAAAAGTTATAGAATTTTCTTTTATGTAATTGGTGGTCGACAAACAGACGTATCACGTGATGGTAAGTGAATCCAGCTCGTAGTTACCCATAACACCAGCGGAGTGACAAGTGCGCTTCCAACCTTATAAACTTTCCTCCCTATTGGGCAACCGGTACGCTCACTCACTCGGCGAAACACACCGCAGACGCTTCTTCACGCCTTCTTTTGTGAGGCCGTGGTATCTCACTCCGGTTTAGCCGGATACCGGAGGCCCAATACGGGGGCAGAGACTTTTAATAGTTGGCAATGTAGGTACTTGGCAGTTACAACTCCACTGGTGTAGCAAGTATCCACGACAAAAATCGCTCACCATCAGGTGATCAGTCTCCTCATTTGCTACTTTGCAAATAAAAGACCATCAAATACCAACGTTGCTATTTTTCAACATCGAATTTCAATTAAAATCCTTTCACGATAAAACAACCAGTATACATTGTTTTCCGTTCAAGCAACAATTAGATAGAAAAAGCTCACTCCTATCATAAAAGCTCGCAACAAAAGCTCGCTAAATGTTTTGTACACGTGTACAGTTAGCTGAGAGCTTTCGTTGAGCTTTGGAGGGAATTATTTAGCGATTATGCATGGGCGCGGATTGTCTAAGTGTCTGTATTTTGTATTCAGATATTACAAGTGTATGCTCAGAGCATTTTAATCGTAAGAAAGCCACGCTTCAGCATGAATGAAATGGATGGATGAAATAATTATGTAAAATGTATCGATACAGCTTTTTTGACACACCAGCGCGATGCAATCTACAACCAGCGCCATCTATTGGTATTGCTTAAAACGAATATAAAAAATATGTCGCAAAACAGAATAAATACGAGCCTATTATTCTGTAAATATATTCAATGTTTTTCTATCTAATCTTGAATTCAGTCTGGGTAGGATTCTACCCAAAGACTGAAACGAGTCTCGGCCTCCGAAACAAGAGAACGCCACTTTGGTCGATCCTTCACTACTTGTTGCTCGTCATTGGCCTGAAGTTCTCGCAGATCATTTTCGACGACGTCTTTCCAGCACCTCATAAAACTATTTAAGTAGTGAAATTAATCCGCCTACATGAACCCACGGTCCTCGCTATAAATTCGCGCTTTATCAGCAGACGCGAAGGAAGCCGTTTATACGGGAATTTGTTCCGGAAACGTCGCCCGTGTTAACGGTGGGGTGGCCAGGTTTTATTAGGAACATAATAATAAATGTTTAGTTCTCGTTGCAATAAAGAGTATTTGTCTATAAATACCAAGAAAGAAAGAAAATACATTTATTAATCAGGACACCACAACACATACAGGGTATCTGTGAACATTTACATCCCTACCATCATGTGTTCTATCAACCATTCTGAACAACATTTATTGTTCAACGACTTTTCCAAATTCTTTGAAAAAATTGTCGACTCCCCTTACAAAATGACCAAGTCACGTGACCGACTTTGTATAGAAAGATAAACCATTTTTATGCAAATTTTCAAAAGTCATAGAACAAATGTTGTTCAGAATGGTTTGTAGAACACGTGGTTAAAGGCATGTAAATGTTCAGCCTGTAAAGAGATAGATAGGAAACGTTTATTGGCCAAATTCAAAAGAAATAAGACAATAATCCATCCATACTAATATATAAATGCGAAAGTAACTCTGTCTGTCTGTCTGTCTGTCTGTTACTCTTTCCGCCAAAACTACTATGAAAAGATGTAATGGTAAATTTGGTAACATTATTGATCTAGACCCTGATAAAAGAACATACAACTTTTATGCGAAAAAGGGGGTTCCAAGTTGTTCAAAAAACTAAACACAAAGAGGAAAAAATATAAAAATAGAATACTTCATCCCGCGGATAGAAGTTGGGACTTGTCATTAAAGTTTCCTTTTTGGGAACCTGTCGCAAGATCAAAAGGCTGCACTCAAACTAAGTTATAGCATTACATAACTATAAGACAATTGACACAAACATAATAAAATACAAAACACTAAACCCCACTAACTACTAAGAGGACCCCGCATTAGCGACCTTAGAGTTTTAGCGTCTGCCGGCAACGCATAGCGCATTTCTGCAGTGACGACCTGTTCGGCCACTCTCACCCAGCTCACTCCAGCTAGCCTTCGAATGTCGTCATCCCAGCTTTAAGATACTCATTGTAAAAACATACATTGTATTGTATTAAGCTAGTTGTTGGTTTTCCTAATAATTAAATAAAATAATGCTTATTAAACAATTTTAATTGTTTCTATTTTCAGGTAAGTTCTTATGAGTCACCATATCTGTGGAAGATATATAATACTAGTAAGTCTACCATTTTGTTTTTTTATACTACAAATTGTATACTACAAAATTAAAGCAACGTAATCATCCGGGTCAAATCCGCAAACTTTACAACGTGTCCTGTTCCTAGTGAAAAAGCATCTTAGGCATCAAATTTCACAATATGTTTGAGGAATTTGATACAAGATACTCTCACATTACATAGTATCTTATTTATATTATAAAATATTTAAAACGGGAATTAACGCGACGTTTATTGTTACGTACATTGTATGTACTTGCTGCTTGACGTTTCGGCTACATGCACCGCCAGTCCGCTTGTGACCACGGCTGCTGCAACGCAAATGCATCTGTCTCAATCACCGTCAGGTAATCCGTATCACATAAAAAATAGATTAAGACTTATCCACAAAAATCCTAAAGTATAGTTTCCCGAGTGTGGGAACAATTTCCTATCTGATGCTAATTGTGACTGTTCGTGTTCAGATTCGTTTCCTCCTAAGAAATAGAAGACGAAAGGTTTTTTCGATACGAATGTTGAGGAGGAAAAAATGTAAAAGAACTTAAGGATAATCTTATTGATAGCTTTTTGTGGACACCCCTTAATTACTTGGGAGAGTTTCGATCTATAATATAACGAGTCGGTCAAAGTACAGTAAACGGCCTACGTCCTTTTGGCCAACCTCGAGGGCCTACATGGATATGCTCAATTTGACTTGGGAACACTTTAAATAATAAATATTTTTCTGGGCTACATTCATAGATATAATCGATGGCTACATTTCTTAACATCACGAATTTTTCAACAAACATAATATTATCATCTTAGACAAGTCAACTCATTAAAGCCACAGTAGTAATATCAGCTTATAATACTGTTCCACCGCAGGGCAAAGGCCTCCATCATAGAAATCATAGAAATTAAGACCATATTTTATCAAAATATAATAACCGATGTATTTGACAACGTTCCATCTTTGATTTACCAACTAAAACTTATTTATATTTTCTAAGTTTTCTTGGGTGTGATCTGGGTTGACGCCCGAATTATCGTCATCTGGTACTCATAGTACAGGGGTTGCCCTAGTTTGAGACCAGGTTGATTGGTGTGATTGTCTGGCGCATTTATTTATTTTATTCATTTATTGAAGCCAACAATCACAATATTTTTCCTCCAACTGGCCCCTAACATTTCTAGGTATACAAAGAGTCTAAAAGGGAACGAGTGTTTATCGGCCATGGATAGAGCACGTGGGCACAATCTGTGAGAAAGAACGGTGATTTGACATAACAAATGTACTAGGAAGGGTCAGTTCTGAGGTAAAGGGTGAGGGACGGGCCACGTATCTACGCGTTTGATGTAACGCATTAGAAAAAAATAGTTTTTTTTTATGATATAGGAGACAGACAGTCTCAATGGATTGGCTACGGAACCCAAATAATTAATTTTTGAAAAATTATAAAAAACGACTTCAAGACTACAGCCGCAATATATTCATTGAAAATTTTTTTTTGTCTTTTGTTGTTTTTTTTCAAAAACCATTGAGTCAATTTTGATAAAATTTATATAGGAACACCTTTGAATGATGCCCTACCAAACAAAAAGAGAATCATAAAAATCCATTCATAATTGGCGGAGAAATCGAGTAACACACATACAAAAAAAACATAAGGGTCGAATTGAGAACCTTTCTCCTTTTTTGAAGTCGGTTAAAAACACAATTCTTGCGCGATGCAAAATAGCACAGCACCGTCTGTTAGAAAACATTTGAATTACTTACTACTAATTAAACTATATTTTTAACATTTTGCGTTTCACACTTTCCAAGTGTTTACATAAAAATATGAGGTGTTTTGAGATCGCTCTAGCCCCCCCGGCCATGAGTGGGGGCCGGCGTGCCACTGCGCACCCTCAGTCCTAGCCTATGATGCAATTTCCTGCTTACAAAGCGTTGCTTTCACTTTAAATGCTTCATATATTGTGGGGAAGGACTACCAGGAAAGTGAGCGAGGATATTTTTAAATGTGATGAGATTTTTTACATGAACTTTCAAAAGATCGCAAGTGAAATATTGTTGTTCAGAATGGTTGGTAGAATGCGTGGCTAAAGGGATGGTGGGATATGAATGTTCACAGATACACCCTGTATATTATGGGGAAGGACTACCAGGAAAGTGTGGGAGGATATTATTTTTAAATGTGATAGGAGCACAATGAATGCGAACGTTCTTTTGAACGAATTTATTTTCGATCTTCATACATTGACCTAAATCCGTATTAAGTAGCTTAAGTACTTGTGTTACAGATATCAAACCACAGAGGAAACACAAATATGATACTTAAAATATATATTACACCAAGACATAAAACGATCCATTTATGACTGATCCAGTACGACATTAAAATCTTTAAGAACGAGCCTACACCTTCCTAAAAGGCCGGCAACGCATCCACACTCCTTCTGGTCCTAGCTGATGTCTATGGTCGGTGGTGATCACTTACCATCAGGTATCAAAGCCTGTTGCATAGAAACCAAGTCGTCGCTACCACGTTTGCCTAATACGGATTGGTAATCACAAACCTTAGCTATGTTCGAAAATTTGAAGCAAACTACACAGCAAACCTTATGCCAGGATCATAAGATTCATATTTGAATGAGCTTGCATACTTATTAGTGCACATGACTGTACTTAAACCACTAGACCAAGGTGTTAAGTTTGTACAAAGAACTCCCGGCAATAACGCACCTTAACACGCATTAATCATTGGGATGCAAAGCGTCAGTTTCCATTCACGTGTGTTCATTGAATCCGCCCCACGTTCCCGGCTTCCCGCCCTCAGTGCCCAGCTGAGCGGGATCCCGCTCGGTCGCTCATCCCGCTCGGTCGCCCATCCCGCCGCGACGCAACGCGACTGACCAAAAACCCTATATTTTTTTACTTGCCTTTTAGATTACTCGTTTACAACCCTTAGGTAGTGGAATTGTTTTGTAAGTTGTGTGTGTGATCAGTTTGTGATGTTGACGGTTATACGGTGTGGAGCAAATAATGAGAGGGAATACGTATGATGTATTATTCAGTAACACGATTCTTCTCGTCTTATTGACAAAACATAAGGACCTTCAATTCCAATAAAATAAATAACGCCACCTAAAACATTAACAACATTAAATATCTTAACTTTGATAAAGTCGTTTTAATATTACTATGAATCATTGTTAACAAAGTATAACTCTTTTAACAAAAATTTAAAACAATCTGATGTTATATGACGTTTTAAATGGACTTTAAAATTGCCAATTTTATTAATTTTTGATAAAGAAGTGACAGTTCTTAATGCTTGCTGTGAGCTACGGGAGTGGACTGTATGAATAAAAGATAGATTTAAATAGTTAAATAAAAATATAATAAAAAATACCAAACCACCGCTATGACGTATTTACAAGAAGAGCAAAGGAAGAGTGACAGGTATAAACAATATAAAAAATACTTCTTCTAAAAAGGCTTAGCCAGCCTGTAGTCGACACTTACAAAAATGTAAGTACGCATATAACTCAGTATTCCTTTATGTACAAACGTTTTGTTATGTTCTTCTTCATTATATTTACATTTCTTAAAACTTGTAACAAATCACAAAAAAATACAATTTTGAACAAAAAGATGTTTACCATTGTCATTGTTACAATTTGTCAAAAGGTAAACAAATTTGCAGCAGATATTTATTACAAAAACATTATGTATTCAGTAAATAAACAGTAATAACAAACCTTTTGATCAAATAAAACAATTTGAATGTAAAAATTAACATTACAAACACAGTGATAACAAACTTTTATCCAAAATAACCATCATAAATGTCAAAGTTGATATTATAATCCCAGTTTTCGTTCGGGATGTTATTTCTAAGCTAAATGGTCCGCAGATTTACTGCCCAGTTGAACTTTCATAACAAAACAATATGTTAATTGTTATATCTTTTTCAGAATGTTATCTTAATGAAAAGGGAAACAAAGGGAAATACCCATCATTGGAACAGTGTAACTTGAAGCCTTTTCTCTTAGGAATAAAACTCATATTTGAATAGATATACACTTTGATATAGGTTCAATAAATAATACACTAATATTATGACACATAAATAATAAAAATATAGTCGAAACTACGGGTTAGGTTAGGTTATTGTATAAAAACAGGTCTAACAAGTTAAAACTAAGGTATTAAAGACGTTATGTTGTAAAATTTCGGCGGTATTATTGACGAAAGAGATTTTTTCCAGATAACCATCAGACATTTTGATAATAGTAAAAGAGTTAAGGGGGTGAAAGGGTTGTGATTTTTTCGCGCCAATACAATTGCGTCAAGGCACAAGAATTATGTCTTTTGATGGAGTTTGTTTTAACCAAATCAGTTTCAATAAACATTCTAAAATCTAAATAGTATTTACCACCATTCTTAAACTAAAATAATAATAATAATATCATCTCAGTGATATATTTCGCGCATGTCTATTCTATAGACAACGACAAGGCTTATAGGTAAACCGAAAACACGAAACGCTTGCGCGATGTAATTGAGCACAGCGCCATCTATTGGTTCGTTTCTGAATTACGGTCCCGAAGCGAAGTGAGGGCGGGCCACTAAGATAAATTCGGAAATATGGCGGTGAAATCTCGTAACAAATTTACCCAGCTGATCAAGTGAATACGGGAGTTTGCAAACTTTAATGCAAATGTACGGAAGTTTGACTGCGTTTGAATTGTTGAATGTGGTATCTAATTAATTTCATTTATCTTTACAATTGAATAGGAGTGTTCTGAAGTTCAGGCAATGCCATTTCTTCTATCATTAGTGATAATTTGTAATCTTTATGATTTCTATGATAGAGGCCTTTACCCTGCAGTGGGACAGCATATAGGCTGATACTTTATTTTACCTTAATGCATTTCCGCTCTGTGGTTTTTAGTGTGTGGTTGCGGTGGTACTTTGTAAAATATGCCAGGTGAAATTGCGGCCAAATATCTGGCTATATAATATTATATTAAAAAAAAGTGGTACCACATTCATGCCGAAGCATGGCTCTCCCACTGAAAAATACGTAAAACTTTTTATTTATTTACTAAAACTGGTATCAAATGTGTTCGCGCGTAATCAACTACGCCATCAGGCCGGCGCTAAGCCCCGGCTTAGCATCTATTACGCGTTGCTTAGATAGTAGCCCGAGAGCCGGCAACAACCAGACTTTCGTCATATTATAGACGACTAGCTTTTGGCCGCGGCTTTGCTCGCGTCCCCACTGCCCTAAATGGGGGGCTAGAATGGGGCAAAAAGTAGCCTATGTTACTCCATCCCTTTAACTATTCCCCACTAAAAAAAAATCGTCGCTCCGTGTTGCCGTGAAAGAAAGACAAACATATAGACAGACAGACAGAGACACTTTCCCATTTATAATATTAGTATGGATAGGAGTTTTTTTTTACACCTCATATTTTATATTGGCCTGACTCCGTACTAAGTAGCTTATGTTACAGATATTAGACAACAGAGGAAACACTAAATATAATACTTAAATACATATAATATAACACCCAGACACTGAACAAACACAAGTGTTCATCACACGAATGTTAAAAAATAAAGGTAAAAAAATATCATAACGCAAGTCTGGTCGTAGTGGGCTCTTGGTCTATGAGAGCCTGCATCCCCTGACACCAAGCTAATTGGCTTATAACGTTTGTCGCACAGAATTAGTATGGATACGTTAATAACTTTAGCCGGTAGTAATTTAATTAGCTATCATATTTAAAGCAAAGACTGGATTTTAAGTAAACCTTTAGGAATAGTGTACTTCTCTTTATAACGTTTAAAGCATTAAGTTCTGTAATATGTTTGCAATAAAGAGTATCTATCTATCTATCTACTAGTGGCCCGCCCTCACTTCGCTTCGGGACCGTAATTCAGAAATGAACCAATAGATGGCGCTGTGCTCAGTTACATTGCGCAAGCGTTTTGTGTTTTCGGTTTACCTATAAGCCTTGTCGTTGTCTATTGAAGTTATCTCTTTATAAATGGTATAGATAGATGTTTTTACTTTATACTACAGACTAACAGGCCAGTGCGCTAACTCCTGGTGTTGTGACTACTCACAGCCATTCGGATTTGCTTGCCATCAGGTGATCCGTGTACTCGTCTGCCCGATACCTAATTCTATACTGTTTATAAAGATGTAACTTCTATTGGAAACAAATGTAACCCACCACTCGCGGTTGATTTTTTTTAACTGACAAATGGCAGACAAGCAGAAGAATCACCTGATGACGTTGACAATAACCAACAACTCAAAGTCAAACAAATACGCAACAAACTTTGTCTTCCCCTTCCCCCCCAATTTGGCCTCTATTTTCACTCATATGTTTATTCTGAAGTTTTATCACTTAGTGCGTGAAAATTCCTCATACTTACCTCAGCGTAAGAATTGGGTAGCCACCGGTCGTGTCAAACATACTGTTAGCTAGCTGAACATTATTGTTCGATTTTAACCCTTATGGTTCACAACTTAAGAACTATCCATCAGTGTCTAGACGCGACGTACTCAGGATATTCCCGCACAAACCCACTCACTTGAAAAGTGCGAACCGACCATAACTTAACCGCTTCGTTGCTTGCGCAAGCCAAAAACAACTCTTTATGGTTTCAATAAGGCATATTCTCCTTTGTAGTGGCGTAGCAGTTGAAGTAGAGTGTACTATCACCACAGTATAAAGACAAGCCAGTAGCGAGATGTAGAATGTTTTGACAAGACCTTGTCATGACCACAGTTTTATCGTAGAAAATGTATATCTTAGACACAGAATGCCGGAAAAGAGGCAAAACGAAGTCATTCCGTCATCTTTAGTCAAAGTTTGATATCCTGATGTAGCATTTGGTAGTGACCCTGTCTTACACGCCAAATGTCGTGGATTCAATCCTCACTTTGGATAAATATTCGTTCTATGAGTAGGTATATACTTGTATTTGTTGAGTTATCATCATCATTTCAGCCAATAGACGTCCACTCTCGACATAGACCTCCCCCAAAGTTCTCCACACAGATCGGTCCTGTGCCACCCACATCCAAGGGACTCCCGCGACCTTCACTAGATCGTCGGTCGGCCTCCTACACGCGACCTCCACTGAGCGCTGCATTTGTTGAGTGTTTGGGTGTAATTTAATTTAATTATAAAAACATATTAATCTTATTGATACTTTCACTGTGGGAGAGCCATGCTTCGGCATGAATGGGCCGGCTCGACCGGAGGGATACCACTGCCTCACAGAAAACCGGCGTGAAGCAGCCCCTGTGCTGTGTTTCGTGAAGTGAGTGAGGGTACCGGAGGCTCACCCGGGGGGAAGGGGATAAAAGGTTGGCAGCGCACTTGTAACTCCACTGGTGTTGCAAGTGTCCATGAGCGGCGGCAATTGCTTACCATCAGGTGATCCGCCTGCTCGTCTGCTACCTATCACATAAAAAAAATTGACTGGCTCGCAATAATATGAGTTACTGACCTCACACCGTGCTGTGGCAGCAGGATTTGAGCGTGATATATCCGTTGTAATAACTCTAATCGTTGGCCGCAAACGGTTCCCACACAAACGCTTTGGAAGCGGCGACTGTGACTTGACATACCGATTCATTATGTTTCCACTTTGGTCCTCGAGGACCATAGACAATGGAGATAATAAGGAACTATTGGGGTTATGTGATGACATATTTCCCATGAAGCGAGAAGATACGGTGAACGAGTCAGGTGTTATTGACTGCTTTCAGTTTCGTCCATTTTTAGGACAGGAAATTTTGTTTTTTTTTATGTGATAGGTAGCAGGCGAGCAGACGGATCACCTGAAGGTAAGCAATTGTCGCAGCCCATGGAGATGGACACTTGCAACACCAGTGGAGTTACAAGTACGCTGCCAACCTTTTATCCCCTTCCCCCCCGAGTGGGCCTCCGGTACCCTCACTCACTCGGCGTAACACAGCACAGGGGCTGCTTCACGCCGGTTTTCTGTGAGGCAGTGGTATCACTCCGGTCGAGCCGGCCCATTCGTGCCGAAGCGTGGCTCTCCCACAGTTGTGCAGTGATTGTAGCTTCGTGTATACTTACTTACTACGCTGGCTCAGCAACCCGAAGTGGATCTTGGCCTCCGACACGAGAATTCGCCACTCCGCTCTATTCTCAGCCACATCTTGCCAATCCGGCCTTTGAAGGTGACCAAGACCCTTCTTGACCTGGTCCATCTGGGGCGCCCACTGGGCGCTTCCCGGTAATATAGTAGCTCCGTGTATAGGCTATTGAAATCTTTACGCGCCTACTGGTTTTTGCATTCAGTACCCTCACTTAAACTACTTAGTTCATGCCACCCCCTAAAAAGCTGCTCCAGCCAACTTTGAAGCTCTGCTTGGTAACATTTTACACGTTATTTTTATGGGATTAATAATTTTGCTTCAACATTTCCCGTGAAAATGTTTTTCCCATAATTGAATCAATTAATTCCCAGATTAAGGTTGGATTAAAATTGCCATCAGCGTAAATGAAAAACATTTCGTATCATCAGATATCAATGCTTTGTAAAAAGTTGTAGTAAAAAAAAAGCTATAAAAAAGTGTTTTGTGGAAAAAGTTGTTTCCTAGTGATAAATTCGAGCACATCTCATACAATCTCTACAATCAATCATCTCATCATCATCATCAGCCTGTTGCAGTCCACTCCTGGACCTCTGCAAATGCATGCAGGTCCAGCCAGCCCTCTTGCGCAGATAGTCACTCTATCTGGCCTGAGCCATCTACGTAGGACATATAATGCACAAGTGTTTAGACATACGCAAATACACTCTCTATATCCTTATGCTCATATTTCCATGAGATATCAGTGTTACACGGCTGAAAGACTCAGGGCTTAGCCTGTTCGAACAATGGTTCACGACCGGTCTTCCAGACTCCAGGCTGACACTGTGAATTTTTCAACAGAAAAGCTAATCTTACAAATTTTTGGACCGAACTCTGGATCCAGGGACCCCAAGCCCAGACGCACACACTCACTGCGCCACTGAATCAGCCGATTTATTAAACTGTCTAAAAACAAACCTCAATTTTAAAGGGGATTAAAAAACAAAATTTCGGAGTTTTCATTAACGAATTCTAACTGAAATGGCGGAAAATCTACCCCCGGTTTAACAAACTTGTCGAGTGACGTACAGCGGCGTGACACTCGACACCCGTGACAGGGCAAACAACACACAGGAGGGTAGAGGGGACTGTGCTGCCACGATAACGGTACTATATTGGTACTCGGAGGTGTACAATAGCGTTGATTTACCCTGCAGAGGCAAGAGTGAACAGGCATTTTCTAGACAAACGCGTGTCATACTCATCGTCACTTTCCATCAGGTGCGATTGTGGTTAAGCGCTGGCCTATAGTCTAATAAAAAAAAAAAGATTTTTTCATAAATGTTACTGTAGGACTCATGAGACCTAGGAGGGTTGTGACAATTTTGACTTCAGAGGTCATATCTCGATCAAGAAACATTTAACAGTCATGACCTATATAAATAAGTTTAGCGTCATTCCTTCTCTTTTTAAAACAATTATCAAAATTAATTTAAATGTACTGGTTTCTGAGAAAATCAACGAAATCAAGGACCACTCCCCCTGTCACAACTCTCCTACCACCGAGGTAAGTTGTGACAGGTACCGAGGTAAGTTGTGACAGCATTGTATATAATATTTTATTTGGTATATAAATAGCATTGGGCTTAAATTAAATAAATCAAACATGCTTTTTTACCAAAATAATATTTAATCAACTTTTAGAACCAAATTAACAATTAAAATTCCCGTAACAAGTAATAATGTAACAAGTAATAAAAATTATGGTCTAACAACAAAAGAAACAAGGGCCATTGCATATAAGTTAGCCAAAAAATATAAAAAAATAATATAACAACAAACAAACACTTAAAATCAGTTAAAAAATATTGTGGTGATAAGTCAACAGAAAAATTAAGTAAGATAGGAGAGTTGTGACAGGCTGTCACAACTCGCCTAGGTGTATAAAATGACGACTAGGGCCGAATAATAATTCATATTTTGGAAACACGATGCGCAAACAAAATATTAGTACAACCGTTCGAGACCTGAATACCCGTGCAAATTAAGAAAAAACAACACAAGGATGCACTTATACTCAGACATTAAATAAATTCTAACAAAATTTTGAAGAAAATCTTACTTTTCGCATTTTTTGTGCACAGACGTCAGATCACGAAGCCAAGCCTCGTGCGCCGCCAGCAGGTACTGACTGGAGTAGCGCACCTGGATGGCGATTAACACGCGTTGTTGCTATCTCGCTAACTCTTATAGGTAGAAAGAAATCGTCATTGTCACAACTCACCTCTGTCACAACCCTCCTAGGTCTCCCCTACTGTTTGTTTAATGTGATAGATAGCAGACGAGCAGACGAATCACTTGATGGTAAGCGATCCCCGCTGCTATTGGAATAGGGGATATCGCATGTGAAACATCTGCTAGATGGCGTACTGTTACACTGATGTCCAACTTCTACATCATTGGTTGTTTAGTGACATTTAGACTTTCTACATCAAAGATAACCTATCACCGTGTAGATTGAACTCAGTTCTACTACGCCATCTAACGAATTTTCACACGTAAAAGCCCTCATTATCAGGCTCCACAACACATACAATGGACCAAGTTCCTACTTGGTCCATTCCTGGTTTCATTCTTGGTCCATTGGTACAGACTCCTGTCTAAGTGCGGAAACAGGAATCTACATTACAAGCTCCTAAATCATGATCTAAACGTACGCTGGGCTTAAGAACGACCACTTTAGGATCAACCAGAAACCCTGAAATGACAGAGACTTCACCAGATCCATTTAAATTCTTTAACAGTAATCAAACTTTACTTAATCTTGTATCAAAATTAATTTCAGACTTGCTAACTCCCCACACGGAAGTCTTGCGCCTAATCGTCGAACTTCGGTATCGATCCTGGCTTAGTTGGGACTTGTGCCCGAATTGCCTAGAAGTTTGCTTCTTAAAGATACTTTTTATAAGGGAAATTGATGAGAAGTGTAGTTTTAATCATTGTCCTTCAGTGTGAATTTCGTCTGGAATGCTTGACAAATTATGTAGACAATATGTCACATCGTCCATCATTTTAGTAAATAGATTTCGACCATAGGACTGATCCAATTTGACAGAAAAGTCCAATTTTGAAAGTGGAGAATGGTTAAATTTGGACAGAAAGTCCAATTTTTAAAGTGGGAACTGGTCCAATTTTGACAGAAAGGTCCAATTTTTAAGTGGAGCCTAGTCCAATTTTGACAAGAAAGTCCAATTTTTAAGATGGGAACTGGTCCAATTTTGACAGAAAGGTCCAATTTTAAGTGGAGCCTAGTCCAATTTTGACAAGAAAGTCCAATTTTGAAAGCGGGGGACTAGTCCAATTTTGACAGAAAAGTGCAAGTTTGAAAATGGGGCACTGGCCAGTTTTGACAGAAAAGTCTACTTTTGAAAATGGGAACTTTTAACATTGGGTTAGTTTTCCACATAACGCCATATCAGATTTTAGATTTGCTTAAACCCTAACCTAACCTAACAAAGAGCCGTTGCTCGAATCAGATATCGTTTTCCACATTTACCATTCCACGTCTCTATCAATGTTAGGTATAGTATTACCAATTACCGGTAACCTCAAATACAATGCCGCTACCTTGAGGGTGTTACACGAAGCCGATATCAGGGAGTCAAGTGCGAGTCGGACTTATAGTCAGGGTTTTGTAATGTACCTATTTATTGAACTAAAAGCACATTGCACAACTACAAGTTACCAATTTTATTTAGAACTATTACTGCCGCGACTTCGTCTGCGTGGAACTATCATTTGGGTAGATTTTTTAATTATTTAATAATTTTCGCCCCCCCCCCCCCCTTTTAAACCCCTTACAACCCCCTTTTTGCAATAAAAAGTAGTCTATCTAGAGTTCTAGACTATCTGTATACTAAATTTCATTCAAATTCGTATAGTAGTTTTGGCGTAAAAGAGTAACAGACAGACAGAGAGTGTTTGTAATGAGCACGTCATATAGGTTAGAGTCGTGACGTGTCTGTCTGTCTGTGGCAACGTACCTCCCAAAGGTATGCATCAAATTGGATTTTGTTTTTTTTGTTAGAATGTTATTACGGGAATGTTCTAGACCTAGATTAGATGACTGCCAACTTAAAATGGCCGCCACCACAAAATGATTAACTTTATATTTTCACTTGAATCCCGTAATTAGGTATCAAATGAGAGGGCTCTGGATTAGTAGATAGAATGCATGCATAATGGCAACTTGGCAATGGTCGGGGGTTTTATAAATGTTAAAATTTTGTATTTATAGACTATATCGATAACTACCAATTTTAATCAAATAAAGTAATACCAAATATTTAAATAAAAAAATCATTTCTACTAAATGCCTACACTTGTCCCTGATCAAAGCTGGTAGTTACATTTGATTGAACACGTGAAAGCGAAGCTTAAAAGGTTATTTTCCTTTTGACCCCATTTATTTGTTTGAGTCTGAGGTTTTCTTAGGTCTTCAAGACGAATAGAAAGTGTTTTTTCTCAAATAGTTAATGGTTCTGTTCGGACCGTAGAATGTGAAACTTAGGACATATGAAAATGTGCCTTCGAAACGGAGACTGTAGGTTTAAATTCGAGTGAACGGCTCTATGTGTACTATTAGTTTTCTAGCTCAGCACAAGTTCCAAAAAGTTTCCCAAAGTGTTTTGTTTTTTGAAAAAAAAAACTTTTTTTTTGTGTATGTTGATGATTTATAGCGATTGCCGCCGCCCATAGACACCTGACACACCAATAGTCATAGGTGCGCTGCCAAACTTTAACTCCCTTTTCCCCTCAATTCTGCCTCCGGCGCTCTCACTCACTTGACAAAACATAGCGCAAGCGCTGCTTCGCGCCGGTCTTCTGTGAGGCTGTGGTATCACTCCGGTCGACCCGGCCCATTCATGCCGAAACGCAGCCTGCCACGGTAATGAAAATGTTAAAAATAGTAATTCTGAGTTATGACCATGACTAAAACTCCTGAGTTTATTTGCTGATTCTTCTAAATTACTAGAAGAAACCCTTGTTTTTCTAGATTAATAGAAGTTCGAGTAGATTACATAGGTATAAGACATTGTTAAATGTTCTGATTGGATTCAAACTGAAGAAAACATGAAAAATCAACACGAAATATTTATCGCTTCATGGCTATGACTTAGGTACAACAACAGGAAGATCGCAGTTACTAAAAGGCCGGGAGCTACTACTTCTCTGATCTCACAGAAGTTCATGGGTGGTGACGATAACGCCGAAAATGCTTAGTTTCATATTTTCGATTCTCGTAATAGGTATCAAATGAAAGGGCTTACGTATACGTTATGAGAACTTGTTGGGGGTTACTTATATCAATATTAAATTTTTAGTTTTTTTTAAGGTCAAAGGCTTTAAAAAGGGTAAATAAAAGGTTTATGGTAAAAAGATTACCGAAGATGGCAGCCAAGATTGGGGCAACGTCATGTGTCACCTGCCCGTTGATCCACGATATTGTAAGGGTAGTGAGAAAACAATGGATGAGGCTAGCCAGCCTCATTGCCACTCCCTACGGTCACCAGCCGGTGACTATAGGAAGTGGCGTGATAAAGTATAGATCTATACTCAGTAGTGGGTAGATGTGGGGTGACATGATGATGATGATGATGAAAGGTGTTATACATTTTTATAAAGGCAAGGAACCCTAACGAATCGGAAAATACGAAACTAATAATACCGGATAAATCAGATACCGAGCTGTACAAATCCCTGGGGAGAGAAAGGGGATTTCTCTCCGAACATGATATTCTTAGATATGGGAATCTAACGATAAATTAATCTTCGCGCTCTTTTCTTGGTTTTGTGCCGTTTTCTTGCCTTTTGGCGAATGTTTTATTTACTTAACTGTTTCTGTAGCGAATAAATATTTATTTATTTTCGTTATTGAGGAAACAAACAGCTTATTATAATGATTCAGCTAATTTTCACACTACCTATATATATTGTTGAATGAAAAACAGTACGGAGTTTAATGAAAATACTCAATATTACTTTAAAAAGAAAACAGAAATAATTGATGATAAGTTTTTACCATAAACAAATATTAAAGGAGAATTAAACAGTTTTCTTTACTTTTAGTAGGTATTCGGTTGGATTTCTGTATGCGCCTATTCTATAAATGTTTCTACTTAGTTTAGATTTATTAACAAAGGTATCCCAATGTTTTTTTTTAATGTGATATGTCGCAGACAAGCAGATGGATCACCTAGTGGTTAGCAATTTCCGCCACCTATGATGCACACCAGTAGACACACAAGTCAACCTTTAACCTACTATCAATTTGAGGAAATTACCCTCACTCATTCGAAGAACAGTGAGGGTAATTTCCTCAAAAAGTTCATTCATGCCAAAGCATGACTCTCTCACGGATAAAATGTTTGTTATTCGCAACCTTATACAACACAGTTTTATAATTGAAGCAAACATACCTATGTACATCCTAATATCATTTCCTTTGCTGGGAAACTATAAAGACGGGCTTTTAGTTGACAACGAAGCGAAATTTGTACAGTTTCACTTTGCTGAGTAAACTAGAACACACGGACAGAAATACATACCTTAGAGCTGGGACTAGGGACTGGGAAAAAGTAGATATACTTTTTCCGGGTTTTTTCATACTAAAAACCTGGATTGAGAGCCCTAGTCCCTTGTTACGAAAGATTTTTGATTTAGAGTGGTCAAGGCGATGATAGTTACTGATTTGTTAATATGAACTGAAAATATAAATTTCTTCTTTCGAATGAGGGCCATCCATACTAATATTATAAATGCGAAAGTAACTCTGTCTGTCTGTCTGTCTGCTACTCTTTCACGCCAAAACTACTCAACGGATTTAAATGAAATTTAGTATACAGATAATCTAGACCCTGAGAAAGGACATAGGCTACTTTTTATTGCGAAAAGGGGGCTGTAAGGGGTTGAAAGGGGGCTAAAAAGTAACTTTTCCACGCGGACGGAGTCGCGGGCGGCCGTTAGTACTAAATAAAAACTATGAACGACAATTTGGAAATACTCGTATATTGTAATGCAAAGTTACCAACAAAAAACTCAGATGTTAGTTTTTATCAAAAGACCTCCATTGGGTGAGGCAAAAGATCTATGGCGGCTTATAAATAAATCATACTAACTTATATAAAATACATAAATATACACGTAAGTAAAACATATAATATGACTAACCATAATAATTATTATAATATTAATGATTTCAAAACAGACCAAACAAAACAAAATCATTCCAGGTAACAGACGGTACATAAGCTTCGTATTTTTTGTAAATCCGTAACCGAAAGTATGATATTCGGCACGTATATCATTTCCACATCAGTATCCGTGTATAACCGTCACATCACTACCTCAGAAAGCCTCATGCAGTTATGTGCACATAATGTTTCCGAACTTCAAATACACTACGTATGTCTCCAAGAACACCGCATAACTTGCGGAACAATTCCTTAGTTTATAGGTTTCGTGACCAGAGTAACTGTAGTGATAGTGGTATCGTCAGCAACAACGGTCCAAAAGGTCGAATTTTATTTAAACCCTGAACCAAGACAACGGGAGATATAGACTGAGACGGGATCAAGATTTGGAAAATTGACAAAGTCATTGGAAAGAAGATTTTAACAACACCGATGTCACCAAGTCTAAAGAAGCTCCTATTATCAATAGTATTTAAAATCAAAACACTTATGAAGTTTTAGAAAATTTTACCCAATTAGAAACAGATTTAGAAACGTAGTCTAAAGACAATACAGAACCTATCCATATCAATGAGCATATTTTGATTTCTGTCAATTCTGATGCTAAAGAACAAATCAAAGTAGAAATTGAAGAATCAACAGATGGAGGAATTGAGCACCTTTGGAGATATGATGACTATTGAATTCTAAATTATTGGTGCAATTTATTCATGTTATATATTGAAGAGAAGTCTAAGGATTGGATATGTCATTGGATTTGAATGTTAGCTACCCCTTTTAAGACTCACAAACATTTGTATTCGTAGAAAAAAATCCACGTTCCAATTATAAATATAGATTTTTTGAAATGTGTAGTAAATGTTAGTGCTAGTATTTTAGTAAAGACAACTAAGTGAACAAGTAAGAAAAAACTGTGACTTTAAAACCTTCAATAAAGTTTAACAATTTAGAATATCCTAAAGACTGGCCGTGTTTTCAAACAAGGAATATAACTTGTGAAAACTATTGTGAATTTCTTTTGAAACCGTATCTGCTTCAGTACTTTAAAATGTTCCGAGGTAGAACATAACTTTCTCACCTCCGTCTATGACAGGTTTAGTGTTCCTACAATTATGAAGTGCGAGGAAAAATCTGCAAAGGATTCTGTAACTTATGACCTCCTGTGAAGTTTCAAAGTCGTACTTTATCCTGTGATTTGCTCAGAACTTAAACTCAACAATTAAAAATGGTGTAAGACTTACAACGGATTTTAAATCTTGTGTTCTTGACGTTTAAATTCAAAACGTAGTAATTAGAAGTTTAGCGAATTCTACAATTTGAAATAGTGATAAAGAACGTAACGCAAGGGATTCAGTGTCTTAAGTGTTTAACGTTAAAGTGCAAAACATTACAGTACAGTGATAAAAAATACTTTGTGATTCTACTGCCAATCACCAGTGGATAAAGTGTATTATCGCATAAACGTAAAGCATGCATGCTATCAAAAGATTAAAATCAGTGATGGAAAGTACCAAGTGATATTGTTGCCCCAAAAATTCGCATTCAAAGTGCAAAACCAAAAAACAAAAGTGTGACAAAAATCTGATGAGTGCATCGGCAGATCTGCCAAGTGATTTTGAGCTCTAAACATTCCCAATCAAACACCAAAACCGCAAAAACCAAAGTGATAAAACCTGACCGGTGAATCGGCAGGTGTGTCGAGTGATTTTGTGTCGTAACTTGTTTGGGTGAAGGTGCAAAATGAACGTGCCCATGAAGGGGGGGCCCGCCCCCACGGTGGCCGTGGTGCCCGTGCCGGAGAGCGAGATGGACGCCCTCCTGCTGGGGAGGACAGCGGTGAGGAACTTTGATCAGTACGTCAGAAATGTATGTATGAGCTACTCTTACAATTATACGCTTCGCTCCATGTAGTATAAGATTACAAAATATAAAGGACACAGAAAGTAGATTGCCCACTAAGAGCTAAAAACATATTGTCATGTACTCACGCGCACTAACGGGCAAATACGCCTTTTCGACCACATTAATCCTAACTTATGACATAAGATTGTCGAACTGTCGAGGTCTGTGGTAGAGGCCGCGCGCTTATGTACTCACGCCGGGCAACAACCGTAGCATGTCAACGAACTCTTCTAAATTCAAAATTAAGGCTGAGTTTCCTTTCTGTGTCCTTTATATTTTGTGACCTCACGCTTAGTTGTAAACTTCACATATAAAAGTAAAAATGCATATTGGTCTGTTACATGTATTTATGAAACCTCCACTATGACTAAAATACAGGTAGGTATTCTGTCTGCACCTTAGTGTAAGCTATTGATTGTCCACAATGGATCTGAATAAGTAAGTAGGTAAGCATTTATTGACCACAAACAAACCAAAAAAACCGGCCCAGAGCGTGTCGGACTAACATGAAAGGATTCCGTAGCCATAAGATGGGCCGACCTTATTTTCATAGTTTGTAGGTAGTTACTACATACCCTACCCACGTCGCGTCGTAAGTACATACTTAGTTGCTTTATCTGTTTTAACTCCAGGAGCTGGTCAAACAAGTGGGAATTGCTTTCTAAGTGAACCTAATGACAGCGTCAACACTCTGCCAGCTTTCAAAGAAAGTAATGGGCCTAAAGTACTCAAATATTATTGGTGCTTAATGTAACATTTTTCACTCTAAGAATAAGAGTTTCAATTCACAGACTAAAAAGGAATTTGACTCAAGCATTGTATATTGAAGTAATAATTATATTCTACAACAGATTCGGCTACGGCGGTTGATCTTAACGATGAGCCACGTACGCAGATTTTTTTTATATGATAGGTAGCAGACGAGCAGGCGGATCACCTGATGGTAAGCAATTGCCGCCGCCCATGAACACATGCAACAAGTGCGCTGCTAACCTTTTACCCCTTCCCCCCGATGGGCCTCCGGTACCCTCACTCACTCGGCGAAACACAGCACAGGAGCTGCTTCACGCCGGTTTTCTGTGAGGCAGTGGTATCACTCCGGTCGAGCCGGCCCATTCATGCTGAAGCATGGCTCTCCCATGCAGAATATGTAATTGTGCTCAAGTGTGTAGACTAACACAGGTGCACTCTATTCTCTTACTTATATTTCGATAGTATACAAGTGTGACACTTTGGAAAAGCGATCGGACGCATGTCAGACGGTTAAAAACGCTTTCCGAGGCACTGGATTACGAAACCACCAACTTCCAGACTTAAGGGGCTATACGAATGAAACTAGCGCTGCCAACCTATTTACACTGATTATGGCGAAAATATGATAATTTTGAAGAAAATAAACATTACAGACTTAGATTCAAGTAAATTGGATTTTTCAAGATGAAATACAATATTTTTGTTAATGTTAATTATTGCTAAAAACGGCCACTTTTAGCAATAATTGACATTATTGTTACTTGTCGCGTGTTTTATATACATATATATATATTTTATGTGATAGGTAGCAGACGAACAGGCGGATCACCTGATGGTAAGCAATTGCCGCCGCTCATGGACAACTGCAACACCAGTGGAGTTACAAGTGCGCTGCCAACCTTTTATCCCTTTCCCCCCCGGGTGGGCCTCCGGTACTCTCACTTACTCGGCGAAACACAGCACAGGGGCTGCTTCACGCCGCTTTTCTGTGTGTGTGTAATATTGTATTGCATCTTGAAAAATTCAATTTATTTTTATCTAAAAAAGCTAACTTCGGGCTAACACTGAGAATTTCTTAACAGAAAAACTCAGGTAAAATTTTTAACCTGAGGTTCGAACCCAGGATACACAACCCACGTTGCTTTAAAGCTACCCTTCGCAACTGAGGCAGTCATATTTAAGTACAGGGCAACGAACCCATAGGTCCTGTAAAAGATAGCACATAATAAATTAACGACAGAAGCCATTACTGAAAATCTCTTATCGTCTAAAATACTGCAGAATACGGATTTTTACATAGCCTTTACCCAACTTAATAAAAGTAAAGTAAAGTATCAGCCATACTGTCCCACTGCAGGGCAAAGGCCTCCATCATAGAAATCAAGTTATCGTTACTATGATGGGATTAGGCTTAATCACCACGCTTGCCTAATGCGGATTGGTCAAACCTGAGCTATGTTCGAAAAATTCGAAACATACTTTAGCTCGACCCAACTTAATAATAAAAATGAAAACGTTAACATCAGCTGTCTTTCTCTGTAGCGAATAGTTTAAGTACCCGGCTAGGATCCTGGGTTCGATTCCCGGGTCGAGCAAAAATTATGTTCCGAATTATTCGAACAGAGCTCAGGTTTGTGATCACCAATCCGCATTAGACAGAGTGGGAGAACCACGCTTCCGCATGAATGGACCGGCTCGACCTGAGTAATACCACATCCTCATAGAAAACCGGCGTGAAGTAGTGCATGGGCAGGAGGGCCAATCCAGGGGAAGGGGGGTTAAAGGTAAGCAGTGCACTTGTGACACCACTGGTGGCGGCGGTAATTGCCTACCATCAGGTGAGCCGTTAGCTCGTCTGCCACATATATCATAAAAAAATAAAAAATAGTCAAGCGTGGTGATTAATCCTAGTCCCATCATAGTAACGATGACTTGATTTCTATGATGGAGACTTTTGTTATACTTTACTTTTTACTTCATTATTTTATTACGTTTTATATCTGTTGTCAAAAAAGTCCATTTTTGTCTACTTAAAGACATATCCTTCTGCGTGACTGACCGCAAACTAGATATTTTAAACCGTCAATCTAAATTCAAACCTACAGGGTCAGTTTTACGGTCCAATCTCTTTAAACGGCTTTGTTTAGACCTAGCCATCAGGGATGTATGGGACCCTGGTGATTGTGGGCTGTCCTTTATGACTTCCACTTATCCTGAACGAAACCAACGGGTAAAGTAATACATAGAAAATGTTTTGTAGTTTGACGGCAGAGAAACTTTGTTACATAAAGTCACAGCTGACATTCTTCTTAAAAAGTTTATTGACCTGTATTAACGTCGTAAGGACAGCAGCCACAATAGAAAATCAACTGTTTTTGGCTTTTATGAGGCTTTTGGGTCTTACGACTTTAATAATAACAAAAAAAAATACATAATCTCATACATTGAACGATTCCGTATCATCTAACTAAGCACTTGAGTTACGTACAGACAACAGAGGAATTACGTACAGTATTTACTGCCGCACTCAGAGACGTAAATTAAACCTTGGTTGTCACTTAAGTAAAAATATTGACCCTTGTTTTAATTAGACTAGACTATCCATTATTAAGATGATGAGCATTAAGGTTAAATGACGACTCTGAGTAAGGCAGTTAAATACATAGTTAATTCACACCCAGATCACGGGAGAGCCACGCTTCAGCAAAATAAGCTGGCTCGACTGGAGTGATACCACGGCCTCACAGAAGACCGCTGTATCCGACACGAGTAGAAATACGCACACACATCTGAAAAATTCAGAGGGAGGTCGTAACCTACTATGAACCTACGAACTCCGCTTATAAAAGACGTTTTGCTGTCCACTGAGCTACAACCCCTCCTTTAGCGCTACCATGAGTTTACAGTGGACCGAACTCGCTAGCGTCTGCGTAAATAAAATCTATGAAAAAGTGTACAGCGCCTCTAGCGGTCACTTGAGAAACTAAAATATAGTATGAGTGGTCAAATAGAAACCTATCGAAATGTATTCGCTAGCGAGTAACGTTTTCCGTAGCGCTACGAGTTAGGCTACGAGTTGACATTGAAAACTGACATAACGTAAACTATTGCTCTGTCTCTTTCAAATGCATCACAATGAAAGAGACAAAGTGATAGTTTTCGATAGCGAGGATAGTATTTCAAACTCTACTGAAAATACCACGAGTCACAAATTTGACGGTAGGTATCGAAAAATTACGTACGTGTTCAATCGAAATCTATTCGACGCCCGTTTACTCGCTATCGACTGTAGTAACGTTATGTTACTTTTTGATGCCAACTCATGGTAGCGCTACTTATTTTGGTGTGTACCCGAGTTTATAACAAGCTTGTCCTTGAGTGTACTGTCCGTGAAATTGTAAATTTAGACGTCACCAGGGATTTTTTCGCTTTAAGGGGCTATAGGAATGAAACTAGCGCCGCCAACCTATTTACACTGATTGTGGCGGTAATACGATATACTTAGATATATACTTAGATGTAAGTAAATTGAATTTTCCAAGATGCAATACAATATTTTTACGTGCGACAAGTATTGCTAAAAGTGGCCGTTTTTAGCAATAATCAACATTATTGTTACTTGTCGCGTGTTAGAAATATTATATTGCATCTTGAAAAATCCAATTTACTTGGATCTAAGTCTGTAATGTTTTATTTTCTTTAAAAATATCATATTGTCGCCACAATCAGTGTAAATTAGGTTGGCGGCGCTAGTTTCTTCGATATAGCCCCTTAAGTCCGCTCGGCACAGCTGAGCGTTGAAGTTAGTCATTTGTTATAATGTCTAGAGATTGTCATAAATGTTCGCTCCACAACTGTTGCCTTTCAAATAATAGATGTTATCTATCAAAGGATCGCCCGTTTTAATATAAAATCATCAAAATTAAGCCTTTGAGCATTATTTCAAAAGAGCTAGGAGCCGCTCGCTTATTGCTAAAGTATTTGGGTCATTCTTTGAGATCTAAGTTTGGTAGGCTGTTTTAAAATCCAATTTTCCTCAGAAAGTAACATCATTATCTTAAAATATACCGATTATGTCGTTAGCTTCTTTCTATATGACTTTTAACTTTCAACTGTTGCATAATGAGGAAAATCGAACTTTTAATGGTTATTATAACCATTATAACGCAATGGTTTTTCGCCGTAAGGTATATTAAGCCTGTCAAATGTGTTGTTTTAACGTGATAATCTCACAGGCTCAAAAAGATTATACCTTCGAAGTTGAGCGCTGCTTAACTTCGTTCAAGTGAACTTATTGTTTTATGAAACTTATCGAGTTTAAGACTTTATTGCTGCAAAGATTTAAATACAAAGTAAAAGTTTTTATTATATTGAATGAAGTTTGGAGTCTTTGATTTTTATAATCTCTAGCTAGATACACAATACCATATATATCATCATTTCAGCCAATAGACGTCCAATGCTGGACCTATGTCCAAAGTTCTCCACACAGATCGGTCCTGTGCCACTCGCCTAATATAAGTATTTGAATAAGTTGACCAAACAATGGTGTCATTTTGTAGTACAGCTATAAATAAGTATTTGAGATTCTGAAAATGCCGTCTCAAGATTTTATTTTTGACCGTAATCCGTATCCATAAGTTGCCATGGATTAGGGTCCAAAACAAGTTTGTGTTGGTGTGGGAATCAAACCCGCAACCCTTGCATCTCATTAGCGATCCAACCACTGCGTTAAGGCGGTTCTCAGTTGCTCCCTTGAAAAAATAAAATGAAAATCTAGTCAAGTGATTAAATTTACCTGAAAAAACAGCTGTATAAAAATAAGTTATGTTGTTGGGTCGAAAACGTAACAAAATTGCGTCGCTGAAATATTAACTTGGTCAGCTTAGTCGCGGTCGCCTGAAAAGGGTTATTTTGTAAAACATTACACAGTGCGACAAAGTAATGCAGTAAAGTTAACTGTCTCTTTAAACTGCTTTCTTGGCCAGTGAAAAAAATCAAGGTGACCTGTGCACAAGACGCACTTTATTAGGTGAAAGATGAGCAGATGGATCCTGGTTAGGGATTGCCATCATCATCATCATCAGCCTGTTACAGTCCACTGCTGGACATAGGCCTCTCCAAATGCTCGCCACTTTGATCGATCTTCGGCTACTCACATCCAGCTCCAGCCAGCCCTCTTGCGCAGATCATCACACCATCTGATAGCCGATTGGATTGGATGGGATTGCCGCCGCCCCGTAATATGAGATTGACAGGAACAAAAGAACAGACAAAGTGTCCATTGAGTCTGTCACTCTCACCCTGAAGGCCTGCTTAGATGCCGTTTCACGCGCCGCCTAAAAACACAGGATTGTAAGAAAGGAGGAAACACTTGAACTGGAAGGGCATTCCATGACTTAATGGTTCAGGGGCAGGAACGAGGAGTTAAACGATGGTATGATGACAACGCTAAACTATTGAATTTTATTTTTAAATCCTTAGGAGTGCTTCACTGCCCTTCACTGCAGTGCGCCCGCCCCGCGGGACATAAGTTATGACGGATCACAATTTGCTGACGCTTTTAAACGTAATGTGCTGCTTAATTATGAATTAGGTTAAGTGATTTCATTAAAATACGGAACGGGGATTTGCAGATTTGGGGATCTGTGTTATTAATTGTAACGGTAATAGTACGACCAGGTTATAGGTAACTAACTGTGCCCCGCGGTTTATTAGGGAAAATTTTGTGACTCTACTGACAGGTTTCTACGTTTACCATGAAATAATCCGTCCACTCGTGAGCCACCTAAAAAAAAGAAAATTATCAGCCTATAATTATTATACTGTCCCACTGCTGGGTAAACGCCTCCACCATAAATAAATTGAGACAGCAGAACATACATTGTCCTGGTCTCAAATTAAGGTTTTCCATTGTGCTATGGAAACCAGAAACAACGAAGGAACCACAAACACCCAGACCCAACAAAGATCTGTTTCATCAAAAAAGTGTTGGTGCGGATATTGAACTCGCGAGCCTTGCTCATAGATCATAGAAATCAAGTCATCGCTACTATGATGGGATTAGGCTTAGTTACCAATCGTTGATTGAAACCACGTCTGCCACCTATCACATAAAATAAGCAATTCAATATTATTTCCCATTATATTATGGAGATATATCACTCATTACTATGCTAATCCATTGATTGCCGGTATCATATCTCTGACGTCACATACTGGATATACAGGGTGATTAAGCCTGAAGCAGCCCTCTGTCGTCATTCCTCAATTTGCTTTAGGCTTTAGAGTACGCGCACATTGAGCAACCAGTGGCGGCCATTAAATGCGACCAATGTGGCTCAGTTAACGCCCAATTGCAACCCTGAATGGCTCATCAGTTGACCCTAACGGTATAGAAATAGTAATCTCACCAGTTAGACTCACCAAGCGAGTTCGCTTATTGTTTCGGTCATCATTTCGGAGATCCCCTATCACCCACTAAAAATTATATTATTTATTTTATTTATAATCATAATATTTTGGTTCTCACGGCGCTTACTATCAGGTTGGTGAGGTCATCTTGATTGTCCTGAATATAAAAAAAGCGTCGTGTATTTTTGAACGCACTTATAGGTAACTTACCTACTTCAAAAACAACCCAAAAATATACTTGTAAAAACCATGTTTCAAATCTTCTTTCCCTATTTCTTTTAGGGCCTTATTTCTTATCGTTTTTCTGTTATTTCTGTTTAATGTTATTCTTTGTAGGACCGGCGGGGAGGAGGTCCCTCCATTGGCCTTCACTTAATTCATGGACGGCCTCAAAAATGTGAACATGCGTTTGCAACCGGTGGTTGCGTCTGGTAGCCACCAGCGGCAGCTAATGTGCGATTAGCCTTAACGTTTAGATCTCAATTTGCCGGCGTTCATCAAAGACTAGAGGTGGGAATTTTATAATATCTTCAACGCTAATGGACTTTTAAGAGCGCTCCAATTTCCTATAATCTGCGACTAAGCTGTGTAAAGAGCAATACAGACTGAACGCGCCGAGACGCCGATGATTATTTTTATATACCTGGGTCTGTGTCACGATCTGGTACTTAAACCACTAGACCAACGAGGCGTCTCGTTTCGGGGTCCCGGGTTCGATCGACGAAAAGCTTGTCCCGGGAAAAATTCGAAACATACAAAAGTATGTTCCGAATTTTTCGAACATGGCTCGGGTTTGTGATCACCAATCAGTATTAGGCAAGCGTGGTGATTAAGCCTAATCCTGTGATTTGATTTCTGTGGTGGCGGCCTTTGCACTGCAGTGGGACTGTATATAGGCTGATACTTTTTAGGTCTGTGTCGCCGACCCAGTGAGCGCTCTGTATTATTGAAATATACTATGAAAGACCAAAAATGAATTATATTCCCCAATGGAAATAAAATAAATAGCACTTAAAAAGTACAATTCAAGATAACAATAATCTTTTAATGATAAATGTAGGCTCATTTCTTATAAACGTAGGCACATTTATCTTAAAAGGGCCGGTAGCTTTTGCGATCTTTCTGTAGCTGAGGGTTAAGTCCCAATGGGACAATACTTTGTTTAAAAGCTTTCGCGCATTATGTGGTTAACACGGTTAGCCGTCTGGCCAGCCGCAGACGAGGTTAGGAATGGATTGGCACGCCCTGTGTCCGTTTTGAAAATCAACTTTGTATTAGTTCCGAATTCTAGCAATAGATGGCGCTGGTTGTCTATTACATCGCGCAATTGTTTCGCTTTTTGGTTTTCCTGTAAGATATACACAATATAGAATTCATTTAACTAAATACTACAAAAATATATTCGGTAATAATGTATGGAACAGCTAATATTCATTTTGCTTAATTGGATTTTTTTCGTGTTACCAATTGTGGGGACTTTGTGATGAAGAAGATTAAAATTGAACGGTTTATAATATCTTACAGCTTAAATATCGGTACAGAACATTATTATATTGACATTGTACTATAAACCGGGGAAACACAAACTAGTCTAAACTATGTTTGTTGATAGTCAGTCAGTTCGCGATAATCTATCCTCTGGGATCGTGAATAGTCTCGTAATACTAAACAAACGTCACTGGACTGTACACTGAGTTACAACAGAACAGTGCTGCTTGTTGTATAGTAAACGCAAGTGTTACATTTACGCGATGGTACTTTAGCTTTTTTTAAAGTGACACAGTAATAATGGCTCGCCTTAAGCTGATGGTAAGGAGAGCCCACGGTGCAGTTACAACGGACGCGACGGCACGGCATCACATCCGTTGGCACTGCCAAATTGACCCGCGGGATGCTTCTTCACGCTTCTTTTTTTTTATGTGATAGGTAGCAGACGAGCAGGCGGATCACCTGATGGTAAGCAATTGCCGCCGCCCATGACAACACATGCAACAAGTGCGCTGCTAACCTTTTATCCCCTTTCCCCCCGATGGGCCTCCGGTACCCTCACTCACTCGGCGAAACAGCACAAGAGCTGCTTCACGCCGGTTATCTGTGAGGCAGTGGTATCACTCCGGTCGAGCCGGCCCATTCATGCCAAAGCATGGCTCTCCTACTATTGAAAGAATCTATATTGTAATGTAGAAGATGTATGTACAACTGTCGGAAATAAAATGCATAACTTGCACTTTGTACTTGTGTGCTCAACAATACCGCAGTTGCAGCGGAATAATATTGTGTTGTGATGCACGGACGGACGGATTTACTCGGAATTTCCGCCAACGCTGCGCGAGAAACGGTACCAAATAAATAGGATGCGACGACTGGGTGAAGTTGCTGTATAGTTGTATTTACTGTTGGCTGACACCAGAAAATGGACACCGGAAAATCATCTTCTCGCGTGACTGACAAGACAAGTTTATTCTATGTCAACCAATCTTTAATCATATTTATTTATTTACTAGTGGCCCGCCCTCACTTCGCTTCGGGACCGTAATTCAGAAATGAACCAATAGATGGCGCTGTGTCCAATTACATCGCGCAAGCGTTTCATGTTTTCGGTTTACCTATAAGCCTTGTCGTTGTCTATAGAAGTTATCTCTTTATTAATAGTATAGATATAGATTTATGCTATATCATCTCTAGATACATACATAGATATATAGATGACCCGTTTGGTTCAGTGGTAGTGAATGCTGCGTCTGGGCCAAGGGTTGCGGGTTCGATCCCCGCACAGTACAAACATTGGTGTGACATGAACATGTCTGTTGTATTGGTCTGGGTGTTTTCTATGTATTATAAGTATGTATTTACAAAAGAAAAGTATTATTATACGTATATATTTGTAATTCCACTGTTGGTTCTGATATCTGTAACACAGGTGCTTGGGCTACCTATCTCGGAGTCAGACAGTCAGTCAGATCAATGTATGTGAGTGTGTATGAAATTTTATTATTATTATGTTCTCTATTGCATTGAAAAATAATACATGAGTGATAGAAATGACAAGAATTTGTGGAAATGATAAACTGTTCACCTACACAGTGTTATGTATTATGAAATTTAAATTTTATTTAATTCTTTAAAAATTTTATGATAACAGATTTGAAAAGATTAAGTTCTAGCTGAGTTCTTGCTGATTCTTCTCGGTAGAAATTGACCTTCCGAATCAGCAGTAGATTATAAAATTTGACATTCACAAATGTTCTGTAAAGGACTTAAATTGAATAAAGAGATTTTGATTTGATTTGATTTGATTTGATAGGTTGATCGCCGCCTATAGACACCGGCAAGAACAACGTAGTTACAAACGCACCCACCGGCCTCATCTCAGCCCTCACTTGGTTTCGAGACATCTCCACAATTCCAATAGATGGCGTTGGGTTTGGATTATAAAGCGCATGTTTTGATTTTCAGATTAGCTATAAGCCTTGTGCCAAAAATTCGAAACATACTTTGCTCGCCCCGGGAATCGAACCCGGGGACCCCGAGATCACGGCCGGTACTGCAACACACTAGGACCAACGGTAATTTTTCGAACATAGCTCGGGTTTTGTGATCACCAATCCGCATTCTGCAAGCGTGGGTGATTAAGCCTAATACCATAATACGGACTCGATAACTTGATTTCTATGGATGGAAGGCCTTTGCCCTGACAGTGGGACAGGTATATGTCTGATACTTTACTTTTTACTTAATAAGCATTTTCGTTTCCTAATACTAGTTTAATAGTATAGATATAAGACATAAACTACAAACCTCTAATAGACCAAACATAGTTATAGACATATTAAGACGCTGCAGTAACTCAAGATCCAGGCAATATCGCGGTTCAATTAGGCGCTAGAACCAATCGCGTTTTATTAGGCGAAGTGTATAATTGCGTTCGGGTAACGAGACGGCGTGGTGCCGGCCACAGTAGGGGACGGCAGTGAGGCAACGTGACTCGCTCGATAGAGTAAATATTGCACTTAAAAAATCATCGAAGGGTTCAGGTGGGACTCAAACCCACAACCTTCCACGGACTAGGCGGATGTACTACCATTTTATACTATCCGAACTCCTTACTAAATCCGCGAATTCGTAAGTGCTTAACTCGCCTACTCGCATGACCGGACGAAAGTCTCATCAATTGGTTGGTACCGCATTGTGAACCCTTCGATGAATTTTTAAGTGCAATATTTACTTAAGAATAAATTGCAGAGAATTGCTATACCAAAAAATAAAAATTATTTGCTCGATAGAGCATTTAAGGTGTAAAGTAAAATAATTTTCTGAGCCTACCCGGACAGTCAACCATGGGAGTGCCACGCTTTGGCATTAATTGATGACATCATCGAGTGAACGAGGGCACCGGAGACCCAATTGGGGGAAAGGGGGTCACATGTTTGCAGCGCCACTTGTGATTCTACTTGTGTTGCAGTTGTCGATAGGTGGCGGCCATTGTTCCACCAGGTAATCTCTTTGCTCGTCTGCCACGTATCACATGAAAGAAACAGCGTTGTCTGTAGGGTGCAAAATTCACAATTTTCATATTATTTTGGAAGAAACTGATATTAAAAATGTCGTGATTTCTGTTCTGCTTGTCTAAGCAGGTATTTTTCACAAGAAACAAATGATAACATTTCTATAAAAGACAGAAATATTCTCGTTTTTAAACTGAATAAAAATATTTAGTTTTTTTTTTATTTTGATTGGAGTAGAAAACTGGGAAGAAATCGTAACAATAGAGTTGCTTCACGGGTGCGCATTAACTGTGGCGTTAGCTACAGCTGTTATTGCATCGTATTTCACGCTAAATTAAATCTCGTTTAGTTTTTCAAGACGTGCTTACGGTTATCCGTTTAGATTTAAGTTTTTGTTTAAAAGTTGGTGTAAGTTCTACCTGCTATGGTTATTTATTCACCTTCTCAATGATTCAAAACCGGCTGTCCATACAGAGGTGGTAGGTTTGAGTCCTAACATGAACTTCTGGATTTTCCTAAGATATTTTTTTTAATGTGAAATGTGGCAGACGAGCAGACGGATCACCTGATAATAAGCGATGGCCGCCGCCAATACCAGTAGAGTCACAAGTGGGCTACCAACCTTTAACCCCCTTTCCCCCCATTTGGGCTTCCGGTGCCCTCACTCACTCGACGAAACACAGCGCAGGCACTGATTCACGACGGTCTTCTGTGAGGCCGTGGTATCACTCCGGTGGACCATTCATGCCGAAGCGTGGCTCTCCCACGGTCAAATTTTGATGAACTTTTTAACTGAACCTTTATTCTAAACCGTTTATGAATAATTGTAGACTGTTTGAAAAATGTAATCAAAATGTATGAATAATATAAAAACTGCCGACGCCTAGTTTATGCGTGCGGTTTACTCAATTAGCAATATATTCACAACACGCTCATGTATGAATATATTGAATTTTTTTTTTTTTTTTTTATAGGATAGGGGGCAGACGAGCATACGGATCACCTGATGTTAAGCGATTACCGTCGCCCATGAACACCTGCAACTCCAGGGGCTTCACAGGTGCGCTGCCGGCCTTTTAGAGCGAGATATGCCCCTTTTCTTGAAGGTTTGTAGGTCGTAGTGGTCCCGGAAATACCGCAGGTGGCAGTTCGTTCCATATTTTTGGTCGTACGACGGCAGGAGAAAGTTCCTGGGCAAAGCGCACAGTAGTGGACTGCCAGCCATTCCAGATAAAATGGATGGAACTGCTGCCGCGTGGAACGATGTTCGAAACGAGGCGGCAGGAATCAAACCGAACAATTCCTCGGAGCATCCCCATGGTATAAGCGATAGAAAATGAATATTCATATTGGATCTGAATACAAGCAATAAACTATTTTAACATGAAGTTACAATGCTTGGGATAAAATTAACAAACATTGATTTAGAATGTTCGTTTCATTTGACAAGTTTAGCCATTCGGCCAGTCAAGAATGAAACGCTTTCCTTCAATTCAAGAAATTTCAATGCTATGGCCATTGGCAAATCTTGGCGGTCTTATCGCTAATAGCGATATTTGGTAGTCATCTGTCTCTGTCATCGAAAAGCTGTAAAAAAGACCAGTGTCTTTATCCATTAACTTGAAAGCCTAGTATATAAATCCATACCATACATGACTCATCCACCTATCCTAAGCAGCGGCCATCAATCAATTACCCGTAATTGGCGCCGCACCCGCGTATGACGGCCATCGCTGATGGTTGCCAAATTACTTCAGTCTAGCCGGCCTTTTCTAGGGTACCGTAGCCTAATGTCAAAAACGGAACCCTACCTTGTCTGTCTGTCCGTCCGTCTTATTTCATCAAACCCAAAGTGTTGGGGTTTTTAATATAAATAGGTTTTTATACGTTGGTGTGGAAAGGTCCTTAGACTCAGACTTATAATTAGATTTAGGCTCAGACTCAGGCTCAGACTGAGACTCAGACTAAGGCGCAAGACTTAGACTCGGGCTCAGACTAAGACTCAGACTTAGACTCAGACTTTAGGCTCAAGACTTAGACTCGGGCTCAGACTTAGACTCAAACTTAGGCTCAAACTCAAACTTCTTACAGTGTCGTCATAAAAAAGTAATTCATTCGTGGAATACGAAAACTATTCTAATAATACAGTATAATAATCATTTTACCGAGTGCCATTCTGAAAGCAAACCCAACTAAATTCTCTCACATTCATCAAGTAAACGAGTGAGCTAATAAAAATTCCTTTCTTTGCGAGAATCCTGGCAATCTCAAGTAAATATATAACGTGTACTGAACCCTGTGAGTTAGCCCAGTGCCTCTAGTTGAGTGAGCTTTTGTCACTTGAGTTTTTTTTATAATTATGACAATCAAGATGACCCCACTCTGCCTGATGGTAAGCGGCCTTGAGATCCAAATATGAGATTGACAGGCACAAAAAAAAACACACAAAGTGTCCATTGAGTCTGTCATCCTCACCCTGAAGGCCTGCTGAGATACCGTTTCACGCCCCACCTAAAAAACCCAGGATTACAATCCTGGGTTTTTAGGAAGGAGGAGTAAACACTGGAAGGGCATTCCATGACTTGATGGTTCGGGGCAGGAATGAGGAGCTAAACTCTTGGTGCGCGCCGGCATTGTGTGGATGGTATGCGGATAGCAACTTTGTCCAGCACGTGTTGTTCGGGAATGGAAAGTGTGCCAGTCATTTTGCTAAAGGAGTGTGGCGATTACAGGCTGGTTAGAAAGTCAAATTTTTTTTGGTCTTGACTGTAATCTGTCAAGGAATTGTAGTGGTGGTTTGTTCGGCTTTTCCATTATCGTAAGACCCAAAAGCACAAAAAGATAATTTACGCTTCGACATGAATGGACCAGCTCGACCGGAGTGCCACCATGGCCTCATAGAAGACCGGCGTGAAGCAGCGCCTGCGCTGTGTTTCGCACAGTTAGTGAGGGTACCGGAGGGGGATCTGGGGGAAAGGGGGTTAAAGGTTGCCAGCGCACTTGTCACACTGGTGTTGCAGCTGTCTATGGGCGGCGGTTATCGCTTACCATCAGGTGATTCGTCTGCTCGTCTGCCACCTATCACAAAAAAAAACAAAAGATAACCTCGAGTCTCGGTAAATATGAGGCGTTTCACTACAGAATCCTCTATAGCCTTGAAAAAACTAATGTTCCCTTCGGAAAAACTATCCCGTAAGAAATTAGAAGGAAGTAATTAACAGCCGGAGAAGTTTGATGTAAGGGGTGGAAGCTTCTAGACAGATCGTGGTTGAAGGGTTGTGTACCTATGTAGACAGTTTTAGAATTTCTTCCTCCTTTTATGGATTACGGGAGTTAACTTAATTTTATTAACCAGTACCAATAGGCGCTTGGTGTCGATTACATCGCGCAAGCGCTTCGCGTTTTTAGTTTCCACATAATACGCCTTAACTTTGGCTATGAGATAAATTCTTCATTATTTGTATATAACATAAATCAATGACTTTAAAATTGGGTCTGTCTACTGTTTATCTTGTTGACGCAAATCCCGAAAACTACTGAACGGATTCGAGTAAAACTTTTTTTTATCGACAGTATAGCATACTGGCCCGTGTTAAAAAAATTATGGGTCCATTTGAAACACCAGGATGACCTATGTAGACGTATAAAAGCATAAAAATAATAGATTCAGCATTATGCCGTCCCTTTTAAGCTGTCTCAACTGCTGGACCACAGAAAGAGAGGGGGTTGTTAACCCTTGGTATTTCTCCCCTTGTCGGCATGATTTTTTGTACTGGCCGGTGCGGAATAATGTATTAGAAGCAGTACTGAAATAGCATGAAACTGATGCCGTAAAAAGTGGGCAGCACCACAAAGTCGGATTTTTTTTTGGTAGTTTCCGACACTTTCCAGGGTTGAATTTGATCATTTACTTTTGTACGGCATCAGTGTCATAGCTATTTCAGTATTGCTACTTCTAATACCATTATTTCCGCAACGCCGTACAAAAATCATGCGACAAGGAAAATAGCCAAGGGTTGCAACCCCCTGCTCTTTCTGTGGTCCCTCAGTTGGACAGCTTACAAGTGACGGCATAATGCTGAACCTTATTATTGTATGCTCATATATCCCGTTTCGACATAGGTCATCGGTGGTTCAATGACCCATATTTTTTTTACACGGGCCAGTAGTCTAGTATAGTCGTAAAGCTTGTTCAACTAAAAATTTGAAAATCTTTTAGTGGCAAACCGAACTCCCCGCAACGCCTAGTATAAAATATTTTTGAACTTGGCTATCATTTCACATATTCTTTGTTGCTAATCGGATTTTTCACGCTGAATCTGCTCTAGCACCTAATCTGCAGTAAGTTCACTCATCAAAATTTCAGATTCAGAACTTTTCAGGTGAAACTTTTGTAATTAAACGGAAGGCAATTAAAAGTTGCTACAAATGCTTTTATGTTAACTAGTGACCTGCTCTCGCTTTGGTTAGCGACTTAATTTTGCTAGTGGTTCCAAACTGTGCCAATAGATGGCGTGGTGTGTCGATTATATCGCGCCAGTATTGCATCTGTTCGGCTTCCCTATAACAAATGTTATTGTCTGTACAATTTACCCCTTTATAAATAGTATCATAATCATCATCATCAGCATGTATGTTGGTCCTACTGCAGGGTATAGGCCTCCTTTTAATAAAACACTCGGAATAACTTTTGGAGAAAGTTTCGCTAGATAACGTACTGTAGGACGGAGGAACATCTACACGCTGATTGGTTATTTGTGATGCTAGATGGGAAAATAAAAAAAAGTAAGAAAACTAAAACCCAACTACGGCAAAAAACGACGCTGAAAAAGTATAAAGCAAGCCTTCGTTGTTAATTTACAATAATTCGTACATAAAGGCGTAGTCACACGTTCATAATACCTACATACCTACCGTAGCACTTTGACAACGTGTGACTACGCCTTTATGTACGAATTATTGTAATTAACAACGAGGCTTGCTTTATACTTTTTCAGCGTCGTTTTTTTGCCGTAGTTGGGTTTTAGTTTCTTACTTTTTTTTTATTTGTACTATTTTGGTGTCCAAGTGCTAGTAATATATATATATATTCAAAATGTACAATTCAAGCGCTTTCAAATGATACCAAACACGGCATATTTATCATAACTTTATTTTTTTACTCTGTATGTTTTGTCCGCTAGAGGGCGCCACATTAGATTTTGTCAAATTTCATATAACCTATAACCAGCGGACAGTTAAGACGCTTATAATGATATGCCATTTGTCGAATTCTGATAAGTAGTTTAGAAGTTATGTGGAAAACAGATGAACATACATACATACATACATACATAGCCTGTCAAAATCATAACCCTTTTGCTTTGCCGTAGTCGGGTAAAAATGTCATTTAACAACTTATGACGTTGAAATTTTATCTCAGTCTAACATCTAACGGATTTCTCATATGCAATAGCCCTCATTGGGCTATTACAGCTAAAATTCACCTTCTGTGTTAGTTTTTTTTTTGGGTAGCCTAAGAATATAGAGTAACTACGTATCTTCTATACTATTTATAAAGAGTTAACTTCTATAGACAACGACAAGGCTTATAGGTAAACCGGAAACACGAAACGCTTGCGCGATGTAATTGAACACAGCCCCATCTATTGGTTCATTTCTGAATTACGGTCCCGAAGCGAAGGTGAGGGCGGGCCACTAGTCTATCTATAATTTTTTTCTATTTTGTAGTTTTTTTTTAGCTTTAGACATTGTTTTCTAGTTATTGTTTTTTCGTGTTTTCATATTATTTTGTCCAATAAAAAAATATTATTCCAGTATCCAAATAGGTCTGTCTGGACTATATCAGAAAGAGACACGTACAGAAATATAGTAGCGTGTAAGATCGTGAACTCACGTCCCTCATTAGACAGAATCTCGAGGGATCACATAGGATTCGCGATACTGGGACGTGACCGACCTTCTCGCGCCGCAATAAACTATTGATAGATCCACTGCCTTAGTAATAATGACCGCCAATCTTAGTGCGAATTGTAGATCATCGTTTTTTTATTGACCCTGTAGTAGCTTAGGCGTTTGTGTTACGAAATACAGATATCAGACAGCATATTTTAATATCCTATGTCCCCGAGCCCAAGCTGGGGCAGAGAGCGTTCACAGTAAGTCTTCGTGTCACGGTCCGGACCTTCGTCACAAAATACATATTGACACAGAAGGCTGACTGCTCACTAAGAGCTAAAAATATGTCATGTACTCACGTACGCGCAAACGGGCAAAATCGCCTTTTCGACCACATTAATCCTAACTTATGACATAAGATTGTCAAACTGTCGAGGTCTATGGTAGAGGCCGCGCGCTTATGTACTCATGCCGGGCAACAACCCTAGCATATGTCAACGAACTCTTCTAAATTCAAAATCAGGTCAAAGTCTAACTTCTGTGTGTAATTATTTTGTGGCTTCGTGTTTGACTTTACTCCAAGTCTTGCCGTTGTTCTTCGCTTCAGTCGCCAGGGTCTGGTATTACTCCGGTCGAGCCGGCCCATTCATGCCGAAGCGTGGCTTTCCCAAGATATAACAAAGGGCATTATAGTTTAGTCCCGTTTATATCAATTGACTATTGATTTGACATAACACTCTAACATCACAATGCTCGGCGCATTCCTCTCCAAGTCAGACGCAACGCAAGATAACCCATTTCATTGAATCATTGGATATCGGATGACGGTAGATAGCCCCCATTGTTTCTAGATTACCTACCTCAGAAACTCCATACAGACCCAAAACGGACTCTAACACCCTCAAATTTAAGTGCAATCTTGAATGCATCTATATCCAGTTCTGTAGGCAATTCTGATATGGAGATATCGATGATCGGAGAAGCATATATTTGAATAGAATTATATTTAATGGAGATACGAAACGAGATTTTCCATACGCGTAGGTTGTTCCATGGAAATTAATTTGTTGTTAGAGTTCTGTATGCAGGGGATAAAAATGGGACGTGATTGCTTAGACTACATTGTCACAAAATAAGTACACACAGAAGGTAGACTCAGCCTGATTTTGAATTTAGAAAAGGCGTATTTCCCCGTTTGTGCGCATGCGTGAGTACATGACACGTTTTTAGCTCTTAGTGCGCAGCCTACTTTCTGGGTGTAATTATTTTGTGACATTGTCCTATTAACAGCGAACAACCGTTACACCTAGTGCAATATTTGTCCGTTGGAGATCCTCGCTTCGGCATGCATGGGCTTGCTCGATAAGAGTGTTGCCACGATCTCACAGATAACCCCGGTGAAAAGTGGCGATGACTTGATTTCTATGATGGATGTCTTTGCCCTGCAGTTGGACAGTTTATAGGCTGACACTATACTATACTATTTAGTATTTAAATAACATTCTAATCCATTGAGCTACCATTGCCCTAAACGTACTCATACCTTCTTAAGCCTGTTTCTACTAATTTAGTGTAAGCCACTTTCAGTATTTAGGTACAATCTTTCCAGCATTAATATTTTTGCATCCAGTTCGGAAATGCTATCTTATATTCCATTCCAAATTCTAATTCCTTAACTCACTCAACAACGTCTTACTTCGAATTACTTCAAAAATGAAACATTTCACACATCGGTAAATCAATTGTTCGAAACTTTTAACCCCACCAATTCAACTTCTAACAAAGTACAACTTTATAAATCAACACGCAGTGAGTCGAGTTAGGGTCGCCAGCGAAGAGATGGAGAGAACTTGGGAGAGCCACGCTTCGGCATGAATGGGTAAGCTCGAACGGAGTGATACGGCCTCACAGAAGACCAGTGGGAAGCAGCACCTATGTTGTGTGTCGTCTAGTGAGTGAGGGTACTGGAGACCCAATCGGGGGGATTATATTGATGGCTGCACTACTTAAAGTGAAATGTTACAAGAAACCCTAAAGTTTACAGTAGTTTATTTCTCCAGTTTTCACCTACACAAAAACTTAAAATGCGGAATCTGTAAAAGCGGCCTAATTAGAAAGGTGCTACTCAAACCCAGATTATCTGGAGATATTTCGACTTTTTCAAATGCTCTTCTAAGGCACTCTGAGGCCCTTAATATAAAGGGGTGACACTGAATTTTTATGACTTATTTAAGGCTAAGGAGAGAGTAACTACTCAAATCTGCAACAATAATTTCTGAACATCTTACCTCGATTGCGTTCAGTCCCCTGTTTAAGGTTGCGAAGGCCAGACAATTGTGCCCTTTTACCATCAAAAGTTTGACAAGTGTAAAGTGTATAACATCGAGCCCTACTAAGGCACGCTTCAGCATCAATGGGCGGGCTTAACCCGAGTGATAACACGGCCTTACAGAACACCGGCGTATGCTCTCTTTTTGATAGTTTTGCAGGTCGTATCAGTCCGGAAACCGCACAGGGACAGTTCAATAGTTTTGTAGTTCGAGGTTGAAAGTTTCTTGAGTTACGCACAGTTGATAACTGCCAACCATCTAAAGGTTTTATAGGTGGGAGACGAGCATATGGTTCACCTGATGGTAATGAAGCCGCCGCCCATAGACAACAAAATCACAACAACAACAACAATGACAACAACAACAATGTATCTAATACATACATGTAACTGAGGCAATAAATGATTTGATTGATTGATTGAACTACTATACCATCATAATCACAAGTGCGCTGACAACCTTTAACCCTCTCTCCCCCCAATGGGCCTCCGGTACCCTCACTCACTTGACGAAACATAGCGCAAAGGTGAAGCAGCGCTCGCACTTCTGTGAGGCATCCCTCCACGGCCCATTCATGCCGAAGCTTGGCTCTCCCACGGTAGGTGGACTAAGTCAGCAACACTTTTTCCCAGTTATCTTCCGCGTTTTCCATCTAGTGCAGGCCATTTCGCCTGGCACAGCGATCTAGTTAAACCCCCTGTCCCGGCTTATCTCTCAAAGCGTTTCGGACACAGACTCATCGTGCGCAATACTTCAAACGCAAATTCTCAGTTAAGTCCCTTTATTACTCGCAGGGGGGAACCCCGCGTTGCGCTCGTGGATTAAATGGGCTCCCATGGAAATGAGTCGTTTTTCCATTCTATATTGACATTATTGTTGAGCCAGCGTCATTGATGGTTGCATCTATTTTTTGCCCCTGTGCTGTGTTTCGCCGAGTGAGTGAGGGTACCGGAGGCCCACCCGGAGGGGAAGGGGATGAAAGGTTGGCAGCGCATTTGTAACTCCACTGGTGTTGCAAGTGTCCATGAGCGGCGGCAATTGCTTACTATCAGGTGATCCGCCTGCTCGTCTGCTATCTATCACATAAAAAAATAGTAATAGTAAATCCATTTTTCGGATTTAGGGGAGGTTCCGACCAGATTTGGTATTATTTTTATGTGATAGGTGGCAGACGGATCACCTGATGGTAAGCGATGGCCGCCGCCCATTGACAACACCAGTAGAGTCGCAAAGGTTGGCAAACCTTTAACTCCCTTTCACCCCAAAAAAATGGATATTCACATACTTCCTCCTTTTACCAAGTGATCTTACATGTATCTTACACTAGCGGCCCACCTTCACTTCGTTTCTAGACATAGTTTTGCTATTAGTTCCAATCTTCTCCAATAGATGGGAGTTGTTATCGATTACATCGCGCAAGTGTTATGACTTCTCGGGCTACATAAATAAGCCTTGTAGTTCTCTTTAGAATTTACCTCTTTATAAATAGTATAGAAGATATAGATTGGCACGTCTTCTAATAGTATTGACTCTGGAATGCTATAAATAAATTGAAGAAACCCACTTCCTTCAGTCGAGTCGCCGCGAAGGGCGCTCCACGAAGCAGATGCTATCGCGCACTCCGCCCCCTCATTACAGATAGACGAACGCTTCGGGCGCAGGACCAAGTAAAAAAAAACCGGCCAAGTGCGAGTCGGGCTCGCGCACAAAGGGTTCCGTAGCAGCAAATATAATAAACTTAACCAAAATTACAGTTAAATCAACCTATCTCAAAAACTATAAGAGATACTTTGATCAAACCAAAAATCGTTGAAAGAGTTAATTAGCATGCATCACCTCTATTTTTTTTAGAATTTTATACCCCGTAGTTATAAAAATAGAGGGGGGGGGGACATACTTTTTACGACTTTGAGAGCTGATATCTCAAAAACCGTTCACTTTAAGAAAAATGTTTTTTAGAAAACTTTATATCATTTTAAAAGACCTTTCCATTGATACCCCACACGGGTATGTACATCGAAAAAAAAAAATTTCATCCCTCAGTTACATGTATGGGGGGCCCCACCCCCAATTCTTTTTTTTACTATTTAGTGTCATATTTTTGTAGCGGTTCATACAACACATATTCCCATCAAATTTCATCACTGTAGTACTTATAGTTTCCGAGTAAATCGGCTGTGACAGACGGACAGACGGACAGACGGACAGACGGACATGACGAAACTATAAGGGTTCCGTTTTTGCCATTTTGGCTACGGTACCCTAAAAACACAAATCTCACTTCTTTAGCAACAGTATGTCCTACCTTTATTTATGAGCCGTTATTATCCAAATTTTTATGAAATCTATATCCTACTACTATTATATTTTATATAATATATTTATATATATATATTATTATATTTGTAAGTATGGATGTATGGATGTTTGTTACTCTTTCACGTAAAAAACTACTGAATGGATTTAAATGAAACTTTACCACAATATAGCTTATACATCAGAATAACACATAGGCTACAATTTATAAAAATATATTGTGTGGATTGTCCAAAATATGACGGTAAGTGTCAATAATTAACTCCACGCGTACGAAGTCGCGGCGGGCCGCTAGTACATAATATACCGCGAGTGAAAAATCCGTTAGATGGCGTACGTGTAGACTGAGGTCCCAACATGTAGATGAGGTCCAACATGTAACAATGACGTAGGTCATTGGTCGTTTAGTGACATTTTGACATCTCACATCAAAAACAACAATCACCGTGTAGTTGGACCTCAGTCTACAAGGACGCCATCTAACGGAATTTCCACACGCGGTAGCCCACATTATAATGAGGCAGCTTCTAGAGATAAGACAACTACAAGGCATATTATGTAAAACGAGAGTGCGAAACACCCAGCACCATCTATTGGTATGTTTTGGAACTTCATATTGGGACTGGGTCCGGAAACATAGTGAGGACGAGCTACAAGTTAATTAATAATGAATATCTATCTTAATTTTTTTTTGGTTTCAATGTTGGCTACTTGGCACTATTTTCAAATTGCGCCTCTTCCCGCCAAATGGCACTTGTCTTTACGCTGTTTGGCAGGGTACTTGTGACTCTATTGGTGTTGCACGTGTCTATTCTATAGGCGGCGGCAATCGCTTATCACCAGATGATCGGTCTGCTACCTATCACAAAAAAAAATCTAATTAAAAAATCAGACAGACGAATTTTCTCATTTCTCTGCAAGATAGCAGTAACTGATTTTA
>CM026297.1:3795213-3957913 GCA_014851415.1 Cnaphalocrocis medinalis
AGCCACCTGTCGAAGTTGACCAAGGCAAATGGAGAAGTCGTCACGTCAAAGCCAGAGATTCTTCGGAAGTTTACACGTTCTATAGCCAGTTATACGCGTCGCACTCACCCCACCCTACGCCGGATGAGAAGGATTCAAGAGCCACATAACCCGCCATGCGACGGAGGATCTACCCGACATCAGCTTGGAGGAGATCGAGGCAGCTCTTGGGGCAACTTAAAAATGGAAAAGCCCCGGGAGGAAGACGGAGTCACAACCGAGCTTCTAAAAGCTGCCGGCAAGCCGGTGCTGAAGGAACTTCGGCGTATATTAACTCGGTTCTTTTCTCCGGGAGAACTCCTAGGGCGTGGCAGCGGAGCTTGGTCGTGTTGTTCTTCAAGAAAGGCGACAAAACCTTACTGAAGAACTATCGACCAATTTCACTTTTAAGTCACGTCTATAAATTGTTCTCAAGAGTCATTTCGAATCGCCTTACACGAAGACTTGACGAAGCTCAACCTGCAGAGCAGGCCGGGTTCCGACGGAGTTATAGCACCATAGACCATATTCACACAGTGAGACAGGTTATACAGAAGACCAAAGAGTATAACCAGCCCCTGTGCATGGCGTTTGTGGACTATGAAAAAGCTTTTGACTCCGTCGAGACCTGGGCTGTTCTCGAGGCCTTGCAGAGGTGCCAAGTCGATTGGCGATATATCGAGGTGTTGAAGTGTCTATATGACGCCGCTAATATGTCCGTAGTAATCCAGAATGGCCAAACCGAGCCTGTCCTGCTGCGACGTGGTGTGAGACAAGGAGATGTTATATCTCCGAAACTCTTCTCCGCTGCGCTGCAGGACATGTTCGAAACGCTAAACTGGAAAGAGCGCGGAATTAATATTAATGGCGAGTACATGTCACACCTACGATTCGCAGACGACATCGTCATCTTGCGGAAACCTTACAGGACCTACAGGAGATGGTGAGCAGCCTGGCTGAATCTTCTAAACACATCGGTCTTCGGATGAACTTGGATAAAACCAAGGTCATGTTCAACGAGCTCGTTGATCCGGGACCGGTCGCTGTTAATGGAGTACCTCTCGAAGTTGTCCAGGAATATGTCTATCTAGGACAAACGCTCCAACTAGGCAAAAACAACTTCGAGAGAGAAGTCAATAGAAGAATTCAGCTAGGCTGGGCAGCATTGGTAGGCTTCGTCAAGTCTTCTCGTCACCCATCCCTCAAAGTCTTAAGTCGAAAGTCTTCGACCAGTGCGTCCTTCCGGTCATGACTTACGGTGCCGAGACGTGGACACTCACGGCTGGATTAATCCAGCGGTTCAAAGTCGCTCAAAGAGCTATGGAAAGGGCTATGCTCGGAGTATCTCTGAAGGACCGCATCAGAAATGATGTAATCCGACAGAGACCAGAGTCACCGACATAGCCCACCGAATTAGCAAACTGAAGTGGCAGTGGGCTGGTCACATTAGCCGCAGAAACTGACAACCGTTGGAGCCATAAGGTCCTTGAGTGGAGACCGCGACTCGGCAAACGTAGTGTTGGACGCCCTGCTACAAGATGGGATGACGACATTCGAAGGCTGGCTGGAGTGGGCTGGATGAGAGTGGCCGAAAATCGGGAGCGGTGGCGTGCATTAGGGGAGACCTATGTCCAGCAGTGGACGAACGTAGGTTGCTGATGATGATGATGATGATGATGAACCTACAAAGTATGAAAATACGTCTCATAATTAATTAATCAATATTGTTAACGTCACAAAACTGGAATTGATAATAACAATTTTCATACGTTCCGGTAATTATCAGTTGTATTCGTAAAAGACTACTACATGTTGCGTTGGAGGGAGATGGAACCGGCGCGCTCCGGATGGCTTCGGTTATCTGCGCGTACGCACAAAGTGTCCAGCTAAGAGATTTAACTCCTTTTAAGGGAAAAACAAGGTGGAACGACGATCTAGTGAGGGTCGCGGGAGTTTCTTGGATGCGCGTAGAACAGGACCGATCTGTGTGGAGAAAATTAGGGGAGGCCTATGTCAAGCAGTCGACGTCTATTGGCTGAAATGATGATGATGATGAGGAAAATTGTGGTAAATCCAACTCAATTGGAGGTTTAATTGGCTCTTTATGAAGAACTAAAAAAAAAAGTATACAGTGGCCGTGGTAGGCCCCCCACAAGGTAGACCGATGATCTATTGTAGGTAGCGGAAATTTCTTAGATGCGAGTGACACAGGACTAATCTGCGTGGAGAAAATTAGGCCTATGTCCAGCAGTGGGCGTCTATTGGCTGCAATGATGATGAAGATTGGTAACAATTTTAGGGTTTTTTTATTTTTATTCAATGGTAAATATTTAGGTGCGCTGGTATTAACGTTGACCGCTTATTGGTATCCAATTTAAAGCTGTCCATTTTTTGTTATTGAGAATTTTCTTGCGACATGGTCGATGCTCTGACAAACTCGATCTGTTTTGGTAGTATTTACAATACATTGCATAATAATGTGCATTTATAAAAGGAAAGGAATTAGTTTAAAAAAAGAACTTATATTTTTTTTATAATTTGTCATTAGTAGTTTTTTGTACGGCCAGTACTTTTAAGTTGAAAAAGTAAAAAAGTTATATATATGTATACCTATCCCTAGACCATATTGACGTATGTAATATTAAGGTAGGTACTTCCCCTTCCCCAACTTATAGGTATGTATTTTATTTTACACGTCAATTTATTATTAATTATTAAAATAACAAATTGAAGCTAAACTACTTACACGAGTAGGTGTGATGTCAGTATCAGGAAAATACTTCCAGAAACTTTAACTGGTCCATATCAGTTGACCAATATTATTACTAGAGATGCGCCGAATATTCGGTTGGTATTCGGTATTCGGCATATTCGGCACTTTTTTCACTATTCGTATTCGGCCGAATTATTCGGTTTAGTGCCGAATATATTCGGTTTGAGTATTTCTATTTTCCTGGCTATATGACATGGAATTTAAAAGGACAAGTGTGTGTTTTTGTAAATTAAATAAAACTGGCGAGAAATGTGTTAAAAAGCTAATAAATGAAAGTAATTAAACATGAAATCAACATGTATTTTGACAGCTAAAGTCCACATATTTATTTCCTACCCTATAGTATGTAGCTAACATTAACTAAAAAAAAATACCTAATTTATTTATTTTTAAGCAAGATCAATCAATATAATTTTACTATTTATTTTTATCCTTAAAAATATCTGGACTTTTTTTTAAACAATAATTATAAAGCTTTGTTTTCAAACTCTGATCAAAATTTTAAATTTTTCATAAAAACACTTTTTAATAAAAACGTATGTGGCAAATTATTATAAATAATAAATATGAATCAGCAATAAATAATTTTATAATAGGTTATTTAATGATAATCTAAATAATTTTATTTTGTGTTAGGTACTTTTTGATATTCTTTGCAATTTATTCTTAAGTACCTATGTGCTCTTAAAAATCATCGAAGAGTCTATGTGGTACTCGACCTTTCACATACCACCACCCACCGCATACCAGAACAGCCACCCAGTATGTGGAGGGTTGTGGGTTCGAGTCCCAATTGAACCCTGCGATGATTTTATTAAGTAATTACTTCATAGACACAGAGAACGAAGTACACGTTAAGAAAATTTCTGACATGGAAGGAATTAACACTTAAGTTATATCTCAGTACGAATTGACTTATTTTCGGTCACCGTATCTAGTGTACATAGAAGAGAGATCAGAAACAAGAAAATAGTAAACCGAATAATTCGGCCGAATATCCGGTTCGGTAAAGATTGAACCGAATATTATTCGGTATTCGGTTATTCGGTGAAACCACTATTCGGCGCATCACTAATTATTACTTGAATGAATTGGCGATAGTCTTAGTCTAAATATACATATTTTATCTTTAGTTAAAAATAGAGACAAAAATATTTTGTTTGTTCATTTATTGTTCATCCTTCTCAATGAGTCTCAAACGATAACTCGTACTACTTATTGATAAAGACAATATATTTATAGTCGGGCCGTTGTATCATGCCCGATTTGACAATACCTTTTTTTTAATTTTGCACTTAATCCTTGTTATGAGGAACACATTTCGCGAATCATAAAGAACTTTATGATTAAAAGTAGTTCTTTATGATTCGCGAAATGTGTTCCTCATAACAAGGATAAGTGCAAAATTAAAAAAAAGGTATTGTCAAATCGGGCATGATACAACGGCTCGACTATAGTGCTATGGCTATTGCGTGTGCAAAATGCGCTAGATGGCGTACTGTTAGACTGAGGTGCAACTTCAACTTTAATGGTTGTGCACCAATGCAAATGTACCTACCGTACAGAACTTCTTTTTTTAACATTAAAAAAAGGGGGTTCTCAATTCGTATGAATATTTTTTATACAAGTACTTATGTTCACAAATGTTTTCGTCAATTATGGATGGATTAGCGGCCGCCCGCGACTTCGTCCGCGTGGAAAAGTAACTTTTTAACCCCCTTTCAACCCCTTACAACCCCCTTTTCGCAATAAAAAGTAGCCTATGTTCTTTCTCAGGGTCTAGATTATCTGTATACCAAATTTCATTTATATCCGTTGAGTAGTTTTGGCGTGAAAGAGTAACAGACAGAAAGACAGACAGAGTTACTTTCGCATTTATAATATTAGTATGGAAGTATGGATTACAAAATATTTTTGAAATCTATCGACACCATCTTATTTAATTGTTCCATCTATTTAAATTAGGTCTCTTGTCATGAGTATTTTTAGTTTACGTCTATTTACATGTGAAAAGTCATAAAACGGAACGTGCCCTGCAAGTGGTATAGGCGTAACGTTTTTATGGTGTATTGTAATTACCGGTTTAAGTCAATAAGATAACATTACACTTCATGTCAATATTATATTAACTGCTTTAACTGATTACCTATTTGTTCTACTGGTTGCTTTGATGGTATATTGGCTGATGGGTAAAGCGATAGCTGTGTTTGAGAGTCCTGGGCAGACCAAGATATTTGAGTTTTTTGAGAAATAGGAGAGAAAACACAAATTAGAAAATAATCGTAAGTAATATAACGTAATATTTAATAACAAGTACTTCGAATATATCAAATTATAAACTAACCATGAATGAACAATGAAAAAACTTTGACGTCCAATTTTAATAGCCCATTGTTTAGTAATGTAAATTAATTGTTTAATAATATCAATTAATGTTCATGTTGATTCCCGGGTCCAGCAAATTGTATGTAGGTAGGTATGTTTAGAATTTTTTGAATTGGGTATTTGACTAATCTCGATATAGTAAAAAATATTGATACTCTATTAAAATATTGGTAAATAAGAACCAATGGCCAGCATTTTCAGTTAAAAATATAACGTCTAGCTGGTTTTGTGAGCATTCAAAGTTTCATAGGCAAGTCCATCTTATTTGATAAACTAACATGCTAAAGGGACTTTTCTCTTTTTTTTCTATTTCTATGGTGTTTTTTCGGCAAAAACAATCATCTACTTTTGAAATGGAATCCCAATCAGTCCATGTTTTGGAACGGACTCCAAAAAACAAAGAGTTTTTAATGATATACAATGGTGCCAACGAGCAAACGCGCTAAATTAATGGAAGGTTGGCTTGAACGAAAATAAATCAGCATTTTGGGTCTTGCAAGGGGAATGCCTCGGGCCCGGGTGCAATGCCCGATCCATCTTAAACATAGTGTTATTGTACTTATACACGTAGTAGGTCGTCCACAGGTAAGCTACGAAAATGTTTATAACATAATTAAATCCTATATCGACGGTGAAGAAGTCAAACGGGTCGAGCCAATTTCTGTGAGAGAACATTTTTTCGCGATTTCTGTGTTGCAAGTGTCCATGAGCGGCGGCAATTGCTTACCATCAGGTGATCCGCCTGCTCGTCTGCTACCTATCACATAAAAAAAAGTAGATAGTGACTAGAGAGGTTTTGAGCTATTCACATAACACGTTGTTTAAATTTAACATTATGTTGGCTTTGATATCGCCTTGTCTTTTTATGCAGCCAATAGGCGAAGTAAAGGAGAAAAAAAAGCGCTCTTTCCAAAATGATTTAAAGACAAATATAAATAAAATAATATACTCGTAGTAGGTATCTAAAATGCGAGATGTTCCATACCTACATTATTAAGAATGCACCATATATTTTTTCTCATAATATATTCCTCTCGTTAATAGCTTCATAAAGTATTTCTGTATACGTAGATAGGTAACTATTGGTTTAAATTATGTTTCTAAAAACATCTTTGAATGGTAGGTACATATGGGTTTAAAATCATGAACAATAAAAAAACTATGATGTCAAATTTTAACAGCCCATTGTTTAATAAGTGTCAATCCGTAGATGAAAAATTAATATGAGCTGTTGGTTGGCCCTTGATTTATGAACGTTTGAAAAATGATACTTAATCTGTTTATTTCTGATTCCCTGGTAGGTATATTCAATTGAAACAATGAAGGTCAATTGCATAGTTTTTAGTTACATCATCAAAGTTAGATAATAGCACCTAAATACATTCACGTTTCTATTTCTGCTCTCCTGCGTACCTAGGTATTTATGATACTATGAGTAGAGCACCTACTTCCATTTGATTTCTACCTTCCTAGTATATCTTTACGAACAAATTGGAATTATCAAGCTGTTTCAACCCTGAGCTACTGAGGCCCTAAACTACCTAAGTTTTCAAAAACAGTGTTTGGCCGTGGCGTGTTTTAGGAATTTGTATGAAAAGTTGAAATTTTTTATGCAAAAGTCATTCAGAATTATTGGTAGAAGACGTGATTAAAGAGATGTAAATGTTCACAGATGCACCCTGTAGGTATATAATAAGTATTTGGTAAATCCTACCCCCATATTTCGAAGCGATAGCATTGGTATGTTTTCTTACTATCGAATGCTTTGTTACCATTGTCAACTAATGACGTCATCACAAAACTACGCAGGTCTACAAGAAGGATTATCCTAAAAAACAAATAACCTGTTTTGCCACTTAACAGAACAGCGACTGAACGATGTCGAACACAATAGTATCAATGCAACACGGAAAATGTTGGCCAATTAAGAGCTACAGCTCGGGGATTGATTCCGGGTGCTTCACGGAATTCCGGGATTCCTACAGAATAGGTGACATTGTAGTCTGTTTATTATGATAGGTAATTACATGCCATGGTGCGAAAATTATAGGGGGTCAACTTACTTACTTCGCTGGCTCTGCGATCCAAGGTGGGTCTTGACTTTCGACGTCAAAGTTCGCCATTTTGTTCGGTTCTGTGCGAATACCGACTAATCAGACCAAACTTAATGTATGGGAGAGAAACGTGGACATTAACACTGAAGGTGGAAAATTAACTGTTGGTGACGGTACGGAAGATATTCAGATAAAATCTGGGACTAACCATAGGTAAAGATGGGTGTTGGAGGCACAGAAGGAGAAATCAGAAGATTGAAGACCTGATAGCCCAACCGAAAAGACTACGCTGGCTCGGAGATGTGGAGAGAATATGAAAGGAGGTCCAGGGACGCCTTTTTCAACTAGGGTAAATGTCGCTGATCCGAAACGCAATGGGCATACGGCGGGGCTTTATGCATACCGGTGGTTTTGACCTCGACGGGTAGTGTTGGTCTCTCCCACAACTGAGACCTCGCCTTGAACAAATGTTGTACAGAATGGTTGATAGGACACGTGGTTTAAGGGATGTAAATGTTCACCGATACACCCTGTATAAGAGATAACAATGCAGTGCAGTTGCTGAACGCTTTTTTCAAGGATGGAATTGTGTATCATAATTAGATATAAGAATGATAGAAGCCACTGAGCTAATTTTTTTTTAATTTCTTATACAACATTGCACACTTTAGTAAATTGGATTTTAGCTTATGTTTTGGCTAAGACATAATCCAATAACGGTGGAATAAGGTTGTTGATCGAAACCAGTCCGCTCTTTATTATTTAGTAATGTCTATTTTTATGATATTTTTATTATCTACCCGTTTTAGAACAAGTATTTCTGCTAAAATAAGTGAGTGTAGTCTACTTGATTGGGATTCCCTCTCGGTGTTTCGAAGGCCAGACGGCAATATCTACCTACTAGTAACTGCCAGACGTACCAAATAGGTAGGTACAACCACACATCAAAGTAATACAAAACTGTCCAGTTTCCTCATTCCATTCTCACCTTTATGTCAAACGCGTTTGGATCAATATCAATTGAGGAAGTTTGACAGATTGTGGTACCTAACCCGATGGGTGGCTGTCTGTACGGTATGTATCGGTGGATTTTTAACGTAATATTTTAAAGATTTTATTTTATCCATGCAATGTGATCGGTACATTACGGTTCACAATGTAGCGCTTTGGATTACAATTTAACGAACACTTGTAACTAGACATTGAAGGTGAATTTAGAGATTTCACACGTTCGTCCTCACAAATTTCTAGTTCGAATTCAATGTCGAGTGCACTAGAAATGCCCCCCTGAAAGCGTTGAATCACAATCTGGTTAGTTTAAATCGTCAGATTAGTCGGTTACTGTAACTAACTAAAACCATAGAGTTACAGCAAGGAGCAAATAGATTTTATTGAATATATTTTAATAGATTTTAAAAAGTTATTTATTCGTGTTATCTATTATGAGGGCTTCGGGATTAAAACGGTGTATCGCCTATACCTTTTGCCAGACATTATTTCTCTCGGCATAGCTGGAGGCACGAAAGTATAGCGATTACCGTTAATTTGCGCACTTGTAAAAAAGAAGACTTTCTATCAAAATTGGTTTCTGTCTGCGCACTCAAGGTCATAACTACACTTTCTTGCCTCGGACTATACCTACCTATCGTCTAAAGGACATTCGTGTACGTACCTACGTAGATACTATACAAGTACAATACAGGTAGGTAACCTATTTATTACACTACCAACTGAACCAACAAAACGAATAAGAAAGCGGTCGAACAACAGTTGTTCAATGAAGATGAATATTATACGACGTAGAATGTTCTTATAACAGTATATACCTAGTTAGTTTTTGCACGGGCAATTGATTGGTATGACAAGAATGCTCAGCAGCCGGCTAGGTCGGACCTTGGGCCTACTTCTTATAATACAAGTTTATTAGCCTCTTAAAAAACTACCGATGAATTAACCTTGACATAGGTACTTAATGTAAGTATGGGAGATAGAAGATCCACCACCTTCGCATGGATCATTAATTGAATTTTATCCTAATTTATTAATGATCATCATTTCCCACGTTGCACTGCCCTCCCGGATTATAGATACCTATAATAAAGATATTGAGAATTGAATCCTTCCTGTCTTCTTGGCATACGGACCAAATCTTCGTGGCAATCCACCAATTTTCGTGGCAATCGATGCAGAAACGGCGGAGAACGAGCCAGGACAGACAGACAGACGGACAGACAGACATGACGAAACTATAGGGGTTCCTAGTAGACCACGAAACTTTAAAAAAGGATGTAAATTTGAACATTTACATCTAGTTAACCACGTCTTCTACCAATCATTCTGAACATGATAATTTGTTCTGTGACGTTTGGAAATTTGTTGTTCATCTGCCACCATCACATAAAAAATTGTGCTGGTCCCAAACTAAGGTATTCCCTAATGCTATGGAATGCAAAAACAACGAAGGAACCACAAACACCCAGGCCCAACACAAATATCTGTTTCATCAGTAGATAATTATTAGTGTTGTGCGGGAATCGAGACCGTGATCCTTGCGTCTCAACCACTGCGCTAAACGGGTCATCAAGAATTGAATAACACTTCAGAAATATAATAGGTAAGTCAACAAAAAAATCATTGGTTTTTGCTCTTATATTATGACGGATAAGGTTCATAATCAGGTGGCAACTATTTTCCCATTGCCTAATTAAGGGACAAAGAGATGAAATGACATCAAACGGGAGCAGAGATTTAAAATATTAGGTGGTATATAAGTATAATAAGTAGGTACTTAAGTAACATAAAACTAATTATTAACAAATAGTACCCATACTTAAGTTCTTTAAAATTATCGTCGAGTTAATCCCTGTATAAATGACTAGATACGGTCTAGGTATATACAGTCACCCGCAATATAATGTAAACGCTTCGACTCTTATGCCCGGACTGTGAGGTTCATATTTGAATGAGGTTGTATACTTATTAGTGCCCGTGACTGTACATACATGTCATTTCTTAAACTATATGGATTTAATTGAGCAATATTATAACTAGGTTAATAAGGACATTGCTTAAATAGTTATAAATAATATTGCATTCCTATCTACTTAGTGTAAGTACCTATTTACCTACTTTTATATTTTTGAAGGAATCGCCCTAAAAACGAGGACACTAACTAACTGCCGGATTTAGAGACGTCATTTAACCTTAAGTAGATATTTCTATGGCTGGAACAAATGTATGAAATCTATAAATTCGACTTCAATGTCGAGTACACGACAATTTTGCCCCTCTGATGTTTACCTGTCGCAGCCAGATCGTATATATAATCCGCCGAAATACATCAGGGCTAGCTGTTTTGTAACACAGGGCCGTTTTGTGATTGTGATACGTTCTTCAATAAGGCGGGCGACTTTTAGCCACATTGTACTAAAACTTATTATGAGAAGTGTTGCCAAAACACAAAATTATCTTTACGAGGTTAGGTTAGGGTTATTTTATTTTTATGACCACCCAGAAATCCTTAATTTTATTACGGGTAATCATAAAAAAATAACCCTAACCTAACCTTTTACACAAAGGGTGAACATAAAACCGGCCAAGTGCGAGTCGGGCTCGCGCACAAAGGGTTCCGTAGCAGCAAACTACATTATAAAGATTTTATATCATCACGGATTTTTAAAGGTGTACAATACTGTAGTATATTTTTTGATCTATCTTATAAGGTTCAGCCATCGTTTTCAGTGTAAGCACAATAACTTAACCAAAATTACAGTTAAATCAACCTATCTCAAAAACTATAAGAGATACTTTGATCAAACCAAAAATCGTTGAAAGAGTTAATTAGCATGCATCACCTCTATTTTTTTTAGAATTTTATACCCCGTAGTTATAAAAATAGAGGGGGGGGGACATACTTTTTACGACTTTGAGAGCTGATATCTCAAAAAACCGTTTCACTTTAAGAAAAATGTTTTTTTGAAAAACTTATATCATTTTAAAAGACCTTTCCATTGATAACCCCACACGGGTATGTACATCGAAAAAAAAAAATTTCATCCCTCAGTTACATGTATGGGGGGGCCCCACCCCCAATTCTTTTTTTTACTATTTAGTGTCATATTTTTGTAGCGGTTCATACAACACATATTCCCATCAAATTCATCACTGTAGTACTTATAGTTTCCGAGTAAATCGGCTGTGACAGACGGACAGACGGACAGACGGACAGACGGACATGACGAAACTATAAGGGTTCCGTTTTTTGCCATTTGGCTACGGAACCCTAAAAAAAACTGCGACCGAACATGTGCCGTATGTATAGGGTAGGTACAGAGCGTTTCAGCGAGTGGACATCATCGATCATCAAAAGAGGGCACGCAGCGCCTTAGTGCCTTTCGTAATGCACACCTTAGAATCCGATCAGTATCTATAGCCGATCTCTGACCTCGTTATCCGAGTACCAACTCACCTCGGATGAAGTTGTTCAACATACGTCACACTGGACTCTTGTAGAAAGTGTAGTATTTGTTGTAAAGACTTAATTGGACGCACTTGCTGTCAAGTGTCTATACAAAGACACTTAAAAGAAAAAAAAATATTTATGACTTTTTTATTACCTACACTAATTATTAAGAGGAAAGATAGGGGTGTATCTTATCTTATCTTGACTGTTAAAGGTTATTATTATATTCATTCATAGAGCACTCGACCCTATGGGGACTTTTTTTTCTTAGTGTTGCTTTCCCCAAATGAATTTTGTTTCGTCAAATTACGCCTGTACAAAGACACTTAAAGCAAAAAAAAATATGACTTAGGTATTTAACTTATCTACCTCCTACACTATATTTAAGAGGAAGATACGGGTGTATCTTATCTTATCTTGGGTGTTAGGGGTAATTTATTCATAGAGCACTCGACTCATCTTGGGGACTTTTTTTCTTCAATGTTGCTACGAGTTGATCCCCAATTTATTGCTTTTTTTTGGTCAAATTAAAAAATAACTATAATATCATTTTATTATAACTACTTAACAATACCTAGGTGGATATTATTCCATCACAATTGAAAAATACACAGTTTATAAGTCGAACCGATTCTTATACATACCTACCCGTTAGATCATACAATTTTCAAAATTAATCCAATCAAAATTCCCCTTCGGTATTTTTCTTTCCCCGAAAAATTCCCAAACAACATTATTTTTCCCCAGAATTGCGAAATATTCTCCCAATATACCAACCCTGCATTGAGTATATAGTTTGTATACAGTCACCTCATCGCCTACAATAAAATGTAAACACCTAAACTCTCATGCCAGGACAATAAGGTTCATATTTGAATGAGGTTGTATACGTATTAGTGCACGTGGATGTACACGCTCACAAAAAAATATTCGTGACGACCCGTTTAGCGTAGTGGTTTCAGCGCCGGTGGAGACGCAAGGGTCGCGGGTTCGATTTCCGTACACAGAAATCAAGCTCTTGCATTGAAGTGCTTGTTATTCTTTTGATTTAGGTATTAAGATTCACCATCATAATGAATCAACGTTGAAATATCATTTAATCAAATACAGTTTACTTCATAAGGTCAATGTATGAGATGCTGTCAGAAATGAGAATTGATTTATTTATTTATCATTTAGTCAGCCACTAACCTGTCAAAATTCCTCAATTGATATTCAACCTAATGTGTATGACAGTAAGATGTAAGTCGATTGAAGAAATTTGATAGTTTTGTATAGGTACTTTGATGTGTGACTGTACAAACCCACTTTTAAACTGTAACTTGTATTTCTAACAAAGATGGTAATTAATTGGTTTCACGCATACCTACTCCACTTTAGTCCTTAGTTTAAGATAGCCACTTCCTCTAACCAGCATTTTCCTTAAATAATTCGAACTTCATCTAAGAATTAGGTAGGTATCTCTCACAAGCAAAACACATCGGGTTTTATTTTTGCATCTAATTTCTTTTTAATTACGGTCGGAACCGATCGAGGCAAAAACTAACTAAAAACTAATAAAATTGATTAACATCATTTCATTACTGATGTAAGTGCCTATAGAATCAAAATACCTAAGTACCTATGATTTTTTTACAATAATTACCCTCCACCCTCTAACAGTATTGACTAACTATTTATATACTTAATTAATTTAAATTTCAATTATAACTTATTTCTGATCTCCATTGCAATTATTTAAAATAATGTATAGTAGGTATTAATTAATTCATGAATATCTGTTATAAATTAATATTTAGTAGTATTGTAGTGCCCTAACAGGGTTCAAGGTGAAACTTATTTTTTACATCTGTAATGTAAAACCCATGATGCAATAAATGATTTGATTTGATTTATTGCCTACAAAATTCATAGTAACAAAAGAAAAAATCGTAACTTAATTCTACATAAAGAAAGTGCAGTAAATATTAAAAATTACTTACCTAGCACATTACTTTCAAAGGATTAGAAATAGAAATAGAAATAGAAATAGAAATATTCTTTATTCAATTTAAGTCCTTATAGAACATTTATGAATGTCAAATATTATGTAAGCTACCGCTGATTCGGAAAGTTGATTTCTACCTGAGAAGAATCAGCAAGAAACTCAGTAGTTACTCTTTTCAAATTATAATCATTACAATTTTCATTCTGTTAATAATTAAAAAAAAAAAAATATTAAGATTACAGTTACAATATGATAATCAATGCTTTTATCGTTTAGATAATCGTCAAAGTAAAATTATGGAATCAAATTATACATATAAAATAATAGGCATAGAAATTAACAAGTCCAGGAATCCACTTCATTTAAATAATCTTCTACATTATAGTAGCCTTTCTGCATTAAGCAGTTTTTGATATGAATTTTAAATTCATGTAATGGTAAGTCAATAAGTTTTTGTGGTAACTTATTAAACATTTTTATGCTCAATCCCACAAATGAATTGCCAATTTTATGAAGTCTTAGATTTGGGACCGCAAGCCTATGTTTATTTCGTGTGTTAAAGCTATGAAAATCAGATTTTCGCGAGTAAAGATGCAAGTTTTTACGTACAAACATAATACAATCAAAAATGTATTGAGATGCTACCGTTAAAATATTTATTTCCTTGAATAATTCTCTAAGTGAGTCACGTGATCTAAGGCCATAGATGGCACGGATTGCCCTCTTCTGCAATATGAAGATAGCTTGTAAATCAGCACCGGATCCCCACAGCAATAGACCATATGACATCAGACTATGAAAATAGCTAAAATAAACCAGTCTTGCAGTCTCAATATCAGTCAGATCTCTTATTTTTCTTACTGCGTATGCAGCTGAACTAAGTCTTCCTGCCAAGGCAGCGATATGGGGGCTCCACTGCAATTTTGAATCTAGAGTGATACCTAGAAAAACTGTGGAGTTTATAATTTCAATAGGTTCATTATTCATGACTATATTAATATTGACCTGCCTTACATTAGGCATTGTGAACTTTACACATTTAGTTTTCTTTGAATTAAGAACTAAGTTATTAGAAGTGAACCAGTGTAGTACTTGAGAGAGTGTGTTATTGACATCGTCAACATTTTCTTTTTGTCTATCAACCTCAAAAATCAAGGATGTATCATCAGCAAATAACACAATCTCACATAGATCTTTAGTATAGTAAGGAAGGTCATTTATGTAGATTAAAAACAGCAGCGGCCCCAATATGGAGCCCTGGGGTACACCCATAACTAATGGGGCGCCCGAAGAGTCAATTCCATTGACATGCACCTTCTGTATCCTATTAGATAAATAAGATTTGATTAGACTAAGTGAGTTGTCTAAGACACCGTAATGGTGTAACTTCATGAGCAACGTTTCATGATTGACGCAATCGAAGGCTTTGGACAGATCACAAAATATTCCAATAGCATCCCGCTTCCTTTCCCACGCATCAAAGACATGCTTGATAAGTGCCACTCCAGCATCAGTAGTGGATTTACCTTTTGTAAATCCAAATTGCTTACTGTGCAATATTTTATTCAAATTCAAATGAGACAATAACTGGATGAATATTACTTTTTCAAAAATTTTGCTTAGAGCTGGAAGTATAGAAATAGGTCTGAAGTTAGACGGATCACTTTTCTCTCCCGATTTAAATAATGGTATTATTTTACTGTATTTCATCATATCGGGAAATACACCGTCGTCAACACATTTATTGAATATCAATGCTAAATGGGGTGCGATAGCATGTATTATATTTTTTAGTATATCTACCGAGAGACCCCACAAATCCTCAGTTGGCTTCATGTTCAATTCTTTAAATATTTTTAAAATTGTATCAGCATTGATATGAGTGAATTTAAAGGTAGTCTTGCATTCATCAACATGTGATTTGAGCAGGGAAGCAGCAAGATTTGCGCTTGAGTTCAGTTTGGTAGTGGTAGTGACTGCTATACTAGAAAAGAAAGACTGAAAAGTTTCTGCTACTTCAGAGTCAGAAACAACTGATTTGCCATCAATTTTAAGAGAGAGCTTGTTTTCTTTTGTTTTATTTTTACAAGTCTCTTTATTTATGATCTTCCATGATATTTTACTTTTATTAGTGGCATTTATAATCTTGTCTTTAAAATAATTAGATTTTGCCATTGCACATACTTTTTTGAATAATTTTGAGTATGTTCTGACATATTCAATTAACTTAGGGTCATTTGAGTTAGCTTTGATATCATATAATTCAAATAACCTCTTTCTGCTTTTGTAGATGCCTTGAGTGGCCCAGTCACTGAATTTACTTTTAGAAGTATCTAATTTAATTGTTTTCTTAGTGAAAACCTTATTAAATTCCTTTTCCACTACATTAAAAAGCTTATCATAAAGTATATTAGCATTTCCATCATTAAAGGATAATGCAGGCATCTTTCTATATATGTTATCTTTAAATTTTTCTTTACGGTTTGCCGTAATTGGTCGACACACAAAACTGCTCGAAGAAGGTACATGACGGTATTCCAACTGTGCTATCTGTCCACTATGATCTGAGTTTATAAAGTTTATTATGGATTTATCTAATACATTACAATTGCAAAATATGTTATCCAAGCAAGTAGCTGTGGTGGGGGTAATTCGCGTGGGTTCGTTAAACAGATGATGTAAGTTAAACGATTTGAAAAGATTCAGAAAACGCATCGAGTTCTGTGAATTATCTAAAATATTTATATTAAAATCCCCGCACACAACTACTTTTTTATTAGATGAACATATTTTTCTTAGTACTTCTTCCATAATGGATTCAAATGAAATAAAATTCCCAGAGGGGGGCCTGTACACACAGACAATGACATGTCGTTCAAGCTCAACACAAGCAAGCTCAATAGTTCGCTCATGAGAAAGTGAAACAATATCTTTGCGTTCTTTAAATTTAATAAAATTGTTTAACAGAATTAGTGACCCACCTCTGATTGCCGACCTTCTCGTGAACGAACTACCGATGCTATAGTTATCTATATTAATAATTAATTCATACTGCCTTAACCAATGTTCGGTAATACATAATATATGGACATTCATTTTATTTAAAAATAATTCGAGTTCAAGTAATTTTCCAGACAAACCCTGTATATTCTGATGAATAAGGTTTAGGTAATTAGGGTGTCCGTTTGTCATTGGTTTGCTAGAGGATTCCTCTATTGTCTCAGACTCTAATTTAAATTCATTTTTGGAAGTACTTCCAAGGTCTGGATAAACATATTATTAATATTATAAGCTAACAAAGTAGCCAATTCTCTTTTAATTTTATAAGGCAAATAAAAAGTTTTGCCAGTCAACAAAAACTTATTATCAATAAATTTGTTTGTGTCAAAAAACACAAACTTGTCACTATGATTATATGTCAAGTTGTATAATAATGTATTCAACAAATGAATACTGTTATTTTGGCTAGGTGTGTAATACCTAGAAAAAGGGAAGGCACACAAAAATATTTTTTTTACATTCAACTCACATAGGGTTGAGAATCCCTGAAGTAATTCTTTTTTACTAATTTCTAAGGCATTTCCAATCATAAGAATGATTATGGACTCCTTGCTAAATTTACACTTTCTCATCTTGTCAATAATTTGATCTAAGGATGCATTAGGCATACAATAATTTGTTACACTACATTTACAGTTTTCATTTAGAAGAGGTCCATAACCAACTCCTATACTATCAGAAAAAATTGCAACTTTATTATTATTATTTACTAAGTCAATAGTATCCGAGGGCTGAGGTTCATCTTCTACCTGGTCAGCGAGGCCGGGCCCTGTCCCTGGATGACACTTGCATTGTTCAATAAAGTGGCTGGCAGCGAGAATGTGTTCGCTTATTTGTCCTTGGGCCGAGTTGTATCTATCGGTCATACGCTGTAATGACCGGTGCAGCCGCGAGATGTCAGCCTGCAGCTCCTGTGTGTCGGTTTCGTATTTATACCTACTTTCAGCTAACTTTTTACTATATAATTCTAGACTATCAAGTAGGTCTATACGTTGTTTTCTTAATAATATGTTTTTCTGGTGGCATTTTTGTCTTCTAACTAATTTTTCAGTTTTCTTGATATAATTATTTATTTTAATATATTTCTTAAGTCTATTTTTACTGCCTATTCTAACCCTATCGTTCTCCGAACATAAGTGAGTTCTCTGGATAGCCCCCTGCGCAGCCGGTGACCCGATCAGTTCTTCATATAGGCTGTGGGTATGTAATGCCTCTTGACATTGCTTGTCTTCCTCATACTGTTGTATGAGTTGGTTGGCGTCCCGGAGCTCCACCTCAAGGTCATGAATGCGTTGCAGAGCCCGCTCATAGGTCTCACTGCACTGGTCAAAGTTGGTCACGGTGTCAAGTAGTTGATCTCGTTGTACCAGGACATCCATAAGCTGAGCATGTAGGTCGGCCAGTTCACACTTGAGTTGGGTGTTGTTATTAATTATTTTAAGTGATTCCTCTTCATTTTCATCGCGTTCCTTAAGGATTTGGGTGTTGTCCTCCCTAAGGTCTTTTATTTCCTCAAGGGCCCTCTTTAACTTAAGCTCTAATTCCTGGGAAGTTGTCTTCCGCGTCATCTTCTTAGGGTAAGCTCCACAACCAGACATATCTGGAATGATTTACAAATGAGTGTAAAACAAATGTTTGAACCGGTTTGAATAAGAGTATTGTATCCTAAAACACAGATAAGTACCTATATTACTTAGGTACAAATTATTTCTGCAAACAGCTGATTTAAGTTAGTGGGTCAATCAATGTAGGTATTATGTAACTAGTATTAGGTAAAAAAAAAAAAAGTGTAGGTTAGGTTTTGTTTATGTTTTAAGGATGAGATGTTTATGTAGGTATTGTGTTAATAAATTAGCATAATAATACAAGTAGGTACATATATAGCTATTATGTGGTGATATATTTTAATTATGTAACAGATTATCTCATATCCCAATGCTCAATGCAAACCAAAGATAGTACTTAAGTGTTATTTGTGAGTGTTTGTGGCCAGGTGCTATATCATCATCCACTTTACTATATGACAAGTAAAGGGAGACAGAAAACCTAGCTTGTGTTATGGAATTTGACAAGTCTCACTACGGAGAATCGTCTTATTCCATTAATGTCATGTGCAGTGTTGGTTATAATGTTATGTTGCAGAGGCTGATAAGAGATAATCTGCCGGTATCAGTGAGGTGTCAGTGGTTTTGTAGGTGCATAATATGTGTCTGATGTAAACAAAAGAAATAACCTCGAATTTAACTTTGTAGGTAGGTATTGAGTGGGTATGACGGTGTGAATAGATAGGTAGATAGGTTTTAAAATTAATTGTATGTCGTATTATCAGTTAAAAAGAATCAAAGAAACAATACTCCCCGGGTTTATCCGTTGTCGGTTTAAATTTTCTGCAACGACACTTTGACAGCTGGACGGTCACAACTCCGTGGTTAATATCCAGGTAAATATTGTTAGCGGAGGCTTGCTAACATTTATCCATTGGTTTTTCCGGTATAATAAGATAAATCACTATGTTTATTACTACGAAATACACTTATTTTGTTATAAAATTACATTATTTAAATACGAGCTGGCGATTTGACGTCTGACACTTAGGGTTGCCAGGAGAAAAAAAAAAAAAAAGATTAATAAGTACTAGCACATTGTAATTTCACTTAAAATGCTATTTAAATAATAATTTTCTAATAGGCTGATCACAACCTACGCGTTAACACTTTCACTCGAAAAATAATTAAAACACAATTTTAATAAAATTCACCAAAAAGTTCACGATGTTTTGCTAAGAAATGCTAATTTAAAAAGAAAACTAATTCCGCACATTCGAATAATTCGAAACAAAAGATCGCGTTTGAATTTCGAACGCGCCGTTAACAGGCGTGCGAGCGCAGCGGTCCCCGACCATTCACTAACTAAGCTCGTGGTTCCCAGACACAATTTTTTAACCATACAAATTGTAAATAAACAAAAAATTGTAGTCAAGTGCGAGCGGTGTTGGGATTCCGTCCATTATGGAATAATAACTAAGAAACGTAGGTATCTAATTTAATTTATTTAAGAAACACGAATAAGTATTTCAAAATTAGGTAATTTAGTATACTTATTACTTACATTAATATAGACGTAAGTCCAACAATTCAGAAACAGTCGAAGTAAATATTGTCAAAATAATTTAGGTGTTTGTTGAGAAAAAAAATATTGAATCGATAAAATTGCACAAGTAATGTGATGATTATGACTAGAATAGAAAGCATAGGTAACGAGAAACCTCCGCGCATGATAAGTGTCTGGCTACTAGGAGTGGGTATTTTGAAAGATCGGGTTGAGAAGATAAATGATAACAATCATTAAAATTTATTAGAAAAAAAATATGCCTGACAGGGTTGCCAGGTGAGTCGCGAAAACTACCGGCAAAAAAATAAAAAACCGTATTAAGTCTTTTCGGTATGACCATTTATTTTGTTATCGGACAAGCCTCAAAAATACCGAACTGTACGCTTAAATACCGGACATCTGGACACCCTTCTGACAATTACATAACGCGTCGCTTGATCAGCCATTCAAGAATAATATTTTGACATCAAAAACAATTGATCATACTTTAATATCGATATGTAAATTTCCTATATTAACCCATCTAAAAAACTAACCTAGGACCTCCTGCGCTTAGGTTCAACATCTTAACCACTGCGTCTCATCGAGATTGTGCCCAATAACTCTGAGGTGAAAAGACAAGAAATATGTTTTAAGAAGGTTCTAGCAGATAGATTTTCAGAGAGTGCGATGGGCACTGCGATGATCTCTGTAAAGAGTGTTTGAATATTTTGAGGTATTCTCATAAACTTGTTTACTTAAATAAAATCATTAGGTAAATCATAACAAAATATTCATTATCTACTTTAATGCACTTCTTCCTGCTTTCGGCCGAAAGAATCTGAAATATTGCCGTTGAAATACCCGAAAGAATAAGTCGAGAACTGTTCTTTAAACATTCTCGGTTTACCCCAAGGATCCCTAAAGTGGCCTGTCAATGATTTGTTACTGTATCGTGAGCAGGTGTCATTAATTTTGCGCGTTCCGTGAACCACATCAATGGTTTATTTCTTTTTATTGTGCATCTTTTTTACTGGCCGGTTACAGAAAAAGGTTTTTGGATATTATTATGACGTCAATTTAGGTTCTAAATTTGAATTGAGATGAAAATAAATATTAATTTTAAGTTTTAACATCGCTTCAGTTTTTATCTGTTAATAAAAAGATTCCTTGAGAAGTCCTTGAGTGGAGACCGCGACTCGGTAAACGTAGTGTTGGACGCCCTGCTACAAGATGGGATGACGACATTCGAAGGCTGGCTGGAGTGAGCTGGATGAGAGTGGCTGAAAATCGGGAGCGGTGGCGTGCATTGGGGAAGACCTATTTCCAGCAGTGGACGAGCGTGGGTTGCTGATGATGAAAAAAGATTTTTAGCGTTTCCTACCCAAATAAAAATTTATTTTGCACCACCTACTTACGAATAGATATTTTAGGTATACAAAATTTTACTAGGCAAGTAATTTCTTCAACATTTCACTAGCCGTCCTAAGCAAAGTGTCTCACGCATAGTCATTACATAACTGCTATGACATTAGGTAATCGCTGTATTTGGTGTAATAACAAATCTGTCATAAGAATTAATTCCTGTCGAAGCGAGTCAAGTGCTGTAATTAAATATAATTAGTTATGTATTTCATAGAATGGTTGTCAATATTTATTATCATGCTATAATACTTACCTACTTATAATATTGTTGCAAAATACGAACGGCTGTGCCTACATAAACAAGCGTAGGTAAGTAAGTAGGTACTTAAATGTCTGCAAGAACTCAGTATTATACCAAGTTACCGGGCGGCTTGGTTAAGTTTACCAAATCTTGGATCATGGTATAAGATAGATACATAGGGCTTCGGAAGCGACGATATATACTGATAAGGTAAGTAGGTACTGTGAGGGCAAAGGCCTCCGTCATAGAAATCAAGTCAACGCTACTAAGTATGATGCGATTAGGCTTAATCACCACGCTTGCTTGATGCGGAGTGATCACAAAACTCGAGCAATGTTTGAAAAATTGCAAATATACTTTTTACTAGACTCAGGAAACGAACCCAGGATCCCGAAAGCTCGACCATTAGCCATTAGACCAACAGGGCGCTATTTAGTCATGCCCTATAAAAAGTAGAAACCTATCTAATATTAAAGACAAAAATGTTGTTTAAATCACAATGATCTAACACAAAATAAGTTGTCTATTAATTATTATTGTTTTATTATAACATTATTGATAAATTAATATTTTCCTTAAAAATGCGGTTCGAGGTATAATTTTTTTTCGGGTGAATTTTCCCTATAGGTAAGTACCTACATTTTTACCACCCAAAAGTCACAGTTCAAACTTCATAATAATATAGTATAAAACGTGGTTAAAGGGAAGTTATGTAAATGTTTACAGATTCACCCTGTTTATGGAGGTACTAAGGTCATGACGTAAATATAGGCAGATAGAGCCGATGGAGGACGAAAGCCTTTGTTTAAAAATTCTATGTAGGTACCTAGTGCGTACCTTCTTAACTACCTCTAAAGGAAAAACTATGATTTTCGCACGTAGCTAGACTTAATTACCTAGCACCACTCACCACCTACGTTCAGATAATATTGAGAGTGCGATAAAATATTTTATTGTCGCCTTTGTTGAAGTGACACGTGCTGTTTAAATATTTTGAAAAGTGACTAACCAAAACTATTAATCTAGACATAGTAAAAAAACTGTGTTTGTCCATGCGTTGGGTACGGTGGCCAGCACATCAAGTTACTACAATCTGTCAAATTTCTTCAATCGAACCTCACTTTTATGTCAAACGTGTTTGGTTCAATATCAACTGAGGAAATTTGACAGATTGTAGTAACTTGATGTGCTGGCCACTGTACATTTTTATCTTTACGTCGTCAGGCCCAGAAGCCTTTTAAAAGGCATAGAACAATTGATTTTCCATTAGATAGATAGATATTCTTTATTGCACAGAAATAGAATACATGAGTGAAGCAACAGCTATAGACAGTACAATAAGGCGGTCTTATCGCTTGTAGCGATTTCTTCCAGACAACCTTTGTGTCTGCTGTCTGGGCGTTACGACGTTAAAAGACATAAAAACAATTATTGATTTCCCATTGTGTCTGCTGTCTGGGCCTTACGACGTTAAAATAGCTTGGGGGATTAAAAAAACACTAACAGAATATGAATACAGGTACCAAAATATCGAATGGAAAGGGGGATTAAAAAGTTGGCAGCGCACTTGGGACTCCACTGGTGTTCCGGGTGTCTATGGGCGGCGTGCCGCGGCGGCAGTCGCTTTAGCTTACCATTAGGTGATCAGTATGCTTGACAGCCACCTATGCCTTAAAGAAATGAATAAATGATTTTTAAATGTTTGCCACATCACACGATGGATGCGATTCCAGTTTCTTTAATTCCAGTTTGTTCTCGAAAACACTTGTATTTACAAAAGTGTTTTCGGGGCAAATTTGAGGATTTTTTTTTCATTGTTTGCATAGTTTGGGCAGCATATAGGGTAGGGGTATAATTTATTTTGAAAAAATCTTTTATTAGCAATCCGATCTCGTCGCGAGCAGAGCTGCGGGCGTTGACTAGTAAAAATAAGACTTTGTAAGACTCACTCCCCGCACCTACCGCAGAGGGCGCGAGCGTCGATTACCCGCTCGGTTTCGCGAGTAAGCCGCAGCAACGCGAGCGCCAGAGTCCGCCATCGCAGAGAGTAGGAACGGCGTCGACTTTGTTTATAAACATTTCGTGCACCTTGTCGGGTCCTTAATGTATTAAATTAGTAGTGCAAGTAAATAGTTATCCTACTGTTAAAAGTGTCTCACTGTTTTTCACCACCACCAACCCGGTAGGTTTGCGTGCCGTCCAAACGCGCAAACTTACAACTTTATACAATGCAATGGTATAATTGACGCGTTGCGGGCGAAGCCGCTCTGTTGGAAAAAATGTAAGTCAATTTCTTTCAGAAAATAAAAGGATTCAGACATCAGCTCTGTTTGCGTCTTTTACAATGTCATACAACGACCTGATCCCAAAGTAAGCAGGTAGCTGTGTAAGTCAATAAAGTTATCGCAATTTTTTGTTAAACAGTTACACAAAGTTGTGAAATTGCCTGCATCAATCACGTAGGCAGTTACCTTCTTCTTCTCGTGTCGACGGCATTTAAGTTACCAAGTTTTTTTTTGTATACCTACCTATAGCCAGACGACATTTTGCCGCAATCTCACATGGTGGTAAGTGATGATGTGGCCGAGAGTGTAGCACGTCTGTCTAGCAACAGCCTATTCACTCTTCTCTTGAAAAAACTTAGATTTTGCAATGGCGTAGTGGAATGATGCCTTCCTCTTTTCTATCTAGAAACAAAGATTTTGCTGTCCCCTAAAAAGTGACGCCGGGGGCAAACCACCACACTGCTTCCCTCTATGTACCCTACGCTACGGGGATCGATTGTTTCCCTACCAGCATGGTAGGGAAACAATCGATCTCGGTCCGGATCGATCCCGGTCTGCCACCATGAAACGGTCTCAGAATTTTCCTCGGTGATTTCAAGATTTTTAAAACTAAAACATTTGTGGCAACTTGTATGCTTGAAATGATAGAAAACAAAGACCATTTTACAGTTGACTGACTTGCCCGATGGCGCAGTAGTAATCCTGACTCATACACCAAAGGTCGTGAGTTCGATTCCCGCCCTGGACAAACATTCGTGTGATGAAACTTGTGTTTGTTAAGTGTCTGGGTGTTATATAATGTAAGTATTTAAGTATTATATTTGTGATTCCTCTGTTGTCTTAGTCAGGTCAATGTATGAGATATTGTGTGAATTTATGTAGGTAATGCAAATTCGTTGATAGGACCTTTCTACCTCACTTTTCTTTTAGGATGTTTACTTATTGATAACCAAATAAAAACCGTCAGGTATAATATTGCAACTTGTTACACTCACAAGTTTTGTAAAACAATCATTTATTCAATAAATTTTCATACATACATAATCATTTTCATTTTAGATCATTTTATATTCATAAACAGTCACTCCATAATGTCGCACACTTGTAATATTAGGTATATTTTAATTTCAGGGTTTGCGAAAATTTCAAACATGTTATATTAAAAAACCTAAGTGAGTAACTTTACCTACTTAATGAAGTTTATAATGTTGACCAATAAAATAAACGTAAGGCCTAATTAGGGTACATTAGGTACTCCTTTTTGGGTCGTCAAGCTGTAGGTAGATACATAATATGCTTAAAAATTCCCGTCTCTTTGATGAACTCTATTTGTTCAAATAACATTAGCAACTGATCATCTCTGTGACGGTAGTTTCCGGCCCAGATTTTGCTATTTTATTGGTCAACGTAAGGACAGTCACATGTCAAGTCAGTGTTATACAAATCTGTTAAATTACTTACTCAATGGACTAACAACTTTATGTACATTCACACATATTTAACAGATTGTAGTAACTAAGTAGATAACCGGACCAATCGTGAAAAACTTCAACCTTAAAAACGTAGCAATAAGATAGATCGATTTTTTCACTTCCGAAATTTTTTTGGCGTCTGTACCTATGTTTTGTGTGCTTGCTTAAAATTTTCGATTACATACCCCCTGAATCAGCCTCACGTTCAGGCCAAATTTTATTACAACTTAACAATAATTAAAAATATCTAGTATTCACTAGATAATGGAAATTGTTTAATTAAATATGATTTACGGTCTTCTAGTTATTACCTATTATATTTTGAAAAATTGTTTTAATAAAAATACCTAGGTACCTATTTCAATGATAAAATTTATTTGCATTATTATATTGTGATGCATTTTTAAGAAATGTTTAGTCCTATTATAATAATATATTAGGTACCTGTTATATTAGGTACCTGTTATATTAGGTACTGATATATAACAATGTCGCCATTCAACTTAACTATATCACTTTTTTTATAAAAGTTATTTAGCCTTTAGTTGTAGCATTTTAATTTATTAAGGGCTGATTTTTCAATCGTCTGATAACAGTTAACAGACCGATAAAATGTAATCCAATTTATAATAACTGTCACTCTATGTTATACAATTATAGTAAGATGTAAGACAACTTTAATTCGCCGGGTAACTCTTTATTGGTCTGTTAAATTTTATCAGACAATGGAAAAATCGGCCCTAAGTTGACTAAATCTACACCTAATTGTATTGACTATGATATTTTATAATAGGTAAAAGTATAACACAAGACATTACCTATAGATAATCTAAATTTAATAAATTCTTATTTATAAACAGGGTGTATAGATCTGTAAACATTTACATCCCTTTGATAACGTGTTCTGCCAACTGTTTTGAACAAAATTTTGTTCTATGACTTTTCTCGAATTTCTTCGAAAAAATTAACTTCGAAAAGACCGACTTTGTATGAAAAGTTTAATAATTTTATGACAATTTTCCAAAGGCATTCAGAATGGTTGGTAGAAGACGTGGTTAAGGGATGTAAATGTTTACAGATACATCCTGTATGTTTTATTAAATAATACATCACAAATTATCATGATAGTATCACATTATTAATAATAATAAATAAATGGCTGGTTTTCTTGTATCATTGAAATGAAATGCCGAAAATATTCATAAATTATATGAATGTTTTCGCGTCAGCTATAATTGTCAATAAAGTCGTGAAAATAGATAGTGGGGGACCGCTGTTTACGTCATCTATACTATACCTACTATTCATAAAATAATAGCAACTTCCCTGAACAACGATAAAGCTTATAGGTAAAACGTGAAAGCGTAACACTTGCGCAATGTAACCGACACCCAACGCCATCTATTGGCATGGCTTGAAGTGAGGGCAGGCCACTAGTAAGGGCATATCGTAACCCTATTGTTATGGTATTGCATGGGAATTCCGTGTTCCTGGGAGGTCCTCCAACATTTATTGTCACGACTTCCTTGACACAATATACTTAAGGAGTTTATTGCTTTAAATCCTTGACAAAATCTTTGAAAACCATTTTCAGGGTCCAGCCTGAAAAAAGATACTATGCCTACTAAGCTAGGCATGCGTCTACGATTCTTTTATAATAATCCAATCCAAATAATAGCCAATTTGTCAATAGCTGAAAAATTTTAAAGACATCTACATTTTAGAATATCTAGTAAGAGTATTAGGATAATGCAATTATATTGATTTGCAGCGATACAAAGAGAACTTAATTATTTTTAATGGCAAACAAACATTCTTACTCTCCTGATGACAAGTGATAACCCAATAGGCGAGCCATGCTAAAGACTTAGGGTCTTCGCTGCTGCTGCCGAGCCACAAAATAAAATAGACACAGAAGATTGATTCTAGCTGACATTGATATGGAACAATTCGTTAACCTACGCGCTGGGCGTAGTATGTCGTATCGTGTCTCTCTCGCATACGTTCCATTATATAGTCTGTCCCTTTCTCACGTCAAACCACACTGAGATTACTACCTCCGCATGTATGCTGTTTAGCACGCGATATAGGCAGCCGACTTCCTGTATCTATTTACACCTACATATGGCTAGGAGGCAGCTTAAATGCATCTCTAAAATGCGATAGACAGAGAAAGAAAACAACCAACTTCGCCATAGTTTGAGACGCTTTGGCAATTTGGGGGACCCTAAGCGATTAAGTCGACTTCCAACAAAACTTGTCCTACAATCCCAAAACTATAAATTAATTAACTGGTACTCTATCTTCTCTTTCTAACTACGGCACAGCGGTAATCTTGTCCTTCTTACTCGTCCTGTCAAGCTTCGAGTAAATTTCGTCTATGGTCTTGTTCCTAGTTTCCGTAAAGCAGAATATAGTGTACAGGCAAGCGGCGAAGCAGACCACGGAGAAGAATAGGAAGGTCCAGTGGATGCCAATGATGTCACAGAGCTTGGTGAACCACTTCATCTGGACGAAGTTGCTGAGCTTCGCGCAGATGTTGGTGAATGCTGACACTGTGCCTCGGAGCTGGAAGAAGAAACCACCAATAAATATGTCATGTCCCATCTTTATGTGATTTTTTATACGTAATAGGTGATGGAGCAGACGGATTACCTGATGGAAGCTACTGCTCATGGACATTCGCAAAACCAATGAAGTCACAAATGTGCTGCCAACCCAAAAAATCTACATTTTGCCTCCAGTACGGTCGGTGCCTTCAGACTCGGCGAAATACAACGCTGGTGATACTTTACACTATTTTGTCTGAGGCCATTGTATCAGTCCGGAAAACAAGCCCATTCATACAGAGCGGAGAGATCTGTCTATCATCTTAGCTTACCATACTTGGTTGTGTCCAAGTAAAGGGCCATGATTCAGGATTTGGGAATTCTAGTAGGAAGCGACTGCCTTCTGACCTTCGCAACCCTTTAACGAGGAACCAGACAATCTGAATCATAATCACAGGTTTAGAAACATAGATTTTGAAAAGTCCAGGGGAGCATTCTTGGATCGATCTTACACCTCCCGTATGGATTCGCCTTCGTTCTAATGGGCTAAGAGATATCTTCTGTTTTCATAATGCCCAAAACGTAATGGAAATACAAACAGTGTAAATGTTCCTAAGATTTCAATAAAGGAATGGTACAAACCTGGAAAGTGAAGAGGTCGGTAATGATGATGTAGGATATGGGCTGGAAGCCAGCCGCGTCGCAGAAGATGCAAAGGCACATGGCCAGGACTGGCAGCCAACCTGGGAGCCAGACCCCGGCGGCTGTCACGTAGAACCACGCTGCGAGGATCAGCATGCCCACTCCTACGCAGAACGATGTCGTCACTAGAAGGAGCTGGAAGGAAACGTTTTTTGTATGTTAGAACAAATGTGCAGTCAGCTACTCATCAGGTTACCATAACTAGTCAAATATCGTCAAATGATATTCAAATGTGTATGACAGTAAAATAAGAGTCGATTGAAAAAAAATTGACAGTTTTGTAAACTTTGATGTGTGGCTATACGCACAGGCTGTACGTATTTGTTGACACTGCGCCACTGAGGCAGTCGTGGTAGTAAATCATAATTTAAAGCGACCACTGCCCTTGGGGTCCGGGGTTCAACCCCCGGGTCGGGCCAAAAATTTGTACCTGAGTTTTTCTATTCAGAAATTCTCAGTGTGTCAGCCCAAAGTCTGGAAGTTGACGATTTTATACCCGCGTGACTTGGCAATCACGTTAAGCTGTTGTTCCTGCGCCCGATCTCTCTTCGGTCGTGTCACACTGGTGTCCCATCGAATTAAGAGGGCAAAGGAAAAGAAAGTGCATCTGTGTTTGCACATACACTTTGAGTAGGTACTATTGACGTTCAAAAGAACTCAGGAACTCAGAATAAGAAGAAAAGAGCTTATTCCTTCCGTAAGAGCCGGCAACGCATATGTGATGCCTCAGGTGTTGCAGATGTCCATAGGCGGCAGTGATCTTACCATCAGGTGACCCGCTTGCTCGTTTTTCCGCTATAAAGTAAAAAAAAACTTACTTTTCTGCCAGTCTTCTCCACAATGGAAGTTGCCAACGTCGACCCCAACAGCTGTACGAGACCAATCAGCATGACTTGCTTGTTGGGGCTGAGCTGCAAGCTGATGGACTCCGAAGCCCGCTCGAAGACGAAGCCGGCGAAGATGAGCACGATGAGGTACCCGTCGAACTGCTGCGTGATCTTGATGACGAGGGTGATGATGAACGCTTTGAGGGTCGGGGGGTCTCTTACTGCAAATGAGAAAAAACTTTTTATCCACAGTACCGAGGTGGATGCGAGTAGACCAAAATGGAGTGGCGAACATTTTGAAGGCCTTTGTCCAGCAGTAAACGGTAATAGGCTGATTTTTTTAGTTAACCTATAGAGTACCACTGTTGAGCAAAGAACTAACCCTAGTTCCTTCATTGATGCCTAATCCCTATGTAACGATATTGCTCGTCAATCTCGGGTATACTTATAATCGTCACCCCTACCTTTTTCTTGGCCTTTCCCGTTTACAGTACCAAGCCATCGATCAGCCGGAATCACTGATAAAATTTTAATGGACGGTCATTTAATGCAGGTAGTGGTTGAAGGATCAGAAGGCAGCCAAAGATATTGATGGACTGTGTAAACAAATACAAGATTGAGAGAAGAAGTATATTCGATGACGAATTACAGAGACAACTAATATGGGTGGGAGGCGAGCCGACTTAACACCTGATGGTAAGCAATTGAATTGTTCAGTTTAAATACTAAAGCGTTACCATTCCGTTGGTCTAGTGGTTTAAGTACTGGACCGTGATCTTGGAGTCTTGAGTCAAGCAAAAAGCATGTTTCGAATTTGTCGATCACAGCTCGGGATGGGATTGTACCCAATCCACATTATGCAAGTGTGGTGATTAAGCCAATATCATCGGATTGACTTCCATGACGGAGGCACTTGCCCTGCGGTGGATCATGGACGTATATAAGGGGGGGGTCCAGGGGGTCCGGACCCCCCCCCCATTGAGGCCTGGTTTGACATAAGGTTGTATCGGCTATAGCCAAGGGTGACTTAATTAAGGGGTCTGCAAGGTTGATGAGCAAATTGTAGATAGCCCTGGGACGGCAAATCAACAAATCAACCTCACGTTCTTCAAGAATGCGTAGGTGATTCGTAATTGTTTTGCAATGTGGGACACCCCCCTTGTCAAAGCTATATATACGTCCGTGCAGTGGATAGACTGATACTTTACTAAAGAGTAAAGTGAAAAGGTTACTTGGAATAATGCTAGACATGTACTCACAGATGATTCCCCAGACCGACTTGGTTTCGGTCTTGGTCTGCTTCTCCAGGCGGACGAAGCCTTCGACCTCCTGCTCGAGCGCTCGGTCCACTGCTGGCACTCCCCTCAACCACGCTAGCACTGCTTTTGCCTCCTGCCACAGTAATAATACATGTAGCACCCTTTGAATGAGAGTGACCGAACTAAAAAATTCTTGTATCCATCGATTTCAAAATAAACTTAATCCATAAGCCTGGAAATAAATAGTGACCTATCTTTAAATGCAACAGGGACAGCATAAACTATACGGATGCTTGATGAGTGAAAGAGTCACAACTAGAATTAGAATAAACGAATCTCCCTCTTAACATTGTGCTGTCTATATGTGTTTGTTTATTTGTTGTTTTGTTTTGTTCTAGATGGTAAAAACTCAATTAATAATGAAATCAGAAAAACTAATCTCGTCACACCGGTCAATTTTATTTTATATAACGTGTCTCTTTAATCACTCGATGTTGGCAGAGTTAAAAGTGCTCGTAATGGCACGATAGCAGCCATATTACAAAAAAAATAAAGAATTAGAATATTAAGTATGGTAAAATTAAGTGACCTAACTTTTAATAATTACTGTAGAATTTAAGTATGGCATAAATGCCCTCCATTAGTTTCAAAAATGCGTTTCCAAGACATTCTCGACGCATTATACCAACATTCACATCACATCATCACATCATCATCTCAACTGGTCTTTCCCAGTTGCGTCTTATTAAGCTAATGCTGTCGCATCATCCAGGGTTTGACAAGTCAAGTAATTACAATGAGGCTATTGCCATCTGACCTGTGCTATAGTCACTACAGATAGTGTCCACGGATAGCAAAGGTCAGATGGCATATGGATGGCAGAGGACCAGACCATCTGGACCATGACTACACTTTTTTTTTTGTGGTATAGGAAGGCAAACGAGCAAGCGGGTCACCTGACCCGTCCAAAATAATTGCGTCAACAATTGAAAAACGATCCGAAACGTTCAGGTTTCCTAACTATTTCTCTTATTTCTCTATTCGTAGTAACTAATAGTAAATAGGAAGTTGAAAATTCTGGAGGTAGGCGTTCTCATTCAAAGCCAAAAAGGTCTTCTAAGAGATATACGTTCTTATCCTTTGAGCTATCATCGCTCACCCCGGATACCTCTTCATCATCATTTCAGCCAATAGACGTCCACTGCTGGACATAGGCCTTCCCCAAAGTTATCCACACAGATCGGTCCTGTGCCACCCGCATCTAAGGGACTCCTGCGACCTTCACTAGATCGTCGGTCCACCTGGAGGGAGGCCTGCCACAGCTGCGGCCTCCCGCACACGGCCTCCACTCAAGGACCTTTCCACCCCAACGGCCATCTGTTCTCCTCGCAATGTGCCCTACCCATTGCCACTTGGACCACGCAATTCCTTGGGCTATGTTTGCGACCTAAGATCTCCTGAGGATCTCAACATTTCTGACACGGTCTACTAGTACTTTTTTTTTATGTGATAGGTAGCAGACGAGCAGGTGGATCACCTGATGGTAAGCAATTGCCGCCGCTCATGGACACTTGCAACACCAGTGGAGTTACAAGTGCGCTGCCAACCTTTTATCCCCTTCCCCCCCGGGTGGGCCTCCGGTACCCTCACTCACTCGGCGAAACACAGCACAGGGGCTGCTTCACGCCGGTTTTCTGTGAGGCAGTGGTATCACTCCGGTCGAGCCGGCCCATTCATGCCGAAGCGTGGCTCTCCCACTGTTGAAACTTAAGTACTTGGTAAATAGGAAGTGCAAAATAGGTCTAAATAGGTCTCCAAAAAGACATACGTTCTTATCCCCTAAGCTATCACCGCTAACCACGGATATCTCTTACTCACGTCAATTTTCCCCTGCTTGACCAGGAACTCGGGGGTCTCCGGCATGAAGAGCAGCGCGAAGAAGGCGAGGGTCGGCACCAGGAAGCCGATCCACAGCATGGTGTACCCGCTCAGCAGGTCCGCGCACACGTAGCTGGCGAGGTAGCCTATGTTCCTGGAAATAAATATATTATATTTATTTATTTATATTGGTACACAAACAGATCACTGTCTATTATACATCCACGTATAAAATATTTATGACTTACAAAACAGAGATCCAATGACCAGCGTACACAACATGCTTAATATAATAATGCTTATAAGTAGTTAATACTACACATTTTAATCTAAAACTATTTTCTTACTCTAAATAATTATATAACATTATGGTAGGTATATTATATTATGAATATCATCCAACCGATTGAGCCAATGCGGTCGATCATACCGATAAGACCTTGCACGAATTTTCTACAGAAATCGTAGCGTATATGCGCGTATGGTATTCGTAAACCATTTTTTTTACATTAAGTTGGTAGGTATCAAAGTAGACAAGACAACTCGGAAAAAAGAGCGTGTAAGAATGAACGAAGAATTATTGCACTATACCAGGCCTGTCCCACTCCGCGCTCTGTATCGAACTTGCAAGTACATGCGGCGTCCCCTCCGGAGGGGCCAGTTAGTAGAAAATCACGAGCGACCGGCGACGGATGCGCGACAGTTACTTGCGATAGAAAGAGAACGCACTTCTAGGTATGAATAATGGTAGGCATTGAACGCTGGGCGGTCGGAATTTCAACGTTATGTTATGGTAGCCTGAGTCATCATTTCCATAAACGGTTTTTAGGAGTGGGCTTTCTGTACTTGTACTATTAAGTATTCTGTGACTATACATGAAGGTGATAAGGTGGTGCGGTGGATTATTTATCCTACAATCTGCCGCCTTAGGCTCCAGCCTATTTAGGCTTGGTAAATCCGCCACTGTACTGTGCACGAGTACTTTAATAAATACTGACCTTAACCTACACATAACCATAACTGTGTCATTACATCCTTGTTTCCAAAATCAGGGTGTAGGAGGCACTAATCCATTGTAGGTCTTCGCCCTCGAAATCATAGCGCATCGCAATCATAGCATAAAATATACCTAGTAACTTTTCTAAACTTTCAGACAACGCCGTTTGTAAACGGTAGATATCTTCAAAATGTCTACAACACGATTTAAATCTTTGTCTACAACATGGGTATTGGCTATGTATCAGAACCAACGAAGGAACCAAAAATCTCTCAGATAACGATAAAGTACCCGCCCACATCTGCCAACATACCTGTTCAAAATCAAGAGTGACCCCAACGCCCCCCTCAGGTCGATGTCGCTGATCTCCTTGATGTAGATCGGCAGCACGATGTAGCAGGCCGAGCACGGGACCCCGGCGATGGCGCGCGCCAGGATCAGCGCCCACGGCTCCAGGCAGAACAGCTTGATCTGCCAGTATACCTGTACAGGTATGATACATTATAAGTATCAGCCTCTACTGTCCCACTGCAGGGCAAAGGCCTCCATCATAGAAATCAAGTCATCGCTACTATGATGGGATAAGGCTTAATCACCACGCTTGCCTGATGCGGATTGGTGATCACAAACCCGAGGCTATGTTCGAAAAATACGAAACATACTTTTGCCTCGACCCCGGGATTTGAAACCCGGGACCCCGAGGATCACGGCCCCGGGTACTTAACCACTAGGACCAACGAGGCGGTTAAACGTGATAAATCAACCATGTCCTCCAATCTACATAGACAACCCTGTACTATGAGTAACAGGTTACGAGATAGTAATTGGTGGCGTCAACCTAGAACACCAAGGAAAAATTTGGAAATGATAATTCCTAAATTGACTAGACCGGGAATCCGAACCAGGACCTTCACGCTTCGGGTGAATACCTTAGTCCACTGCGCCATCGAGGCAGCCATTGATCCATGTAATCGACCCTATTTATGTAAGTACTTTTATCCGTGGGAAGAGCCACGCTTCGGAAATCAATATTAAGCGGTTCGATTGGAGTGATACTACGGCCCTCTTAGATAAACCCGAAAATTTAAAACGTATAAAACTCCCTACAAGTTGTCATAACGTAAGCATTCTACTACTAAGCTCTTGCATTTGATACCTATATTACGGAAATCAAGTGAAAATATGAAAATCATCATGTGTGGTGGTGGTGGTCTAATCTAGCTAAGAACACTTCTTCTCTTCTTTGGGTGCTCTTCAATCCTGAAGTTTGGCCGCCAGTTTCTTGAACTTCTCCCTATCTTTTGCGAGATGAATAGTTGTTCCACTGGTGGTTCGGGTCCCTTATAACACTCCCGAGTTTTATATCTTAGGTACAAAATAAAAAAAAATATCCAAATCGGTTCATCCGTTAGGAGCTACGATGCCATGCCATAGACAGACACACACACACAGACACAAACAGACAGACACGTCTGACTTATAACACCCCGTTGTTAAACCGGCGTGAAGCAGCCCTGTGCTGTGTTTCGCTGAGTGAGTGAGGGTACCGGAGGCCCACTCGGGGGGAAGGGGATAAAAGGTTGGCAGCGCACTTGTAACTCCACTGGTGTTGCAAGTGTCCATGGGCGGCGGCAATTGCTTACCATCAGGTGATCCGCCTGCTCGCCTGCTACCTGTCACATAAAAAAAAAAAAACTAGACCGGGAAACTAACCCAGGACCTTTCACGCTTCGGGTTAATACCTTAGCCACTGCGCCATCGAGGCCGACATTGATCATGTAATAGACCTATTTTATGTAAGTACTTTTTATCCGTGGGAGAGCCACGCTTCGGAATCAATTAAGCGGTTCGATTGCAGTGATACTACAGCCTCATAGATAAACCCGAAAATTTAAAACGTATAAAACTCCCTACAAGTTGTCATAACGTAAGCATTCTACTACTCAAGCTCTTGCATTTGATACCTATATTACGGAAATCAAGTGAAAATATGAAAATCATCATGTGTGGTGGTGGTCATCTAATCTAGCTAAGAACACTTCTTCTCTTCTTTGGGTGCCTCTTCAATCCTGAAGTTTGGCCGCCAGTTTCTTGAACTTCTCCCTATCTTTTGCGAGATTGAATAGTTGTTCCACGCTGGTGGTTCGGGTCCCTTATAACACTCCCGAGTTTTATATCTTAGGTACAAAATAAAAAAAAATATCCAAATCGTTTCATCCGTTAGGGAGCTACGATGCCATGCCATAGACAGACACACACACACAGACACAAACAGACAGACACGTCTGACTTATAACACCCCGTTGTTAAACCGGCGTGAAGCAGCCCCTGTGCTGTGTTTCGCTGAGTGAGTGAGGGTACCGGAGGCCCACTCGGGGGGAAGGGGATAAAAGGTTGGCAGCGCACTTGTAACTCCACTGGTGTTGCAAGTGTCCATGGGCGGCGGCAATTGCTTACCATCAGGTGATCCGCCTGCTCGCCTGCTACCTGTCACATAAAAAAAAAAAAACTAGACCGGGAAACTAACCCAGGACCTTTCACGCTTCGGGTTAATACCTTAGCCACTGCGCCATCGAGGCCGACATTGATCATGTAATAGACCTATTTTTTTATGTAAGTACTTTTTTATCCGTGGGAGAGCCACGCTTCGATCAATTAAGCGGTTCGATTGCAGTGATACTACAGCCTCATAGATAAACCCGAAAATTTAAAACGTATAAAACTCCCTACAAGTGTCATAACGTAAGCATTCTACTACTCAAGCTCTTGCATTTGATACCATATTATACGGAAATCAAGTGAAAATATGAAAATCATCATGTGGGGTGGTGGTGGTCTAATCTAGCTAAGAACACTCCCAAGTTTTATATCTTAGGTACAAATAAAAAAAATATCCAAATCGGTTCATCCGTTAGGGAGCTACGATGCCATGCCATAGACAGACACACACACACAGACACACAAACAGACAGACACGTCTGACTTATAACACCCCGTTGTTAAACCGGCGTCACAGAATACTTAATAGTACATGTACAGAAAGCCCACTCCTAAAAACCGTTTATATTGACGTTGAAATTCCGACCGCCCAGCGTTCAATGCCTACCATCATTCATACCTAGAAGTGCGTTCTCTTTCTATCGCAAGCAACTGTCGCGCGTGCGTCGCCGCTCGTTCGTGATTTTCTACTAATTTGCCCCTCCGGAGGGGACGCCGCATTGTACTTGCAAGTTTGATACCATGCGAAGTGGGGACAGGCCTGCCGGCGTGAAGCAACGCTGTGTTTTGCTGAGTGAGTGAGGGCGCCGAAGGCCCAATCGGGGGGAAAGGGGGTCAAAAGATTGGCAACGCACTTGGGATTACAGAGCCTCGACCACCGCAGACGGGTGGCAAGCCTCTCTGTCTTCTATCGGATTCATTTCGGGGAGTGTGCGGAGGTTCTGCACAATTTGATCCCCCCAAGCCCATTCCACCACCGGACGACAAGGCGCGGCGAGAGATTCGCTTCCACATTTATCATACGGACAGCCTAAGGAGTGGAACTCCCTGCTGAGGTCTGTTTTTCCCGACCACAGGATCCCAGGATATCTTTAAGGCAAGAGTGAACAGGCATCTTCTAAGCAAACGCGTGTCATCCTAGACCTCATCGTCATTTTCCATCAGGTGCGATTGTGGTCAAGCGTTGGCCTAGGTATAGTCTAAAAAAAAAGGATTCCACTGGTGTAAAGTAAAAGTAGGAAATTAGTCGGTTCTCATAAAAACCGGCGCCCATCGGTGTGAGGAAGGAAGCATATTTTTTGTGACAAGTTCAATACACTCTTTTGTTAAAATTATTCTGCCACGCTTCACTAACCAACCTCTCTTGGGAAGTTCGTTAGATTAGCTCAAGGTATGAATAGAAGAGGAAGGAATCTCTGACTAAAAGTACCCTAATTACCTACTTAGAATAATGCCCAGTTAGGTACTTACTTACTTTTTATAGTTTTTGTAGTGGTCACTTTTAGTAGTTTGTAAAAAGTAATCAGGTGTCTTTTTTATTTGATAGGAGGACGAGCAGACGGATCACCTGATGGTAAGCGATTGCCGCTGCCTATAAATACCTGCAACACTAGTAGAGTCACAAGTGCGCTGCCAACCTAAAATGCCCTCCGGTACCCTTACTCGACGAAACACAGCGCTGCTTCACGCCGGTCTTCTGTGCCGTGGTATGCCGGCCGAGTCGGCCCATTCATGCCGAAGCGTGGCTCTCGATTTCTCGTTTGTCGACAATGTAAAGTATCTTGGTAAATCGCTCATTACCGCACGCTTATCCCCTGTCTCAGAATCGATCACCGTTATCTGCGTACGCGCCACAAATTTTTACGACGATGTTTATCCAATGCACGTTTTCATTAGCTGGTTTAAAACGAGTTCTGATGAAATCTGATATAGAAATAAAGTTTTGTTTACATGTGCAAAGGAAGTTTTGCTTGGGATTTCCACAATAGGATTGAGAGTTCGTCGAGAAATTCTTGACGATAAATGAAGGCGTCACTGGACTATGGTAGCCCCCATTGGTATGATTTTTTTAAACTTTATAATAGTAACTATTGAGTGGCCCGCCCTTACTTTGTATCGGAAAATAGTTTTGCTATTTTAGAATTCGAATATTTGCCAATAGATGGCGCTGAGTGTCGACTACATCGAGTCAGTTTTTCGCCTTTTTGGGTTAGATATAAGCCTTGAGGGGTTTCTATAGTAAGTTACATTTTTATAAATATGTAGTATAAGATATCGCTGGTACCCTCACTCTTTCGACGGAAACAGCAGGCGTTACTTACTTCACGTTGGGGAAAAATATTGTTTTCACCAGTATAATGCTGTCAAGAAGTTTCTAATTTCTAAGACGGTTATAAATTTAAAAAGTATTATTTAGTGGCGTTTCGGGACATTTCTTCCTATCTGCGCCAATAGATGGCGCTGAGAATCGATATCGCTCGTGTGTTTTATTCTTTCGATTTCCTTATACGTTTTGTCGTTGTTTATTGAATTTGCCTCTTAAAATCAGCTAGACTGAGCTCTAACTAGAGCTAGCTGTCAGAATGGAGTTGGTAAAGATTACTTACAATGAGGCGACTAATCGGGCCTTCGGAGTACGTCGGGATACCCACTACTAGGGAGTGGCTTGCTCAGGGTCTCGACTCAATTTGGCGTAAAGTGGCGAGTGATATTAGCGATAGGTACGGTCCAGTCCCGGCTGTGGGGTGTCCGCGATTGCGCTGAGATGGACACCCCAGGGGTTTTGGTTAGGGTTAGAGTCCCACACCCCACATGTTACAAGGTGAAGGCCATGATGGGAGCACAAAAAAAAAGATTACTTACAATTAACGACAGAGTGGTAGCCAGGGTCATCTTTTTCCGCCCGAACCTGTCCGTCAGGTAGACCATTGGGGCCCCGAAGATGATGGCAGTGATGTACGTGACGGAGGTGGTCCAGGAGATGTCTTCCCGGGTGTAGGGCTGCGGCGAGGGCCCGTCGGGGGACTGCAGCAGCGATAGCATGGGGGATAGCCAGCCTTGAACCATGCCGAAGCTTAGTAGGGGGATGGTTACTGTAACAAAATGAAGTCAAGTATCAGACTGTATACTCATCATCATCATCAGCTGTATCAGTCCACTGCTGGACGTAGGCCTCTCCAAATGCTCGCCACTTTGATCGATCGTCAGCTACTCGCATACAGCTCCAGCCAGCGCTCTTGCGCAGATCGTCACTCCATCTGGCCTGAGGTCGTCTTACACTCCGTTTACCAAGACGCGGTCTCCACTCCAGATCTCGTTTACCCCAACGGTAGTCAGTACGGTTGCCTTTGTACTGTCCCATAAGATAAAGAACTTGATCATAGAAATCACGTCATCGTTAATGCGGATTGGTGACAAAAGTAACAAAACAGAAAAGGACTGGAACCAAAAGAAAAAAAAACCGTTGGAGAGCCACGCTTCGGCATGAATGGGCTGGCTCATGGTTCTCAACGTTGTATTGCAGACCCCTGGGAGAAACCTGTTCAAAGCAAAGCGGTTTTACTTAAGTGATCAGACAACGAACCAAGATCAAAATAGCAAAAACTAATTAAAATACAAAAGCGCAACTTACGTAACTTAATGTCTGTTTTATGTTTTGTTTTTAGCAGAAAATTATGTTTATCTTTTGTGTTCTGGCGCCAGTCTTCAAGGCCAATCAAGGCTGTATTTTGATGAGTAATAATAGCATAAAGCTTTGCATGTGTCCGTATTTTAGATTGAAAAATCGGTACACAAAATGACGAAGTAATCGGCGAACAAACATAAAAAGCCTTGCCCTTGAAAATGTTTTTTTGAGGAACTAACGAAGTTCGCTATCTATAGTCTATTTCAATTATGATGTCCCTTTGGAAAGATGTCAAAAGTTCAGTACTAGGGAAGTACTCTTAGAAATCGATATTCAGCGGCATCGATTATCGATTTGTAACCAATTTTTACCCTGTTTATAATACTAAATTGGATATGTGTCTGTACATCGCTCGTTTGCTTCGACACCTACTATAATTTGTAATCTTAGTTTACTAAGAAAAGTTTGTTTCTCAATAAGTGAATAACCTTTGTAATTCTAATGAGAAATAATAAAGTTCTTTAACCATAACCATATTTGTAACCAATTTTAATCAAAGTAATTTTCAACAACTAAGGTTTTTTAGAGATTTTTGAAAGAACACTTTCAGACTTTATTTGGCATTACAAACAAAACAATAAACGACACTCAACAACAAAACAACAAACTAACTTAAGGCTTGTACATGCGCCAACGGCCTTGAGCATAGAGAGTAGGGGAAAACCGGGAGACTTCCCCAGGTGGGAGAGTTGAGCCACCTTTCGAAAATGTGATAAATTTTAGTGCGAACAAAACGTCCAAGCGTTCATTGGTCGCTCGTAAGAAGCCAATCATAAGTCCGCAACCATTTTACACCATAGCTATGTTGTTCGTCAATGACAATGTCAAACGTGTTTTTGTTGCTACGAAGTGCAATTTTTTGTTTTAAGAAGATTTGCGATTGCAGCCGTATTTATTGAGGTAGGTATTGTTTGTTGCTATTATTATATAGCCAGATAAACGTAGTTTGACGTGTGCTATTGTGTTTTTACTAGACGAGCGGCTTTTTTTTTGTCATCTCCTCAATGAAGAATTAGGGTGAGCGGGAGAGTTGCACCACAGTGACTGCGGGAGACTTGCCCAGTGGTTCAATTCTCCCTGTGCAGGGAAATTATTACTTAAGCTTTATTAACTGGTTTTTTTTCTTCTTAATATAATTCTTAAAATAAACTATACTTGCAGGGCTAACTTGTACCAATTTTTTAATACAATCAAATCAATACAATCCTCCTAAAAATGCATGCGAATGTAATAAATACACGAAAGTGGATTTGCGAAATGCCATAAATTATGTAGGTACCTAGATAATAAATATGGCATTGTCTGTTGTGTATTTTTCATAGATCAACTTATATTTACAGACAGTTCAACTTATATTTACAGACAGTTTGTCTACTTCTAAAGCAGTCTTCTCTAGTCAGTTTTTTTGGTAGCAGACGAGCAAACGGTATACCTGATGGTAATCGATTGCCGCCGCCCATACACATCTGTAATACCAGTAGAATCACAAGAACGCTGCCACAACAGCGCACTTGTGATTCTACTGGGGTTAAAGGGTGGCCTTTGTGGTAGCGGCCATCTTAAGTTGGCGGCCATCTAACCTTGTTAAGAACACTCGAATCCCGACTATTATAATTTTCAAACTAAAAAAACAAAATCCAAATCGGTTCCTCTGTTTGGGAGCTACGATGCCGCGAACAGACACACGCACAGACAAGCAGACAGACACGTCAAACTTATAACACCCAGTAATTTTTGCGTCAGGGGTTAAAAATAAGTTAATTAGTGCATAAAATAAGATAATGAAACTGTGGTTGTAGCTAATAACCATTTTTATTTCCCACAAAAATGATAGGGTCAACTCTCCCCATACCCCGGTTCAAGTGTCCCTGCTGGTGGGGAGACTTGACTCATGTCTCATTTTTTTGAAAAATGCCAATAAAATTTTACCTGCATATTTTATTAGCAATACAATTATGCACAAATGTACCTACTAAAGTAACGCATCGCATAAGTGTATAATTGATTCACTAAACCCAATAAGCAAGTAATTATGACATGATATGTAAAAAGTGGTTCAACTCTCCCGGACTTCCCCTACTCGCGCTCGCGTATATCAAAAAACAGAATATTATTAATTACAAAATTATTAAGCCAAGAAACAAGAATTCCTCTTCAGGGATTGTAGTGTACATTGTATTGTATTATATATAAAAAAATCAGTCATCTGAACTGTTTAGTTTTCGTAGTTTATCCAATATTTTGCATAAAATCGATGTTTACGTTATATTTTTTTCCTAATGAACTATAAACATTGAATAAAAATCCTCGTCAGAAATTCAAGATCGAAATCCAGTCTATAACATGTATTTTTTTTAGGTATCGTTCTTAACGATTACCGAGTTTAAACATACACAAAAGTGCCCAATCCGCGCATGTACAAGCCTTAAGAAAAACACGTACGTCTTATTGTATAGTCCGCGGCATCTAACAATAGCGATGACCGTTAGTTTGCGCACTTGTAGAACAGATGAATTTCTACTGAAATTGGTTTCTGCGCACTCAAGGTCATCATCGCTATTGTTTCATGCTGCAAACTTAGGCTGCCTGTCCATTTAAGCGGAGCGATGCGGCGGAGCGGAGAAATGGACAAATATTAGCCAATAGTATTACACAAAAATTCTACTGGCTAAAATAAATAAATACTATTGGCTAATATTTGTCCGTTTCTCCGCTCCGCCGCATCGCTCCGCTTAAATGGACAGGCAGCCTTAGTCGTAGGCTTTTCTGCACTCTCCTCGTAGTGATTGAAGTGACACTCAAAATGGCAGATGATGATTGAACACGATTTTTTTAAATCGGCAAATATAGAATTTTGTATCTCTGGAACATGCCGAATACTTGAGGTGCGTCACTATGTTCAAAAGTCAATCACAAACCATAGTACGTAACCGCAATCGCGCAAAAATAACTATTGTTTTATTTTGAAGTTTACATTATTTTGAGCATTATATTCAAAAACAATATGTTAATTTTGCTTGTGAATCAATTGTAGGATGTTTTTGGATTATTGTATAATTTTCAAATGACTATTAACTACCAAATACAAAAAGGGACTTCATAATTGAATGTATTGAAACAGACTATAATTGTAGGGTATTTTTGTATAATTGTATATTTTCCTCATGACGATTTACTACCCAGTACGAAAAGATATAATATTTGATTTGATCTATAGATCTCGCGCGTTACGTACACGTAACGTGCAGAGTTACGTTCTTCGAAATGTCCAGGGGGACATCATAATTGAAACAGACTATAGCTATCTAGTGACCCGCCCTCACATGGTGTCGGGAAATTAGTTCCTCTCTGTATTAATAGATGGCGCTGGGTGTCGATTACATCGCGCGAGCGTTTTGCCTTTGCGATATAGTAAACCTTGTCGCTGTCTATAGAATTTGCCTGTTCATAAAAAAGTAGTAGGTAAAGATGGGGTTACCATACCCTATAAGATAAGCGACAGTGGTACAAACAGCCACACATTAGGTTACCACAAACTCAAATTTCCTCAATTGATATTCAACCTAATTTGTTTGACAGTAAGATGAGAGTCGATTGAAGAAATTTGACAGTTTTGTATACTTTGATGTGTGGCTGTACGTACTGACACATTAAATCTAATAACATACTGTCAATCTTTGTCAAGACTCTCACAATTTTAGCCTGTTTGTTGTATGAGAAATATTATAATTTGGTCTGATGAGGAATTTGTTATCATCTTTATAGAAAATCGATTCTAGTGAAAGTTGGCATTTCGAGAATATCTTTGTGCATCGCATAAAACGAGTTTTAGACATTCCTACGTACGCAAAATATCTATTTTCTTCTATACCTATTACCTATCTATATACATATAAGCTGTGCCGGTTACCTCTGTACATACTTAAGTCTATTTATTTTAAAATATTTAACTTGCAGTTGCAAAAATTTTACTTGTGTTGTTTATATACTTACTAGCGGCCGCCCGCGACTTCGTCCGCGTGGAAAAGTAACTTTTTACCCCCCCTTTCAACCCCTTAAAACCCCCTTTTCGCAATAAAAAGTAGCCTATGTTCTTTCTCAGGGTCTAGATTATCTGTATACCAAATTTCATTTAAATCCGTTGAGTAGTTTTGGCGTGAAAGAGTAACAGACAGACAGACAGACAGAGTTACTTTCGCATTTATAATATTAGTATGGATGATTAGGATTATAACTAAATCATGGTTAGATCTCTCTTATCTTAGCGTGCATCAGGTGATCCGCCTGCTCGTTTGCCACCTATCACATAAAAACACTCGTGGAGCAAATGAGACGCAAAACCCGCTGGCCCATAGAGCATCCGACATACCATCGCGTGAACACAATACTCTGACATTGCTATCACAATTTCAGCTAATCGCATCTGCATTCTGATTAGTGCATTAAATGCAATCAATGCAGTTATGACGGACACGAAACCACAAATGAAACGTAGCGCCATCTGCTACTGTGTTGCTAGTGCTGTGCGATATTGAAGTGTTAGGTTTATTTTTCAAAACAGTGGGGGCGTCGTAGGGGTTTTAGATCTCTGGGTAACCTTCCTAGAGTGAGTCTGACACTCCCCGTTAATTTCCTCCCCCCCACGGGACGACGCATAAAGCATTTTCCCTCCTCTCCTCCTCAGAACAAAACAAATTAGCTTATAAACATCTGTCAGTCGGCAGAATTACAATCGTGGTCTAAAGTTTTGGTTTAAAACTGACGCTGTCTCTTTCATTTGTGACTTTTATAAAAGTGACAGCATTATTTCTAAACCACGCGGTCTTTTCTCCGTTTTGTAATAAGGTGGCTAATCTCGCACGAGACAACACTACTACGAGTACAAATTATTTGATATAGGTACCTAAGTACTCGTACTACTTGGTCCATTCATTGATGAATTGCTACTATCCATTTATTGTTTTCATGTCGTGATCTGTAATTAGGTCTTCGGCTTAACGACCTGTAGTTATTATATCACGGTGTCTATGATTGTTAAGTAAGGTCGTGTAGATAGCAGGTAGTTATTGTAAGTAAAAGAGCCTATATAGGAACATAAAAATATCAACCTGGTCTCAAACTAGGGCAACCCCTGTACTATGAGTACCAGTGACGATAATTAACTGGGGGCGTCAACCCAGAACACCCAGACCCAAGAAAACTTAGAAGAAATGACTAAGAATGATTAAATATTGTATTGACCAGTGCTATCATACCAAATACTTTGATTTCGAATCGAGTTCGTTGACCCCATACTGCATTTTGCATACCTGCAATCCTGCATGACAGGACTCCTGGGAATTTTATCTGCATTTTTTATGAGCCTTCTTTACTTATAGGAGCTCACTTTCTTATTGAGGTCGTAAACTGTCCTTGAGATAACATAAGATAATACTTAATGACTTGGTGAGCGATGGTGAAATAAATTCTCTCAACATCTCATACATTGACCTGACTCCGTACTAAGTAGCCGTAAGCACTTGGGTTACAGATATCAGACAATATAAATTATGCCACACCCAGACAATGAATAATCATAACACGAATATTATCGTCATCTGGTACTCATTGTACAGGGGTTGCCCTAGTTTGAGACCAGGTTGATTGGTGTCTGGCGCATTTATTTAATACTAGTGGCCGCCCGCAACTTCGTTTGCGTGAACTTTATGACTCTTGACTTAAGGATGATTATTTAAATAGTATATTTGGCCAAGGAATCACGTAGTCCCATGAACAAACTTGGTAAAACTTAACTTGGTAAATTTTTTGCACCATTAGGGGTTTAAGTTCGGAATATCCTTTCTTATCGGATCTCATCCAAAAATGCTCATCACGTTTGACAATTTTTCATTCCATTTTATTCCATATTTGTCATAGTGTAGCTGGGCTCTTAGGGTTCCACATCAGATGTTCCATGATCTTGGATTTTTTTTCATGGCTTCATAAAATGCTCATCAATTTGAACAACTTTTGTTAAGGTGCCATTGACCTACCTCTTATAGTTTAGCTGGGATGTTGTGGTTCTACATCAAGTAGCCTGGTCTTCAAAATAAAATATATCCTATAAGTTGCCCTGATATTACAGCTATACAATAAAAAAAGTTTCATTCGAATTTGTTCAGTAGTTTCCGAGATTAGCGCGAACAAACAGACAAACAGACAGACAAAAATTTCAAAAATCATAGATTCATGTTCTGTAAGTTACTGTTTTTTGGTCGTCCTAAGTTATTTTGGGATAAATATCTTCAATGTACAGACACAGCTTTTTTACATTTTTATTATATGTATAATAATAGATATAGATTTATGTTTCCGATGTCCTCTTAATTTTTTTAACGTTATAATTAAGGGGTTCTAATCAAAGATTTTTGTAATAGGTGGCAGACGAGCATATGTTTAACTGATTGCCGCCGCCCATTGACACTTGCAACAACAGTAAAATCACAAGTAAGCTGCCAACCTTTGACCACCTTCACCCGCTTTAGGCCTCCGGTACCCTCACTTCCGTGAGGACGTGGAATCACTCCGAGCCGGCCTATTCATTCATGCCGAAGTGTGGCTCTCCCACGGAGAAAACCGTTAATTATTAACGTAACATAAATATAATCATTTTAGGGGGATCGACCGCATCAGAAATGATGTAATTAGACAGAGAACCAGAGTCACCGACATAGCCCACCGATTCAGCAAACTGAAGTGGCAGTGGGCTGGTCACATTAGCCGCAGAACTGACAACCGTTGGAGCCATAAAGTCCTTGAGTGGAGATCGCGACTCGGTAAACGTAGTGTTGGACGCCCTGCTACAAGATGGGATGACGACATTCGAAGGCTGGCTGGAGTGAGCTGGATGAGAGTGGCCGAAAATCGGGAGCGGTGGCCTGCATTGGGGGAGACCTATGTCCAGCAGTGAACGAGCGTGGGTTGCGGATGATGAAATTTTATCACTAGAAGAAGGTATCCCAACTGCGCTGTTATACCTAAGTAGTTTTACCGCTATAGACATTTTTAAATTTCAGGTTACGTAGGTACAGTGGCCAGCACATCAAGTTACTACAATCTGTCAAATTTCCCCAGATGATATTGAACCAAACACGTTTGACATAAAAGTGAGGTTCGATTGAAGAAATTTGACAGATTGTAGTAACTTGATGTGCTGGCCACCGTACATAACACAAATGTTAATCCAGAGTGGACATCAAACCAACAACTCTTGGAGAGTGAGGCAGAGTCAGCCAACAAGACATCAGGAAATCATACATCAAAATTTCGAAAGTTCTATTTCTGGGTTTCTTTAACGCATACGTAGACAGTAGGTACCTATGCGTGACATAGGATCATGACTCAATAATACGAGTATTAAGTATTAGTGAAAAGTATCAAATATGACAAACAAGTTGAATAAATATAACTTTATTAGTTACGTAGCACAACGTCATAGGACTCGTCATGCTTTGCATAATATTATAGTTAAGTTAATAAAGTCCTTGAGTGGAGACCGCGACTCGGCAAACGTAGTGTTGGACGCCCTGCTACAAGATGGGATGACGACATTCGAAGGCTGGCTGGAGTGAGCTGGATGAGAGTGGCCGAAAATCGGGAGCGGTGGCGTGCATTGGGGGAGACCTATGTCCAGCAGTGGACGAGCGTGGGTTGCTGATGATGATGATGATAGTTAAGTTGCAGTGACTTTTTTATGTGATAGGTAACAGACGAGCAGACGGATCACCTCATGGTAAGCGTTTGCCGCCGCCCATAGACACCTGCTACACCAGTAGAGTCAAAAATGCAGACAAACTTTAAACCCCTTTTCTCTTCTGTGATGCTGTGATATCACTACGGTCGAGCCGCCGAAGCGTGGCTCTCCCACGGTGAAAAAGTCTTGCAGTGTTTCAATGCACATGTTTATTTCTCATCTCTATATTGAACTGAACAACATTTGTTCAACAACTTTTCCAAATTCATAGAAAATTCGACTCCCCATACAAAATGACTAAGTCACGTGACCGACTTAGTACGGTATGATATATTTTTTAAGCGAATTTTCAAAAGTCATAGAACAAATGTTCTTCAGAATGGTAGGTAGAAGCCGTGGTTAAAGAGATGAAAATGTTCACAGATACACCCTGTACCTATATACGAGTATCTACCACGCATCATACAATACCTAATACAATGTAGAACTCTGCTTTCAACTTGCGAGTATAGTTGGAGGAACGAAAGTATAGCGATGACCGTTATTTTGGGCACTTGTAAAAAAGAAGACTTTCTATTAAAATTGGTTTCTGCGCACTCAAGGTCATAACTACAGCTTCTTGCCGTAGACTATAGTAATAAGCCAGTACGTTATGCTTTTGTCGGCCTACCCTCCCGTTTCTATGACAAGCTGCTAGAACTCGTATCCCTACAAATTAATTACATAATGATCCTAAATAAGCTTTTTCTATTGATGTTAATGATCCATTAGATTGTTCTCTAACATAAATAAAACAACAGTTTTTATTGTAAACACTGTCATAACCTAATTAGTTATAAAGTCCATTTGCGAGACGAAAATAACATAAAATTTATAGTGAAAACCAAAAAATTTAACATAGAATCTTTTAATACGTAATATTTCGTAGTGGTTGCAAACTATGGTTGCAAACTTATTTTATGCTATAATAGTTAGATAATCTGCTATTTGGGGTAGAAAAAAATGCCAAATTAAAGATCGTTAATATCAGCACAGCTGTTCTCGAGCTACCTACCTACATGATTCTGCTACCCATAACTTAGCTTTTCTGTAGATTTTGGGGTTCCGTAGCCAACTAGAAATCCTAGCCTTTCCGTCCGTATGTTACAGTCACTTTTATCCGAAACTATTTAACTGTACTTCAACAGTACAACTTGGTAAGATGTATTTTGTGAACTACATTCAGATTTTTTTACACAAAAATAGATACAACCATGGACGGTTCCTCATACATAGAACTGACACTCATAATATAAACAACATTTATATTAAATTCAATCAACTCACGTATAAAAATAAATAAAAACAGTTAGTTTTAAAAATAAACTTAATGCTTAAAAAATCAACGGTTCGGAATCCTTTTTACGCGAGCCTGACTCGCTCTTGGCCGATTTTACGTTGTTTATTTTTCAAAAGTTTAAACTAACAGTTATTAAGTAGTTCGTTTTTCTTAACTCATGTAATTTATTCTAATATCTATCTACCAATCTAGAAAAAGAAAATAAAAAATCTACTCACAAATAATAGCGAACAAATACTGATTAATCCTTGTCCCATTCTGCCACACAAACTTAGAAATTAGCATATTCATTTTTAATTTCACTTTTTTAACTCGTCAAATCACAGAAGTGTCCAGACACCCGAGTGTCTTTGGGCGGACTGAGTGCTGGTCTTCGCGCGACCTGTGGCCGACCGGCGCTTGCGCACGCCTGTTTACATTGCATCCATTCTGTTGTCAATAAACAATAAACTGTTTTCTTGCGGTCCCATTGTTTGGGAAAAAAGTGGATAAAATTCCAGTTTAAGAATCAGGCGGGGTAATTAAGTTTTTACAAGATTTTCCACTGTATTAACCGTCAACAGATCAGTTTTTAGAATTTAAGTGGACTCCATTGAAACGGCGTACCCTACTAAAATAATAGGTTACTCGTGTACAGCCAAACTTCGGCATGAATGCCGGCTCGACCGTAGTGACACCACAGCCTCACAGAAGACTGGCGTGAAGCAGCGCCTTCGCTGTGTTTCGCTGAGTGAATGTGGCCCCAATTAGGGGAGAGGGGGTGAAACATTGGCAGCGCACTTGTGACTACTGGTTTTGCAGGTGTCTCTGGGCGGCGGCAATAGCTTACCATCAGGTGATCCGTCTGTTTCGTCTGCCACCTATCACCATAACAACAAAAAAACACTGGACAGCTCTCATCTGTAAAATGCCCACTGATTGTTGCTATGTTACAGCGCTGGAGGGTTCTATATTTCCAAGTGTGGGTATCACCCTATGGCAGCGTGGCAAATCTTGCCAGAAGGACTTCAACCGGTGTGTCGGGTCACTGTGACCGTCACAGTCTTGTGTGGTCGGTATGACGTGGTTCAGCACGACGAATTTAGCACAGAATTCTCTGCTTAAAGCCTTACATTTACTTTGAATAGCCATTCAGTCTTCCATTATGCTTTTCAAGTATGTAAGACAATGATAACAAAAATACACAATAAATTGAAATCCCTTTTTTATGTGATGTGATAGGTGGCAGACGGGCTATGGGCGGCGGCAATAGCTTACCATCAGGTGATCCGTCTGTTCGTCTGCCACCTATCACATAAAAAAAAAAAACACTTGGACAGCTCTCATCTGTAAAATGCCCACTGATTGTTGCTATGTTACAGCGCTGGAGGGTTCTATATTTCCAAGTGTGGGTATCACCCTATGGCAGCGTGGCAAATCTTGCCAGATTGAAGGACTTCAACCGGTGTGTCGGGTCACTGTGACCGTCACAGTCTTGTGTGGTCGGTATGACGTGGTTCAGCACGACGAATTTAGCACAGAATTCTCTGCTTAAAGCCTTACATTTACTTTGAATAGCCATTCAGTCAGTCTTCCATTATGCTTTTCAAGTATGTAAGACAATGATAACAAAAAATACACAATAAATTGAAATCCCTTTTTTATGTGATGTGATAGGTGGCAGACGGGCTATGGGCGGCGGCAATAGCTTACCATCAGGTGATCCGTCTGTTCGTCTGCCACCTATCACATAAAAACAAAAAAACACTTGGACAGCTCTCATCTGTAAAATGCCCACTGATTGTTGCTATGTTACAGCGCTGGAGGGTTCTATATTTCCAAGTGTGGCTATAACCTTATGGCAGCGTGGCAAATCTTGCCAGAAGGACTTCAACCGGTGTGTCGGGTCACTGTGACCGTCACAGTCTTGTGTGGTCGGTATGACGTGCTTCAGCACGACGAATTTAGCACAGAATTCTCTGCTTAAAGCCATACATTTACTTTGAATAGCCATTCAGTCTTCCATTATGCTTTTCAAGTATGTAAGACAATGATAACAAAAAATACACAATAAATTGAAATCCCTTTTTTATGTGATGTGATAGGTGGCAGACGGGCTATGGGCGGCGGCTATCGCTTTCCATCAGGTGATCCGTCTGTTCGTCTGTTACATCTTCTATACTATTTATAAGATAAATCCTTATAGACATCGACAAACATATTATTATATATTACACAAAACGAAAAACCGAAACACTAGCGTGTTCAATCTACGGCCAGCGCCATCTATTGGTGGACAGTGAAACTATTGCCCCGAAACGAAGTGAGGGCGGGCCCCTATGTTAAAAAAACTATGTTTTATAGTAAGGGGAAAAAGATCGCACTGTCTTCTCGCGAACGTATTACGGGTCAAGTATACATTGGTCTGTTCTCGCATATTTCTCGACTCCTTCACTATACGCCACTATCGTAGAATAGAAACCTTATTATGCATTCACTCTCATATTAAAAATTCATTGATCTCGGATCATCATGTCCCAATTCGAATATCGAGTCGTAATTCGTATCGATTAATGCGGTGATACGAATTCTTGATGAACTAATTCTGTTTCACAAATAACTGGTTTGATGTTGGAGGTTAGTTTGAAGATATTTTGTTTTCTCCAACGATCTTTTCTAAGATATTTGGCAAACGAGTGGGTGGTACACCTGATGGTAAGCGAAAGCCGCTGCCCCTTAATAACACACCTTCGAAGTCCAAAGAACTACCAACATTTAAACTTCCCTTCCTGCTTTAGGTCTCCGTAGTTCCGTACCCTCACACGGCGAAAGACAGCATAATTATTTTCTCTCAGAAAAATCAGATCCTCATGATTTTTTCTCTCACCACCGAGCTGTGTTCGTCATAGGTCCTAACCAGATAAGTTTCTTTTTATTATGTCCATCGAACAGAAAAACGTAAGGTATAACGTACCAAATAAAAAATATAGGTATACAGAAGGCAATATAAGCTACCTTCATGTAAATGTTAAGTGCCACGTTACTTAGATATTGCCACGGAATGCAAGAATGCAATGTAAATAAATTCGTAAAAAATAAACAAAACTATTTTTATTTAGCATAATATGAAAAAAATACCTCCTTCTAGTTCTTATAAATAAACATTATTAACTACAGTTTGTACATAGGTATTCAAATGCAAAGCAAAGTACCTACTTAATGCAACAAAAAGAAAAAAATGTGATGTTATTGTTATTAGGAGGGTAAGGGAATTGAGCTACTGCTCGGCGTTTCTCTGCGTGATCGAATCCGAAACGACGTGATCCGGCAGAGTACCAAAGTTATCGACATAGCTCACCGGATTAGCAAGCTGAAGTGGCACTGGGCTGGCCATATCTGCCGCAGAACTGACAACCGTTGGGGTAAACGAGTTCTGGAGTGGAGACCGCGTCTTGGTAAACGTAGTGTAAGGACGACCTCAGGCCAGATGGAGTGACGATCTGCGCAAGAGGGCTGGCTGGAGCTGGATGCGAGTAGCCGAAGATCGATCAAAGTGGCGAGCATTTGGAGAGGCCTATGTCCAGCAGTGGACTGCAACAGGCTGATGATGAAGAGAATTGAGAGTGCACCTGTGTTTCCGCACACACTTGAGCACAAAATATATCCTGCGTATGTGGCTGATCTTTAAGATTAGCCACCTTAGTCGAATAACGGTTGGAGGATTTAGTTAGTAATGAACATTAAGGCTAAATGATCGTCTCTGAGTGCGGCAGTCATTGATAGTAGGTACTATAGTACAAAGCTTAAAAAATCCTAAGAATAAAATAGGTAAGCAAGTAAAACAACTACTAACATAAAAAAAATAACTACTTATTCCGGTTATTTTTAGCAGAACCTGTTTTTGTGCAATCTTGATAAAAATAGATAACTACGTATTTATTAATCTGCGTAGTTATGGGTAGTTTCTAGAATACAAATAATATTTTTATTAAATTACTTAGAGTTCCATCCTGACATAAAAGGTTAAAGTAGGTATAGAATCATCATCCTATACAGGGAATCATCCTTACAGGGTTTATCTGTAGAACATTTACATCCCTTTAACCATGTGTTCTATCAACAATTCTGAACATTTGTTCAACAACTTTCCGATATTCATCGAAAAATGTTTCGACTCCCTATACAAAATAACCAAGTCACGTGACCAACTTTTTTTTTTATAAATTGAGGACAACATCACATACATTATCCTGGTCCCAAACTAAGGTTTTCCCTTGTGCTATGGAAACCAGAAACAACGAAGGAACCACAAACACCCAGACCCAACACAAATATCTGTTTCATCAACAAACATTTGTGTTGGTGCGGGAAACGAACCCGCAACCCTTACGTCTCAACCGACGCTCAAACCATTGCGCTAAACGGGTCGTCACTTTGTATGGAAAAGATGAAAATACATACGAGCATTTTTATGCGAATTTTCAAAAGTCATAGAACAAATTTTGTTCAGAAATGGTTGGTACGTGTGGTTAAAGGGACGTAAATGTTGACAGATACACCCTGTATACTGTCCTACTGCTGGGCAAAGACCTTCATCACAGAAATCAAGTCATCGCTACTAGATTAAGCTTAATCACCACGCTTGCCTAATTGGGTCACCTTTTGTGTCAGAGTGGACAAAGCCGGCACTAAAAATTAGACAGAGAAAGTCGGATCTAGGTGACATTGGTATTAAAGAGTTCATTGACTTACGTATTCTTCTTCTTAGGGCGTACTACAATCTGCCTGAGTGGTCGTGGTCATCATTATGGATCACGATTGAGTAATGATTTTGGCGGTTATTTTGATGTTACTCGTCGCGGACTGCCAGCTTTACGGGTTAACGGGTAAGGTTGGCAGCGCACTTGTAACTCTACTGGTGTTGCAGGTGTCCATGAGCGGCGGCATTGCTTACCATCAGGTGATCCGCCTGCTCGTCTGCTACCTGTCACATAAAAAAAAAACTCTCGTAAACATTTGACTTAGTTGCGCCCTTGCGGAGTTACGTATTAGCTGTTACTATCTGAATTCAGAACCATTACCATACCATAGCTACTGAGGTAGCTATGGTTAAACCCAAATGACAAAGACAAAATATAGGGAACGTGCGGGCATGGGCGATTATTAAAGAGAATAAAAAAACTTAGGTAAATTAAAATAGGTATGTTTTTATATTAATTCTTTAACTACCTAGGCCTTTTTTGTGATAGGTGGCAGACGAGCAGACGGATCACCTGATGTTACACTTTCAGAAACTATCCGAGATGTGCAGGTTTCCTCTGTGTTTTCCGTCACCGTAGAACTAAAGGTAACAACGCACTTAGATAAAAAAATCTAGAGGTGCATGGTCGGAATCGAACCACGACTTTCCTTATGGAAGTCGTTCTAATCCACTGAGCGACTATCGCTCACATATCAGTATTTTACACGTGACATTACTGTGGGAGAGCCACGCTTCGGCATGAATGGGCCGGCTCGACCGGAGTGATACAACGCCTCACAGAAAACCGGCGTGAAGCAGCCCCTGTGCTGTGTTTCGCCGAGTGAGTGAGGGTACCGGAGGCCCACCCGGGGGGGAAGGGGATAAAAGGTTGGCAGCGCACTTGTAACTCTACTAGTGTTGCAGGTGTCCATGAGTGGCGGCATTGCTTACCATCAGGTGATCCGCCTGCTCGTCTGCTACCTATCACATAAAAAAAAAAACATTCAGCTGTACATATCAGTATTTTACACGTGAACTTGGTCAATTATGCTAATATGAGCTAATGAAAATTTGTCTGGACTATTTATTTCTTGGCACTTATTGTTTCCTAGATCTTAGGATTTACATTTTTTACGTCAGCTGATGAGCGCTGATTATCTTCGTCATTATCTTTTAAAACATAAAAAACAAAGTCGAGTTAGTTACACTAATAATTCAAAAGCAGCGGTAATGATTCTATTATCATAGAGTCAGTAAATTAGTCTCGGTAAGTATTAAACTATCGAAAAAAACTAAGATGAAATAGGGCGAAACGAAATTCTCTGTACCTACTATTTTCTATAATACATGACAAAGTGACTCCAACTTTTAATTCTGAATGGATAAGTCACATGACAAGTACCTAAGGCGTGTCGCACACACACTCATGAGTCGAGGCAGAAGCGTTCAAGAGGCGCACCGCCTCTGACTTTTCTATACAATCAAATATGTCAACGCATACTACCAGAGTCGCGGCGCAGTCGAGGCGGCGGAGGTGCAGGGTCGAGTCGGCGACGCGGCGCGGGCGCACGGCACGCTGCCGCCCCGACCCCGCCGCCATTTTGTCATCGTCTTCTGACGACGACATATTGAATGGGTGTAAACGATGCTCTGCACCTCCGCCTCGACTCTTATATCACACCACCGCCTCGACTGTGCCTTGACTCCGCCTCGACTCTGGCAGTGTGCTACCCGCCTTATTGTTCATTAACTGCTTGAGTTCACCGACTTTAGAATCAGCTGTTAAACAAAACGTGACAGCTCGCCAGACGTCATGAGATTTGTCAAATCAATTGTTTAAAAAGTTGAATAGCGGTTTTGATGTCGATGAACTTCATCATAAGCACGTTGTGGTAGGGTGGGCATGTTTTGGCATGACTGGTCCGATGGCCCATTTGGTAGTGACCCTACCTCATGCGCCAAAGGTTGTGAGTTCAATCCCCACCCTGGACAAACATTCGTGTGATGAAAACTTGTTTATCTTTTTTTTTTTTTTTAATTATGGCCTGTATTGTGTTCATGACACATTTAATTATGCCAATGTCAAGTGTAGTTTGATAAAGTGTAGTCAACAGTCGAAGTCAGTCGAAGTCACAGTCACTCAATAAAACGCCGGTGTTTAGCGTTTTAATGTCCTAAGGATTCTGTGGAGACTATTTTTAACAAAGCCGTAGGTTTTAAGACTCTATTAGGTCAAAGCTTTGAGTATATAGCCACTGGAGATGCCATACCGGGCGTTTCCCCTCCGGCAAAGTACATTGGTCAACTTTCGGAACTGGTCAACTAAGTTATACAAAACTACTTGGATGTCGCTACATCGCCATTTTGCATCGCTCCGTGTCGCGTGACGTTTCTCTTAAAAATGGTGAATTGTGCAGTATTTTCATGTAAAAGGCGATCTGACAGCTAAAATTCGCAACAAGATCGCGTTTCCTATCATAAGTAATGACTTTTATTAATTATTAAATGTGTATTAAACTAGAAAATCTATTTTAATAAAAAACCGTTACGATACGTAAACGACAGAAAAATTTAATAATGATATCGTGGTATCGGTCCTAGTGATGGGACCAATTAAAATCAACTCGACATTTGAATGAATCATTCACTCACTGCAGTTAGTTTCAAAATCCGTTCTTTTCATTATATTTTGAATAAAATAGTATAGACGTATATTATAATATTAAAACATTGTAAAGTGAATTAGAGAAATTACTGTCCTTTCTTCTGGTCATACGATGTTGGAATTTATTCTAAAAATAAAAAGAATTGGTGGCTATAAATATTTCGAGGTAAAAGGAATAAAATATGTGCCGTCCGGGAGTATCATGCATGATAACGGAGTAGATAGTAAACCATAATTGGAGCTCGCTAATTTTAATATAGAAAAGTATACGAATGTTCGTTTATCCAATATTTCAAAAAAAATTAGACCCCCAGAAATATATTCGACACGTGTACAATAAACTTATTCATTTTGAAAATCAATATAAATGCGTAATAAGGAATTTTTGTAATATTTCAATAAATCATTCTAATTAAAAATATATTGTTTCATTTACTCTCCCTTTGTTTGTCCAAATGTTTAACCCCAAACTAGCGCACATTTGTAATTTTTTACGTTTTAGTATGTATTGCACAACTTCACCATTTTTTAGGGTTCCGTAGTCTACTCGTAATGTCTGTCCGTCTGTCTGTCTGTCTGTCCTGGCTCGTTCTCCGCCGTTTCTGCAACCGATTGCCACTGAAATTGGTAAAGAGATGTATATGATAATCCAAAAAATTGGTTTTTAACATTATTGAAAAATAATAATTTTTCACCCCCCTTTCCATACAGCGAAAAGTTAATTCGAAAAATAAATTCGACTTACCCCATCGTCTGGTCGGTATCGTTAAAAAGGTATCTTTAAATACAACAAAAATTGCCTTGACATAATGTGGATCAAACCCCCCAGTTTCGAGATATATTAATACAAAGTTAAAATTAGAGCTTCCTCTCCCCCCCCCCCCCCACTTCACAGTAAATACTGTCATACACATTAAGTTGAATATCAGTTGAGGAAATTTGACAGATTGGTGGTAACCTGATGTGTGGCTGACTGTACTTTAACGAAAACTTTAGCGGACTCTGTATCATACATAGTATTTTTAATACAACTTACCAACTTATGACGTGCAGTTGCTCTAACTAAATGGTAATGTATGGAAATAACTACCTAACTTAACTATGAAAATAAGGTTTAAGGCCCATCTTTTGGATACGGAACACCTTCATGTGCGTGTCCGACACGCTCTTGGCCGGTTTTATTTTACAAACTGACTAATAAATATTTATTATCTTCAATGTGCAGAATTTTACACTTACAATTTTATATATAAGTTCATTCACCAAACTGATTTGACTCATTCTTTGTGTCCCATCACTGTCTTTTTCGTATGTATGCTGCATAGTTACGTGAAATCTTATTTGTGAGCGTGTATTTTTTGATGTGTTAAATTTTTCTGTAGTGTGCGTTTATAAAATTTGTGACTGTTGAGTATTAAAATTTTTGGTGGTGTGCTGTACGTGTTTACCTCGTCCCCCCGCAAAAAATGGTGAAAAAAAATTGTTAGAAGTGCGGACGTTAGGGCATCTCCAGTGGCTGTCTGCTCTAAGGGTCAAAGCAAATTGTTCACGTGACAACTCACTCGACACACAATAGCAGTGTTAAAAACGACACAATTCAATGCTTCTTATATTAATATCACCCTGCGGCACTTCACTGCACAAAGTAACACCAAATTTGTACACTAAAAACCACTAGATACTAATTAAAAACCTTTGGATTGCATCAGCCGATGCGGCTTGTTTCACAGTTACCCACAGAATCCTCCTTGTTTATCTTACTCGATTCATTATGAACTGATAAAACCTTACCTTTTACCGGGGATCTTTTTAAATATACTTAATGGATCAAGAAAGTCTTGATATTAATACAATTGATGGCGCTACTGCCGCCTACGTCATAGACTATGGTAAGCCCATTGGTTATACTTATAAAACATGGGAATTCCGTTAGTTCCCCAAAAACATTGTCATGACTTTCTTGATGCATTATAGAGGTGGAATGGGTGTCTTAAACGATACCAAAGAAAACAATGTACGTAAGTATTGTGCTCATTTCATTTATTGAAAGCACCGACTTAAAATTATATTTATAAATATTTACAAACAATTCCCGTTTAATTTAATAACTATAAAATAAAATCACTAGGTGAATGAGTCGTTACTCAACTTTAGTACAGTACTTGAGAACGCGTGTACAGACGGCCACACATCAGGTTACCACAAACTGTGAAATTTTCTCAATTGATATTCTACCTAATGTGTTTGACAGAAAGATGAGAGTCGATTGAAGAAATTTGACAGTTTTATACACTTTGATGTGTGGCTGTTCGTACCTACAATAATGTGCCAATAAAGTAGTGAAATTAATTGATGGCGCCACTGTTGCTTATTTCAAAGGGTATGGTAGCCCCATTGATTATATAACATGGAACTGATTGTTCCCCAAAAATCCGTTTTCACGACATTCTTGACTCATTCATTCTAGATATTTAACATGCGAAATAAACAGACAAATGCGTATGGCCAGTTTTGGCGTATGGGAATGACACATTGACAGTTAGCATAATAAAAATCAGAGTTCAGCAACATTTTAATGAAGTTGAGCAACGACAGAAAGCTAGTCCCGGAATACTTGAACGCTTCTTAACTTTAAGATCGAAAAAAACTCATCTTCCCATACAAAAGTGATCAACTGATTGATGCAATTTTTATGGCAATTAACGCCTATGTTCCTTGGAGAGAAAAAAAAAATATTCGTCAGTGAGAAGTGTTATTAAATTTATAAATGTGCCTGTACTTTTACGTATACCAATAAATCTATTTCTTTTCATTTTATACGACTACATTACATATAAATAATTATAATTCTATTAGTTACTTTCCCTGTTAAAAACGTTCAAGTATTTAGGAATAAAGCAGTCAACCAGCATTCATATCATCCCTCTCTCTCACACACACAGTACAGTCACGTGCAGTAATAAGTATACAACCTCATTCAAATATGAACCCTATGATATAAGCATAAGAGTCAAGGTGTTTACCTACATTTTATTGCAGACTATGTGTGCTGCTATTGACTTTTCTGTGATCCTGAATGCTCGTTGGTTCTTTACATTTATTTTATTTAAAAATATGTATGAAAATATAAAAAATATTCGTTAAGTTTATTGTCTTATTGTATGTACACAATTTGAAATGGCAGACGCATTGTAGTTAACATTGTCTTCGAATTAGTTTAAATAAAATATTAGCATTTATTTTAAGAAACTAAAATTTTTGTTTGCAGAATATACAATAACAACTTTATTATCATATGTACGCGCTTTATGTTTTTTTTTGTTAATAATTAAATTTTGACTCATATAATTTAACTGGTTGAAGTACATTTCCATATAAAAAATAAAAAGTCTTTTTTTGATAGATTAAGTGGTAACATTATTAATCTTCAGTTTCCAAAATGTTAATAAAACATAAAATAGTATTGACATTCATTTACTGGGTTTTTATTCCATCTTCATGCCAATACTATTAGAAAAACATACCGTTCCTAATATAGAAGTCTTAAGTATCACCTATATCGGTCCCACTGCAGGGTAATGGCCTCCATCATACAAATCAAGTCATCGCTACTATGATGGGATTAAGCTTAATCACCACGCTTACCAAATGCGGATTACAAGCATGAACTAATATTCGAAAATGTTGAAACATACTTTTTGATGAACCCGGGAATCGAACCCCAAGATCACGGCTCGGTACTTACGACTAGACCAGCCAACGGGGCGATTACAGTAGTCTTACATCATATTCTTTTAAGTGGAGTTGCAAGCTCTAAAATTATTTTCTTTACAAATATGTGTACTTTAAAGAACTTATTAACAATATAATTATTATTACATCTAAACTTAGCCTTTGGTCGTTATTAAAACATATAAATACACGTGTTTTAGAAATCCAAAAAAAAATACTTTTTGAATTTCTAAAGTCATTCCATTTAGTAATATTTTTTTTCTTTCTTCCGTAAATGTTTTATGTCACTTTATTAATCGATATCTTATCTCTCTATATTCAGACTTAGATATTTCTATTTTTAATAAAATAATCTTTTATATTTTATTGATGTCCAAATCAGCTTATTAATTTAGAATGTCAAAAAAGACCGTAAATAAAATTAAAAATAGGGCAACATTTCTGGAAACTGTTTGTGCTAATAAAACAAAAAATATTACAATACGCGATTTTAAAGTCATTTTCCTTACTAGAGATCATGCCATCCCATTCCAACACGCAACGTTTGGGTTGAACAAGTTTAGTTAGTTAGACATTTGGTCAATATTGGCAAACCTGTCAGGGTTATCGACTATAAGATGATTTCGTGCTTGAAGCTCCTGGTCAGCTGTTTGTGTGGTAGTACTATGGAGTTGAGGAGGATCGTCTCGGCAGGTACCGCCACTCCTGCGCCTGTTAATAAAGTAAGCAGCTTGTTTATAATAGACCTCTTTGACAAATACTTGACATAAACAGGACTAAAGTCCGAGGACTCAAGTCTAGTCCGCTTGTGACCACGGCTGTTGCGGTCGAAACGTCAAGCAGTAAGTGCTATAAAGTACTTATACTTAAATATACTCTCGTTAGTCCCGTTTATGTCAAATCTTTGACAAATACATTCCGAATTATACTCTGGTTTTTAATTATGTCGAGTAAACTGACAGATGTCAATGTGTCATCTCCATACATTATCACTCAATTTGACAGATGCAAAATGTCAAAATGTATGGAATCTTGACATTTGCATCAGTCAGTATACTCTACAAAAATAATTACACACAGAAAGTAGGTCTGCCCTCTAAGAGCTAAAACGTGTCATGTACTCACGCATGCGCACTAACGGGGAAATACGCCTTTTCGACCCGTTTAATCCTAGCCTATGACATAAGATTGTCGAACTGTCGAGGTCTGTGGTAGAGGCCGCGCGCTTATGTACTCATGCCGGTCAACAACCCTAGCATATGTCAACGAACTCTTCTATATCAGGCTGAGTCTACCTTCTGTGTGTAATTATTTTGTGGTTTAGTGGTAAACATGTTGAAGTTAATAAGTGTTTTCTTTTTTTATAACCTTGATTTAATGAAATATTATTTTTCATTTAAAATTAATGTTTATTGATTGCAATCTACATAAAGAAAGGGACCCACCACAAGTGGTTTCATTCATCCATCTAAAGTATGCAATTTTTTTTATGTGATATGTTACAGACGAGTAGACGGATCGCCTGATGACCTGACGTCAACGAAAAAAATTATTGGTTTTCGCTCTTATGTTTTGATAGATAGGGTTCATAATCAGGTGGGAAGTATTTTGCCATTGATAACGTACCCAGTATAGTGATGGAGGGGTTGAGCCTGCCGTCCGTGTTGAAGAGCGGCGTGTTGTCCATCTTCGCGAACGGCTTGTTGGGGTCGGGGTCGGACGGGGTGCCTTCCACCCGCGACCACTCGCCCACCGACGCGTCTTGGCCCACTGGAAATAGTCGTAAATATTTTGTAATGTGGACGAGTGGTTCACTCCCGCATAGGACTTTACAGCCACGAGCGCTGCTGTAAAGTCACATCGCGTGATGATGCTTAAATCATGAAATATTTTTAAATTTTAACTATACCCAAAACTGGAATTCAAGACCAAAAAAACTACAATGTTGCTACTGCAATAAAATGATCGTACCACCCAAGTAGCATTGAGAGTTCTATAGGAGTTGACTAATGGTGTACATTTATTCTTTAAGCTGTCTATGTAAGCTGCACAAGAGTTGTATAGCATGCTGTACAGCCCGTTTACCACCGATTTGGGCACAAATTATTCAGCTTTAAGTTCTCAAAAGGTACACAGTAGTAGAATAGTGGCTCTTTAATGGTAGTTTAAAGAGAGAACTGTGGTTTTAAAGCTGACGAATGGCACTATTTTAGATTCCCTGTGGTTATTTATATAGACAAGGGAGTTATTATAAGTGACAAGTGAACAATTATAGAGCCAATTGTTAACACTCGTAGTCACAAATGTACCCTATAACCGACTTTTAAGCCGCTTTTAGATCGAAATAGTCACTTGAGTACCATTTTGTAACGCATAATATTTGCGACACATGTTTTGCTTGCATGTACATAATATCAGAGGGAGATTGTGAAGCCATTTTGATGTGATTTAATTTTAAGTACACTCTGTTTATATATGATGTTGTGTTAATTTTACAGGGTAATTTAAATTTAATCGTAAAGAATATACACATTTATTGTTAAAATTTTCACGCGCCTATGCTATATTATAATATAATCAAATAAGTTTAACAAAATAAACAGAGACAAACAAATCAATATTTCATATTTGTGTTTATAATGACATTAAAATTACTGCATGGGTTTGTATTTAAATATCAACTACAAAATCAATAACGAAAACTCGTGATAAGTGATAAAATCGTACTTAATATAAAAATATTATAGGTTATTAAGAGTAAAAAAATGGTGGTCATTGTCTGCATCTACAGTGAACTATTGTAACTCAAAATTAGTGTTGCGACCTGTATAAAGTTACACACGTGTACCATCATATTGACGTGAGCTCTAGAAAGGTTCACAGGTGTTGTGTTACGATGCGAGCTACCTAACAGCGTACATGTGAACCTCTGAATAGCCCATGCAGAATTACATAATCTTATAAGGTTTTTGTTCAGCTATGAAAATGAAAGCTGACTAGAAGAGCAATGGTGTCCTGGCAAAACGCCAATAGTTACTTAATAAGCTACATTTACACCGCTATAGATTCCTTACACAGGTTAAGGTGGGTATGCTCGCTTTATTACAGCTAATGTACCACGTGTGACCTCTGTTAATGCTAAGATATCATCAATGAACTAAATGTGGCCTTTTAAAGAGAATAAAATGCTATTTGGGCATAGTATACCCCTTTTTTCTAAAAACACTCGCTGATGTAATTTATTTATTGGTAATTTTGATTCTTTAATTAAAAAAAAAATATTTAATGTTTTACACATAAATACAAGACACTTTAATAAAAACTTAGCCATCCGTAATTTTAGTTTTCAAAGATGGTATGGCGCTTGTAACACTTCAGGTGTTAATAATAACATTTATCTACTTTCTACCCACAACATTTTAACTTTGTATGGAAACTTGACAGTTTAGTTTGCATAATAAGAAAAATAATGCCAAAAAGGTTGGCGAAACGAAAACGACGAAAAATTTTATTTTTTTTATTTTTTATATGGCCTGTATTGTGTTCATGACACATTTAATTTTGCCAATGTCAAGTGTAGTTTGATAAAGTGTAGTCAACAGTCGAAGTCAGTCGAAGTCACAGTCACTCAATAAAACGCCGGTGTTTAGCGTTTTAATGTCCTAAGGATTCTGTGGAGACTATTTTTAACAAAGCCGTAGGTTTTAAGACTCTATTAGGTCAAAGCAAATTGTTCACGTGACAACTCACTCGACACACAATAGCAGTGTTAAAAACGACACAATAGGGTATTTGACTAATCTCGATATAGTAAAAAATATTTATACTTTTCCAAAATACTGGTAAATAAGAACCAACGGCCAAAATTTTCAGTTAAAAATATAAAGTCTAGCTGGTTTTATGAGCATTCAAAGTTTCATGGGCAAGTCCATTTTTAAAGTATAAAATTTAAAAAAAATAATTATATCATTGAACTACCCGTACATTTTTCACCAACTTTTATTATGAAACCATTTACTTAAACGAAACATTTGATATAGCTACCAAACAAAATTTACTAGACGCGCATACAAGATACGGGCGTGTGACGTCACTTGCCTGTAGCCATTTTGTATAGAGCGTTTTTGGGCTTGCCCAAAATATGTGCTCTTAAAGTTGTGATATCTCAGGTGATTCAAATCAGAATCGAGCAATTCTTTCAGTAATTTTTCTTAAATTGAGAGGTCTTTTGATTAAACACATAATTTTTTTTTTGTCAAATACCCTATTCAATGATTCTTATATTAATATCACCCTGCGGCACTTCACTGCACAAAGTAACACCAAATTTGTACACTAAAAACCACTAGATACTAATTAAAATCTTTGGATTGCATCAGCCGATGCGGCTTGTTTCACAGTTACCCACAGAATCCCTTGAAAATGACATAAGTGACTTTAACAGATTTGACAGTGATGTATCTGTCGTAGATTTTTTGGTCTTGAATTCCAGTTTGGAGTATAGCACAGAGTATTATTTTCGATTTAAAATTTATCATAACATCAAACAATTTCATAAAATGTTAGGACCAGTCGTCACGCCTATTTGACAGTGTAGATGTACTCACCCACAGAGTACATAACCAGCGCGTGTTCGTTAATGGTGGCGTTGTTGAGCACTATCGACTCCTTGATGCGCACGCCCGCCTTCACCGTCACGCCCGCGCCGATGGACACGTTCGGACCGATCTGCGGAAACGTATATACGAATAAGTCACATAATTAACATAACTATAACATTTTAAAACTGATATGAACGCGACGTTGTCATATCTACACAACATTACACACACATTTCACATGGGTAATAGGTACACTACACATTTGCAGTCGTCCGTGGTACTCACTCAGCTGGTCCCACTGAAAACCAGCGTTACGGCCTATGGTCCAGACATAAGCTGAGTGAGGGCCATTTATGCTGGATGCCTCAACACAACACAGCATAATATAATTGCACGGCACTGCTGGACAATGGGGAGGGACAGTTTATTGTTTCTTTTTTGTCGTTAGTTTTTTTTTTTTTTGGCTTAAATTTATTTTTACTAGTGTTTTTGTTTTTTATTTTCTTGTGTTGTTTCAATTGTCTGTAGTATGTAATATGTGTTGTGTTGTCCAAATTAATAAATGTATTTTCTTTTTTTCTTTCTAATAAGAGTTTATGGTGAGCATACCACAGCAGTGCTGTCCACGGTAGCCGTGGGGTGCAGGAACACATCGGGCAGTATCTGGCACGGCGCGGCGCAGGGCGAGCGGTCCCGGTGCAGCTCCAGGTAAATGCCAGTTCACAAGTATGACGTATGTGTCAGCCATCATTACACTACAGTCAAGCCACCGAGAGAAATCTGATTTGACTCATGGAAATTTGACATTAGTAACACTTTAAAAAGAAAACAATGTCACACGACCTAACCTCGTTAAAGCGTGGATTGGAACGGAAAAAATGGTGTTTCTTGCAATTTATAAAGTATTTTTTGGTAGAAACTTTTGATTTTATCATAAAACTGCAGTATCCAAATACATTTGTATTTATTTAAACTTTTTAATGTCAGATTACTAAAAAATAGTTTTACGACATTTTGTACCTGAGTCTTAAGTAGTATCGGTTGCAAATGTCAAATCAGACTTCTTTCGGTGGATCGCCTGTAATAAGAGTTCTATGGTCACTGCGCGGCGCATGGCGAGCGATCCTGAGCAGGTCTAGGCAATGCCAGTTCACAAGTATGATGTGTGTATCAGTCATCATTACACTAATAAGGATTTATGGTGAGTTTACCACAGCAGTGCTGTCCACGGTAGCCGTGGGGTGCAGGAACACATCGGGCAGTATCTGGCACGGCGCGGCGCAGGGCGAGCGGTCCCGGTGCAGCTCTAGGTAATGCCGGTTCACAAGTATGACGTATGTGTCAGCCATCATTACACTACAGTCAAGCCACCGAGAGAAATCTGATTTGACTCATGGAAATTTCACATTAGTAACACATTAAAAAGAAAACGTCACACGACCTAACCTCGTTAAAGCGTGGATTGGAACGGAAAAAATGGTGTTTCTTGCAATTTATAAAGTACTAGCGGCCGCCCGCGACTCCGTCCGCGTGGAAAAGTAACTTTTTACCCCCCTTTCAACCCCTTACAACCCCCTTTTCGCAATAAAAAGTAGCCTATGTCCTTTCTATGGGTCTAGATTATCTGTATACCAAATTTTATTTAAATCCGTTGAGTAGTTTTGGCGTGAAAGAGTAGCAGACAGGACAGACAGACAGACAGACACACAGACAGACAGAGTTACTTTCGCATTATAATATTAGTATGGATTTTTTGGTAGAAACTTTTGATTTTATCATAAAACTGCAGTATCCAAATACATTTGTATTTATTTAAACTTTTTAATGTCAGATTCTGTACCTCAGTCTAAAGTTGTATCGGTTGCAAATGTCAAATCAGACTTCTTTCGGTGGATCGCCTGTAATAAGAGTTCTATGGTCACTGCGCGGCGCATGGCGAGCGATCCTGAGCAGGTCTAGGCAATGCCAGTTCACAAGTATGATGTGTGTATCAGTCATCATTACACTAATAAGAGCTTATGGTGAGCATACCACAGCGGTGCTGTCGACGGTAGCCGTGGGGTGCAGGAACACATCGGGCAGTATCTGGCACGGCGCGGCGCAGGGCGAGCGGTCCCGGTCAGCTCTAGGTAATGCCGGTTCGCAAGTATGACGTATGTGTCAGCCATCATTACACTACAGTCAAGCCCCCGAGAGAAATCTGATTTGACTCAAGGAAATTTGACATTAGTAACACTTTAGAAAGAAAACAATGTCACACGACCTAACCTCGTTAAAGCGTGGATTGGAACGGAAAAAATGGTGTTTCTTGTCATTTATATTATAAAGTATTTTTTGATAGAAACTTTTGATTTTATCTTGCAACTGCAGTATCCAATCCAAATACATTTGTATTTATTTAAACTCTAGTTGTAGTTTTATGATATTTTGTACCTCAGTCTAAAGTTGTATCGGTTGCAACTATCAAATCAGACTTCTCTCGGTGGCTCGACTGTAATATGAGTTTATGGTGAGCATACCACAGTGGCACGACCAAGCCTGGTTTGACCCGTCGCCACTCGTTTCGCTTGCCGCAAATGCGGACGAAGAGTACAATCGCGAATTGGTCTGTACAGCCGAGCGAAGTTATGGTGTACCTACTTAAGACGCTACTTAATTCATCTGTTAAGATGCAAAGGCCTATTATATACCACAGCGGTGCTGTCGACGGTAGCCGTGGGGTGCAGGAACACATCGGGCAGTATCTGGCACGGCGCGGCGCAGGGCGAGCGGTCCCGGTGCAGCTCTAGGTAATGCCGGTTCGCGTATATCGCTGAGCCGGCCGTTTTCACTTGGGACCACCAGTTTGTCACCTGAAATTATTCCATTATCATATCTTTTTTTGTGACAGGTGGTAGACGAGCAGACGGATCACCTGATGGTAAGCGATTGCCGCCTTGGCGGTCTTGTACGCCCCGTGCCAGGACCAGGACTATGTATGTGATGATGTCAGAATTTATTTATTTATTAATTACCTGCATTGCATATAGCTTGTTAGTACCCGCGAGCGGCGCCAGCACATCCTGCTCCCATGACATGTAACCTGGGTGTCCGCTTTGGCCATTTCCACTGAAATGTAGAAAAAGTAGAGTTGAGTAACATTCTACATCTGTCCCACTGCAGGGTAAAGGCATCCATCATAAAAATCAAAAAACACTAAATACTCGTGATATATTACTTCCCTCCCCTCCTATAAGTTCTTCACTTTTCTAACTCAATGTGAAACATGAAACATCTGTTCCATCTTGTCTTGTAGGTAGGTGCCCCTAGGGATTATCTTATCCTGATCTCCTGTATGTTACACTTACTTTACTTTAGTTTTAGCTTAAGTTTAAAGTGCCATAATTTAACAATTATTTTTTAATCCATACTAATATTATAAATGCGAAAGTAACTCTGTCTGTCTGTCTGTCTGTTACTCTTTCACGCCAAAACTACTGAACGGATTTAAATGAAATTTGGTATACAGATGGTCTAGACCCTGAGAAAGGACATAGGCTAATTTTTTATTGCGAAAAAGGGGTAGTAAGGGGTTAAAAGTGGGGTAAAAAGTTACTTTTCCACGCGGACGGAGTCGCGGGCGGCCTCTAGTAAATTATAAATTATTCTTATCCCCCCTTGTGATATTTCGTGTTTTTTTATGGACCCCCTCTTCCTTCGAGCCTCGCATGATTAATGGACGGCCCCTAAACGGCAATGGGTATAGTGGACATGCAATAGGCATGCATGATGATAGATAGATACTCTTTATTGCACAACATATTACAGAACTTAATGCTAATAGTAATTTACAAATACAATATCGGCGGCCTTATCCGGCGGGCGGCGGCGGATGATAATGAAGTGCGAAGTAATTAAAATCCATACCTATAGAATCCATTCTGTTTCCTCTCAAACGCGTCCGCCATAGTGTGGAACACTTGCAGCGAGCACACGTACACGCCGCAGTTGATGAGGGTGGACACGTAGCTGTTCGGCTTCTCGACGTAATGGTTGACCGCCTTGGACGCCGCCTCGCGCACCATGCAGCCGTAGTGGACAGACTGCTGGCGGGTCGCTTCTGTGCCCATTATCGTTACCTAGTAAATAAAATCAAGCCCATACTACCGATCTATTATAATATACAACAAAATCCCCACTTATATAAAACTAGAAACCGAGGACAAAACATTTAAATCAAAGTTAAAAGCCTTCTTAATCGCTAAGTGTTACTACTTCATAAAATAATATTTAAACGACACAACAATAAAATAAAAAAAGTACCTACCACTTACATACATCAAGATCACACACCTACACCCACATACTCACACCTACTCATCACATGCACACAAACATACCAAACAAATACATAGATAAACCAGTTTCCTATTATTTATTATTTATATTATATAAAATAATATAGTATGTAGGTATAATAGTTAATGTATAGTTATTATATTATGTGTTGCATGCATACTAATATTATAAATGCGAAAGATGCCAAAACTACTGAACGGATTTAAATGAAATTTGGTATACAGATGATCTAGACCCTGAGAAAGGACATAGGCTACTTTTTGTTGCGAAAAGGGGGTTGTAAGGGGTTAAAAGGGGGGTAAAAAGTTACTTTTCCACGCGGACGAAGTCGCGGGCGGCCGCTAGTATTATATAATAGTAATTTAAGGATAGAATATAAGTAGATTACTTACCTTCTTTAATAGTAAGTAAAGCTTTAAAATAATATAGCCACCATATATATAGCCATCCATTACCACATAAGTATGTACCTACTGTAAGTAGTGCCATTGCTACACCCTTACATGGTCCATGTTACCGACATATACATGCTAGTCGGTACTAATTGTAAACACTGATTTAGTTTTAAGACAGCTATGTAACATGGTTATTGGGACAATGTCATCATACGAGCGGGAGATGTGCTGAATACCGACGTGACGTAGTCAGTCGCGATAGATGGCTCACGTTTCAGAACAAATGGGCCTGGACTGAAGTATTCAACAGCTTCACAGAAAACTGGCGTGATTGAGGGTACTGCAGGCCCAATTAGGGGGAAGGGTTGGCAACAGTTTGCGACTCCACTCATGTTGCGTGACGGATGACCGTCTGCCCGTGGCATTCGAAATATGCAACTTTACAGACTAAAATAATACAAGCAGTAGAACGCTATGATTTGATTTATGACCTCTGATATAATTGAATCGGCGTATCAGATGAGGTGTCTTTCTTTAATTAAAAAGCCTCAAATTTAGCGATTGCCATCTGACCTTCACAACCTTTAAGTTAGCCATTCACAATAATTATCCCTTAAACATACATACTCATTGGAAAAAGAATATCACTTACAAGAGCATCAGGTCTTTCTTCATGGAACGCCCACAATTCCTTAAGAGGGAAGTCTGCGCAGACATCACCGTTGAGAAGGAAGAAGGCCGAGGGATTCCCAGCACGGACTTGGTCTCTGAAGTGGTACAGGCACCCACCAGTGCCTAGCGGAGCGAATTCCTGTAGATACCTAAATGAACATACAATAAAATTATGTTAGTTAGTACTGAATTATGTTTATCTATCCGTACTAATATTATAAATGCCGCTAGTAACTCTGTCTGTCTGTCTGTACATTTATAAAGAGATCACTTCTATAGACAACGCCGCTAGTACATTTATAAAGAGATCACTTCTATAGACAACGAAAAGGCTTATAGGTAAATCGAAAACACGAAACGCTTGCGCGATGTAATTGAGCACAGCGCCATCTATTGGTTCATTTCTAATTACGTTCCCGAAGCCAAGTGAGGGCGAACCAATAGATGGCGCTGTGCTAAATTACATCGCGCAAGCGTTTCGTGTTTTCTGTTTACATATAAGCCTTGTCGTTGTCGATAGAAGTTATCTCTTTATAAATAGTATAGATAACAATAAATAAATAATAATATTCAGTAACTAGAATACAAAATTTAACTCTACTAAACAAGGAATCCTCACCTTATAATGACATGATACTCCTTCTGCATATCGCTGATAAACTGGGCCATGGTGTTAGTTGTGTATGAGCCGATGATGAGAATCTCCTTACACTCTTGGAGCTTTGCGCAGGCTGCCACATGGTGCTGGATCAGGGGGAGCCCTGCGATGGGGAACAGCGGCTTTGGAGTGTCTAGGGAGAGGGGGCGGAAACGGGTTCCTAGGAAAATGAGATTAGTTATTAAATTGTTTATATTATTATACCATAAGCTAAAATATTTTACAGTATTAAAAAGTTATGAAAGAGAGTCTTAAGTACCACACTCAAGAGTCATTCATTATTTTTAATAATTGCCACTTACTAAAAATATTGACACCAATATAAAATAGCAAAAAGACTATTTAATTGAGGTATTAACATTTCGGTTACAAAAGGTTTCTGTGTGTGAAAGTAATTTCAGAAAATCAAGGTTTATGTAACTTGTAATATAATGAAGACTGCACATATATAAGTAAAGAAACATATAGGATTAATAGCAGCTATGTTATGCACATTTGCTTGTCGCTTAGCCACTTTTACTAATCTTTTTTTTAGTTAATTAGCTAATTATTTTTATGTAAATTGTTAGTTTGTGGATAGCTGATACTTGTGGTAATTTAATAAAATTATTGTATGCCAGTATATTCTCTCTAAACTCATTGTCGTTCCCTGTCTTTTATCTCAGTCCGTTACTTTAGCCAGACTATTGACTTCAATTGATAGTTAATTACCTACAATATCTAAGAGAACGTGTGTGTAAGTCACTTTAAACTTATATTATCGCGTGACTATAAATATTTTATACGTATATGACGTATAGTAATGAAGATAAAACGAAGGTTTTCTTCAAACATAACCTCACTTTTGAATTAATCACTCTTATAAACTACACAATAAACAAACTAAAATTAACTAAAAATTGCTGATGCTTGCATTTTGATGACTAAAAATTAGAGTTGTCGTCCAAAAATAAGATTCTTTAAACACTTTTGTGAGCAAAACCGGTGACGTTGACATTGTGAGAAATTTTTACCTTTTTGCGGTCCCCCGATGAGAATTACAGCTTTCAACATATTTTACACAAAATAAAGATACACTTTTCACGAAAACAAGAATAGAATTATGCTTTTTGGGTGTAAAAAACAAGTTATTTATTCGATGTTTTTTGATACACGTCAGTCAAAGTCAAACGTAAACACATTGATGTTGCCATTCTAGAAACTTCATTACCTTTTATTTGTCAACAGGGAAAAATACTAGATAATACTCTGTCAATAAAATCATGTAATTTATTCTTGAGAAACTATCACGGAGTTCCATAGTATTTTAACCAATGGGGCTACCATACTTTATGACGTAAGCGGTAGTGGCGCCATCAATAAATTTCATGACATTCTTGATGCGATATAAATATAGTATAATATTTCATCTGACTTTTTTCCCTGCTTGAATATGGTAGCCCCATTGCCTTGAAAATCTATTTTCACGACTTTATTGAGGCATTATTTATACCCATTATGAAGTTGTATTTTTCTATTCTGGTAACTCTAAATGTCAAATTTGACACTTTTGACAGTGTTGCAGTAACTCTGACACAGCTAGTAGAAGTAAATCAGGATTTGTCGAAAATGTCCAGCGACCCCATAATAAAATTTATCAGATCTCAGTACATACTATTGTGATTATTATTTAAGGCCGATTTGACTAACGTCTTAGGTACCTAGTACCTACCTATGTAACTAAGATTTTATTTTTAGCGACGTGCATAAATAATTATGTTAGGTATGTCTCCACGACGCAACAATGCTGACCTCGATAGCGGTTTTGATTCTCGGTCGGTTCAATTTCCAGTTCAAAAAACTTATAAGTTGGTTTATATTGACGACCCGTTTGGTTCAGTGGTAGTGAATGCTGCGTCTGGGCCAAGGGTTGCGGGTTCGATGCACAGTCCAAACATTTGTGTGCATGAACATGTTTGTTTGTATTGGTCTGGGTGTTTTCTATGTATTATAAGTATGTATTTACAAAAGAAAAGTATTATACGCAGTGCCGTAAATAGGGCTGTGCCGGCGGTGCCCAGGCACTGGGCGCAGACCCTCCAGGGGCGCAGAAATGACCAAACTGCGCCCTACTGTACTAACTTAGTTATCTAAATCTGTATCGCAATTTGAAGCGATATTGAAACAACAAAAGCACGCACCGGGTGCATAAAAGGCTAGTTACAGCACTGATTATACGTAGGTATATATTTGTGAATCCACTGTTGGTTCTGATATCTGTAACACACGTGCTTGAGCTACCTATCTAGAGTCAGGCCAATGTATGTAATGTAGTGAAATATTATTTATCCTTATTTTATGCAAATCAAGTTATACTTTTACGAGTTTTCTGTTTGTTATTTGAACTGACTTGAGACAATTATGGCTGTGGTGCAGATAGTGGCCATCGTCACAAGAGGAGAACATCATCAATTATTTTTAACTTTTGTTTCAAACATCCTTTTCAATTTTTATTTACGCTACAGAGTTCTAAGCCCAATCTGTCATTTAAAACGAAGTGGGATCTGAAATAATCCGAATCCATTAACTGTTTGTGACGTCAATAAATATTATAGTTGGGCAGGCTTAGCGGCTTAGAGCGGGACAGCGGGATCCCGGGATTTGCGATTGAGTGACGTGCTAGAAAATGCTGTCTGTTTCATTTTGTCAAATGGGCTGTACTGACGAATATGAAATCCATCAATATCTTTAAATACCTGCATACCTACCATCTGTAGGTAGGTAGGTACAGTCGAGTTCAAAAATATGTATACACTTTAGGACCTTGTCACAGTACATATAAGAAAACGACTTCCACTTTCTTATAAATATGTATTGTGTCAAGGTCCTAAAGTGTACCTATACATATTTTTGAACTTGACTGTAACATACTACGAGTGCTAACTGACAATAGCCTGTACTACTGACTGACCGTTTAAATTAAGCACGCGCACTTTGTTTTAGATTGGAATAGGATCTATCCCTGGCCTGTACTATCTGACCTTAAGAGAACTGCTAAAGACAACCCAGTCTCAATAAAACGAATACCCAAACTGATCATTTTGTTTTTCTCAATACGGGACGGGGTCCCTTAGCGGCTCACATATCTATAAACGAGATTTTTTACAAAACGGGACAATTTGTGCGTCCCGGCGCTTTGTTTCGGGACAACGGGACAGGTGACCGAAAAACGGGCCTATCCCGTTCAAAACGGGACGTATGGTCAGTTTAGATATTAAGTTTGTACCTACCTATACCAGCGTAGACGGAAAAGGAGTGTTTTTTTTAATTTATCGATCGTTTTTTTAGGGTTCCGTAGCCAAAATGGCAAAAACGGAACCCTTATAGTTTCGTCATGTCCGTCTGTCCGTCTGTCCGTCTGTCCGTCTGTCCGTCTGTCCGTCTGTCCGTCTGTCCGTCTGTCACAGCCGATTTACTCGGAAACTATAAGTACTACAGTGATGAAATTTGATGGGAATATGTGTTGTATGAACCGCTACAAAAATATGACACTAAATAGTAAAAAAAAGAATTGGGGGTGGGGCCCCCCATACATGTAACTGAGGGATGAAATTTTTTTTTCGATGTACATACCCGTGTGGGGTATCAATGGAAAGGTCTTTTAAAATGATATAAAGTTTTCTAAAAAACATTTTTCTTAAAGTGAACGGTTTTTTGAGATATCAGCTCTCAAGTCGTAAAAAGTATGTCCCCCCCCTCTATTTTTATAACTACGGGGTATAAAATTCTAAAAAAAATAGAGGTGATGCATGCTAATTAACTCTTTCAACGATTTTTGGTTTGATCAAAGTATCTTTTATAGTTTTTGAGATAGGTTGATTTAACTGTAATTTTGGTTAAGTTATTGTGCTTACACTGAAAACGATGGCTGAACCTTATAAGATAGATCAAAAAATATACTACAGTATTGTACACCTTTAAAAATCTTATATTTGCTGCTACGGAACCCTTTGTGCGCGAGCCCGACTCGCACTTGGCCGGTTTTTGACGTCAACGATTAATGTGTTAGTGTGACGCAATGACTTTCCACCTACAATGGACATAGCGCGCCATACAATAACCGAGCGCGAAGATGGCACATGCTCCAAATTTCACCTTATTATGCTTCAACTGATCTGTGTATACACTGCTGTTTACAAACCTGCATGTGTAAACATCTTGACAGTTAAAGCAGTAATGTATAACTACGTGTCAATCGAAGCTGCATATGGTGATTTACGGAAAAGTTCAGAGCAAGGAATACACGGAGTCGCAACGCTTATTATTTATTTCATCTACTATAGGTATTTTATAGGATTGCTTGCACTCATTTGAATTTAATTATATTTTTATTTGTATATACAGGATGTGTCTGTGAACGTTTACATCCCTTTAGCCACGTGTTCTACCAACCATTCTGAACAACATTTGTGCTATGACTTTTGAAAATTCGCATAAAATTTTTCATCTTTCCATACAAAGTCGGTCACGTGACTTGGTCATTTTGTATGGGGAGTCAAAAAATTTTTCGAAGAATTTGGAAAAGTTGTTGAACAAATGTTGTTCAGAATGGTTGATAGAACACGTGGTTAAAGGGATGTAAATGTTCACAGATACACCCTATATGTAACTGATTCCATGATTTTGTTTAAAGAAATGATCCGTAACTCGAACAAATTATAATAATCCAATTATTGTACCTAGATCGCAATTATTTTTTTTACTTTTGTGATCTTGCAATGTTTGTGTGTATTACATACATATCGTATCAGTTTTCCCCGATTAAACGTCATGCTAAATCCAATATGGTGAACGGTTACAGATGGCAGACTATACCCAAAACTGGAATTCAAGACCAAAAAATCTACTACAATGTTGCTACTGCAATAAAATAATTGTACCACAGTGTACCCCTTTTTTCTAAAAACACTCGCTGATATAATTTATTTATGGGTAATAATTTTGAATCTATAATTTAAAAAAAATATATTTTAATTACTTTTTTTCACGTAAATACAAGACCCTTTTATAAAAACTTAACCATCCGTATTTTTAGTTTTCAAAGATGGTATTGCGCTTGTTATACTTCAGGTGTTAATAACATTTGGTATCTACCTACAACATTTTAACAATGTATGGAAACTTGACAGTTTAGTCTGCTTAATGAGAAAAATAATGCCAAAAAGGTTGGCGAAACCTAAAAACGTCACTTAAACATTACATAAGTGACTTTAACAGATTTGACAGTGACGTATCTGTCGTAGATTTTTTGGTCTTGAATTCCAGTTTAGAGTATAGTTACTTTTTGTGCATTTCCCATTATCAAATAAAAGGGTTTGTTATTGCGAAAATAAAATTACTTTTTTTGTGCGTAATAATTTTATTTTAATGATATCAATGGGAAAAACTGGAACCTGAAAACTTTCCATTACAACTAACTTGCGCCACTTCTCTCTCATAATCTCATGGAAGTAGGTAGTGGAAAGCTAAAAAAAAACAGTTATCGTAAATTAGTTAGTGACCTGCCATAATCTCGCTCGGGTGAAAAAAAACTAACAAAAGAGCGACTCCATAGTTATCATTGACACACGTCTAATCAAAAGTATGCCTAGGCATAATTTTCAAGTTCCGTTCACAAGGCGCAGATGCGAAGTCCATTGTAGGTGGAATGTCATTGGTGTGACGTCAGAATTTTATTTAAGGCTCTAGCATGCCCACACTACTCACAACGATGATCCGTGCCTGATGGTCTAATTTGGAGCAGACATTATGTACACCGAGTTCGCCTCCCTTTCACACGTGCGGTGTGCGCTTTTGTTTGAATGCGACAGGTATATTCTCATTCATTACGGGACGTCGTCATTATACACCATATGGCTGTGCTGGGCTGCTTCGCATTCAGTTTTGCGCAGTAAGCAAGAAGGTACGTAAATACTACGTAGATGCTACCTTTTAAAAGACTAAGCTACGATTAGCTTAAGCGACTTTAAAAAATATTTTACAGTATCTTAATCCAAGCCTGATAAAGCAAAGTTTTCTAATAAATCCTGAATCTCCCAGGGGCGCTTTAATTGAGAAAAACATTTTTATTTTTGCAAAGTCGGAGCATAGGGAAAAATTAAGTGTACCTACTTATAAACCTATGTAAATATTGCATATTGCTGGACTTACCTACGCACAGATAATGCACATCAACTTCTACTAAAATGATGTTTCGCCTGAAACCGAAACCCAAACCGAATATTCAGCCTTGGCTTCAGTTCAGCCGTGGCTTTAGTCTCGGCTGAAACCGAAAAAGATAAAAACTTCTAATTTAGTGCCACAAAGAATACTTATCTCTTTATCTATCCTTTACCAACAGTTCAACAGAATTAAATTTTATTCTACTTACTCGTATCCTGTTCGAAAAATTCGAAGCATACTTTTGATCGACCCGTGATTCGAACCCGGGACCCCGAGATCACAGCCCAGTACTTACACCATTAGACCAATGGGGTGTTAGCTCGGGTTTGTGATCACCAATCCGCATTATAGGCAAGATATTAGGCTTACTGTACCATCATAGAAGCAATGACTTGATTTCTACGATGGAGGCCTTTGCCTTCGCCCTGCAGTGGGACAGTAGGTAGGTATAATAGGCTAATACTTTACTTTTTACTCGTATCCTCATTAGGTTCGGCTTCAATGTGGGTAATCATTATCTTTACCAAATACCTTGTAAATAGAGCATAGAATGTCTTTGAAGCTGACTGCCGCACAAACTCGCTGACCCGTAAACTGATGTTGATCTCACAGTGACGGACCCCTTATCCAGTCGTAATGTTTAATTAGGCGTAAGCGTTAAATATTCCAAGACAAACATTCGTTTAAGTAAGGACCGATTCGACCAACCTTCATCCGAGGATGAATCTATGCTATTTATAAAGATACCACTTCTATGATAGATAACAAGGCTTATCAAAAATAATTTATTTCAGACATACAAAGTTCATACATTTTAGTCATAAAAATTCAGAAATTAAAAATCAGTCAGATTATCAATAGATATAACATTCAATCACATACTTACTTACTTCAAGCCTTACAAGGCCTCCATCATACAAATCATCTCATCAACTAAACTAAGTACTTACTATCACATGATGGGCTTAGGCTCACCACACTTGCCTTATGCAGTGGTGGTGGTAAATTGGTGATCACAAACCCGAGCTATGTACAAAAAAATCGAAACATACATAAGTACTTTACTCAACCCGGAGATCGAACCCGAGATCACGGCCCGGTACTAGACCAACGCGTTTTTTTAATTTTTTAATTACATTTTTTTAAGGCGTTTTTTTAAGGCATTTTTTAAGGCGTTTTTTAAGGCATTTTTTAAGGCGTTTTTTTAAGGCGTTTTTTAATTACATATTTATTTATTTTATTTTGTTTTATTCATATTTTATAAGTAGGTACGTAATACGAAAAGACGAAACAGTTGCTCGATGTAAACGATACCCAGCGCTATCTATACTATAGGCACCTCCTCATGATTGGACTAATAAGTTCCGAAACTAAGTGAGGGCCACTAATCTTTAGTACGCTCCGATTCGTATGAAATGACGGCCTTATACCACCTTATACCATAGTTTTACTGTGGGATAATGATTGGACCTCTTAACATCATCACGTGAAATGCTGTTCGGTTCGGTAAAGGTAAAAATAAGCTGTTACCTATATCTATAAAAAATCTAAAACATTTTTAAATAATGCTCTAAATTAGACTCACTTAAAGGATTAATCTTCATAATCCTACTTAGCATAATCCGTTGGCAGATTACAAAAATATTAAATTAAACATTTGTTTAGATTAGGTACTTCGCCTACCTACTGGAAAGGGTTCGGGTGCGTGTGATATAATAAATTCAAATACCCTGCTTAATTTAAATCTAACTGTGGGAGAGCCACGCTTCGGCTGAATGGGCTGGCTCGACTGGAGTGATACTACTGCCTCACAGAAAACCGGCGTAAAACAGCCCCTGTGTTGTGTTTCGTCGAGTGAGTGAGGGTACCGGAGGCCCACTCGGGGGGAAGGGGATAAAAGGTTGGCAGCGCGCTTGTAACTCCACTGGTGTTGCAAGTGTCCATGGGCGGCGGCAATTGCTTACCATTAGGTGATCCGCCTGCTCGCCTGCTACCTATCACATAAAAAAATGTTACTTTATTTTCATGTACGATTTAACGACGGGAATGAGTGTAACATATTTTTATTCAACATCGGATATATTCCTTGTCTCTTCTACTAGTCCCCATCCAGGGGACAAGCCTGCATTTGGGCGCCCCCTAAACCAGTTCCAAGAGGAGAATATTATTTTTATTTATTTTATTCATTCAGGAATAACAACAGCCAACAAGTAATACAGACTTTTGCTAAATATATTATTTAAAACTATTTCATTCATTCATTATTCATTAGCAACCCACCCTCGTCCACTGCTGGACATAGGTCTCCCCCAATGCGCCACCGCTCCCGATTTTCGGCCACTCTCACCCAGCTCAATCCAGCCAGCCTTCGAATGTCGTCATCCCATCTTGTAGCAGGGCGTCCAACACCACGTTTACCGAATTAGCAAACTGAAGTGGCAGTGGGCTGGTCAAATTAGCCGCAGAACTGACAACCGTTGGAGCCATAAAGTCCTTGAGTGGAGACCGCGAAAACTGTTTAGGCCAAAATAATAGAATTATCCACAAAATTTACAAAGTGAAGAAGAATTCAGCAGAATCCTATCTAGTACCAACTATCGATAAGCCTCTTTGCCAACAATTCGTAGCAACACTAATTTCAAGCGTTTAGTTCGACGGGAACTAGCCCATTAGCGGCGCGTACGCCGTGAATATTTAACGGGGATAATTAAGACTAGACTGGCTCTGACAGACACTTTGCGAACTATCAGTTGTGACAAAAGTAGGCCAGTCCATTATGTACCTAATTAACAAGTTAATAGAACCTGAAATGGTAAATCTCATTTCGATACGGGGGTGATTGAGGATTCCATAAAATTAATGTAGTAAAAGTTAAGTAGGTGGCCTCCACTCAGTCCACTCATTCGTGGCAGGCCTCACACCAGGTGGACCGACGATCTAGTGAAGGTCGCGGGAGTCCCTTGGATGCGGGTGGCACAGGACCGATCTGTGTGAAGAACTTTGGGGGAGGCCTATGTCCAGCAGTGAACGTCTATTGACTGAAATTATGATGAGGTAGCTTTTTGATAGATTGGCGATCACAAACCCGAGCTTCATAATATTCGAAAAATTCGGAACATACTTTTGCTCGACCGGGAATCAAACCCAGCCCCGAGATCACGGACCAAACGGGCGTTCTTCGCTACCTTAGTTACCTATTATGAGAGAAAATAAACACCCGACCTAAATAACGGTAATATTTTTCACTAAACCACGTAATTTTTCCTTGCTCCTAAAATTTGTTTTGTCAGAAATAACAAATAAACTGTTTACCCGAGCTTTTAATCTACTCCGCTATAGAAATGAGTTAATACCGAAACATTACGCTGCTGCATTGGGTAAACTAGCGCCTGTTTTTACGTTTAAAGGTAAAAATAAAGCATTTATTTGTTACGCACATACGACACACAAAGGACAATATACAAATCATTGTTAAAGCTTAGTACAAAACTATCGTGTTTGAAATATTTTTAACTTCAAACTATAGTTTACAAACAAGAGAAGAAAATGCAAATAATAATTTTATTGGTATTAACCACAACGCTAGGTAACCACTTCACGTCAAGCTTAAAACTAAATTAATGCTGAAACTGCAATATTTTTTTTTTAATAGTTTAGAGCAGCGGTCGTCACACTTTACTGTTCAAGGGCCGCACATAACAATGTGAGCACCAGGGCCCGGGCCGCAGTATAAATGTGAATGCGTTTCAAGATTTTTGCATCTATTACTATTGCGTCTATTTTTTCTCTACTTAAAAACACTAAACTGATTTACATGGAATTTGATATAAGTACTGATATGTTGTTGACTATTAAAAAAAGAAATCTACTTTATCGCGGGCCGCACAAACAACGTCCACGGGCCGCATGCGGCCCGCGGGCCGCTGTTTGACGACCACGGGTTTAAAGGGCAGACAAACAGATGGATCACTTGATGGTCCGCCTATGGACACCCGCAACCCCAGAGGCGTCACAAGTGCAAGTAAATATGATTAAACCCAGTAAATAACTTAAAATAGGTAGGTAAATAAAGATCCATTTGCGTTATGGGTAGCAAAAGGAAAGTAGCAGTATGTAAGTTTGTAGCAATGTCAAATAAATAAATGAAAAATGTTGTGGAAAATACAGCTTCTCTGTGTACATTTTTTTTAAACATGACGTAAAATTTACATTACCAAATTATTATATTGAAATTAATGTAGTAGCGGGATCTTCTTTAAAAATGATCTACCTATAAAAAGAAGATTTACAAGTTCCTAAGTTGTTAAAAAGTTAGCATTTTTTTTCTGTCGTAGATAAAAATCACATTAAGGCGCTAGTGTCTCAAGCTTCAACCCTAAAGGTATCTACTTTGTGGTCAAAAATAATTAATACAGCTGTGTATTAAACGCAGCAGACAAAGCCGAGTGCTCATTACAGAGACAATGGCTGCGAAATCCTAATCTGCGAACAAAGCGGAGTGGAGACGGCGTTCTGCGCTTACGCTGCTTGTAGTCTGGAACAAACCAAAATACTAATGACTGTGTTTAGCGCCTTACCTAATACTTGCCACATGAGTATATTTGATACTATAGGTACTACTACCTTATAGGGTCTATGTATGAACATTTACATCCCTTTAATTAACCACGTGTTCTAACAACCATTCTGAACAACATTAAGTTCACCTGAAAAGGTAAAATTTAGCTGGTTTTTCCGCTAAAGCAAATGCAACTGCTAATTATGTAGGTACCTAAATTTATATATTATTTTATTTTTAAGGAAACATACAGCTTCTTATATACTACATGACAAATTTAACTTATAATAGATAACACATTAGCAATTAATAGTATATAGTAATATATATATACAATAAACTTCATTTCATTTCTGAAATTCGTATTTCCATACAAAATACGACCCATTTAGCACAATGGTTAGAGCGCCGGTTGAGACGTAATTTAATGGTCGCGGGTTCGTTTCTCGCACCAACACAAATGTTTGTTGATAAAACAGATATTTGTGTTGGGTCTTCACTTTGTTTCGGGATATTAGTTCCGCTCTATACCAATAGATGGCGCTAGGCATTAATTGCATCACGCTACTAATGTTTCGCCTTTTCGATTTGTAGGTATTTAAGGTCGGTCGATGTCTTCCGAATTTACCTCTTTATGAATACTATTTATTTATTCTCTGTTTAGCAGATTTCAACTTCAGTTGGTCGATTCCAGGAAAAATGAAGCATAAAATTATCAGGATTCCTGAAACAGTATTCCAGTAAGCCGTTACACGTGCCCGTCATTACAGCGGAGGCGCGTGCATTTGATTCCCGATCTAATCTGACTGAATAGTGATGTAGCACGAGGAAATGTTTGCATTCGTGGTAGGTATATGCAATTTAACAGGGCAGACAAAAAAACTGACTCTCACCTAATAAATGAGCGCAAAAATCCTATCATTATAAAATATACCATCAAGTGATCCGTCTGGTCGTCTGCCACCTATTACAAAAATACCTAGGTAGTAAAATAATTTATTTAAACATTTGACACACCTATTTTAATTTGAGTTTTTTATCCTTTATAAGCCCCCCTCTGGCCCAGAACTTGGGTATGCCCATGTGTAGGTACAATTGGGTATTTGACTAATTTGATTTATGTGTTTAATCAAAAGACGCCTCAATTTAAGAAACATCGTTGAAATAATCACTTGATTCTCATTTGAATTACCTGAGATATCACAACTTTAAGAGCACATATTTTGGGCAAGCCCAAAAACGCTCTATACAAATGGCTTTTGAATTGTGACGTCACAACTCAAACTCTGTGTGCGTGTCTAGTAAATTTAGTCTGGTAGCTATATCAAATGTTTCGTTGAAGTTAAATGGTTTTTTAATAAAAGTTGATGGAAAATGTACGGGTAGATCAATGATATAATTGTTTTTAAAATTTTATAGGTACTTAAAAAAATATGGACTTTGGATGCTCACAAATCCAGCTAGACATTATATTTTTAACTGAAAATGTTGGCCATTGGTTCTTATTTACCAATATTTTGATAGAGTATCAATATTTTTTACTACATCGAGATCGCACATGTGTTTTGCTTTTTCGGTTTTTTTTAATCTATAAGCGTTGTCTTTAGAATTTATCTCTTTATAAATAGTATAGCCTTATATGCAGTTATAGTAGTCGTTATTCGGTTATTAATAGTTTTTATTTCGTATATCCGTAGTACAGAATAATAAAGAGGGGTAGCATCCCTATTATTAGTACTAGGCGTGGGTATTTGGAAATTGAATGGTCGATGTTTCAGCGAACTCGATACGTTCCAGGATTCCATACCCTACCGCGGGTCTATTTGTTAAGCTTCGTATCGAACGCTGTATCGAATTGGAATAAGCCTCGAAACGCAATACCTGCATATTGCGATTAGGGGTGCACGGTTTGTCGATAGTTTGATATCGATGTTTTTTTACTTTGTTAGTTGTGTGACACAAACCTTATCTTTTGGACTACACTTGCAACCTATGACGTTACTTAGTTAATCATACTCATTTTGGTGTCGGTATAGGTATTCTTGATGTACGAGTAAGCATTATTTACGTCTGTTTTATTTTAGTTGAATCTTTAACTTTTAATTCATACGTACTTGTGCATGGTCTCGTATAAAACATAATGATAAATATTCTTTGGAGGAGGAAATAGTCAGTTGAGAAAGTTTGACCAGAGGGCCTAATTTGAAGCGACGACGCGGACCGAATCGGATTTCCCCTTCCTTTCACACGCGCTGTGAGACAGGTATATTCTCATTCGTCACGGGACGGCTTCATTATAAGCCATCAGATCTGAAACTTCACGTTGCCAAAGTCAGACGCCGATGGAATATCTAATGAAGTCAAAGAAAATAATATATTAAAGGGGGATAACGACCCTCAGTTAGGTGCGGTACGACGCGAAAAGCGAGGTGATTATATACGGAACCCAGTTTGGGAATCCTGGACCTAGCTCTAGCTATAAAATCAAAACTATTTGCCAACGTTCCTCTTAACTACATATCGTTAATGACGTGGTTATGCGAACTATCGATAATTTTTTTATCAACTATCGACTATTCATGGACAACTCTATTTCCGATGTATTCGCTATTTGCTCGGATATTCCATTCGCACTCTACTTTGATTAACGTTGATACAAAGAAGTAATTACAATATTAATTTAAGCTTGGAAAGAGTTATTTGCTCTGGAAAATATATTCACAAAATAATCTGGAACCAAAAAGGATTGATATGTTTGGTTCATTACGTAGGTAGGTAATTAATCGTGTTGTCGCAAAGGAGTGTATGCACGCGCGGGTGTGTGTGTATGTGTATGTGTGCGCGCGCGTGTGTGTGTGTGTGTGTGTGAGAGAGAGCGCGTGTATGCGTGTGTGTGCGCATGTGTGCGTGTGTGTGCGCGCGCGTGCGTGCGTGTGTGTGTGTGAGTGCATGTGGGTGTGTTTGTGGTATATGTACATTGTGTGTGTGTGTGCTTGCGTGTGTGTGCTTGTGTGTGTGTGTACGCGTGTGTGCGCTAGGCGCGCGTGCGTGAGTATGTTTGTGTGTGTGGTGTATGTGCGTGTGTGTGTGCGTGTGTATTTGTTTTCAAAAGTCATAGAACAAGTGTTGTTTAGAATTGTTGGTAGAATACCTGGATGAAAGAATGTAACTTTTCACAGATACTCCCTGTATTTCTTTACTGTGTTGGGGTCTTGAGCAGAAATGCATATCGTGGGCGGGACTCACTCGCGGCCGCTCTGCCGACACCATTGCACTGCCTCCCGCACGTCCCCCTGCGCTTTTCGTATTGAAAAATGTAATTGTTAACATAATTAATTTCCTCATTAGGTATTATCTTAAACAGATTCCTCTGATTAGGTAATTACTTACCTACACAAAATGTTACAATGCTTATTAAATGTCAAACGAGCCATCAAGCGCACGGGTTTAGAGACTTTCAGGGAAAACTGATTAGCCCCAGAAAACCCAATTACAACCTGCTAGAAACAAATCCGCCTGCCTGACTTTCATTTTGGGTCAGCGTTTCTCAAAGTGTGTAGTAGTAGAGATCATTTTGATGATAAGTTCTGACATCCACAGGGAATTACGGATGCTAATAACTTACTAAGGGGCTATACGAATGAAACTAGCGCCGCCAACCTATCTACACTGATTGTGGCGTGGCGAAAATATGATATTTTTTAAGAAAATAAAACATCACGGACTTAGATCCAAGTAAAATGGATTTTTCAAGATGCAATACAATATTTCTAATACGCGACAAGTAACAATAATGTTAACTATTGCTAAAAACGGTCACTTTAACATTAATTGACGTTATTGTTACTTGTGACTCTTGATCTTTCCTTGAATTTATAACCTGTGCACTTTTTATACTTAAACTTCCATTTAACTTTGACAAAGTAAAGTATCAGCCTATATACTGTCCCACTGCAGAGCAAAGGCCCCCATCACAGAAATCAAGTCATCGCTACTATGATGGGTTTCCTAATGGGGATTGGAGACTTTGAGAAGCTGTGTCTTAAATCAAAACTTTTGTAAAATTTGTATTTAAATATTTAATTTAAACCTTTCACGAAAATGTTTTTCCAATAAATGTTTAATAATTTATAGAGCTTGTAATTATATTTTAGCTCGCTATTGAAAGCGTTTTAAACTTCATTATGAATACGGCATTGATTGATTTACTAGAAGAGGTCGAATATGCACGCACCTTTTAATTTTTTTGGGTTCAGTGACAAAATGGCGAAAAAGAAGGGTGGATCCGGAATTAACCGGTTTTCCCAACAGTAAAAAAAAACTTAGAGTAATTAACAGATTTCCCGTAAAATTGCTCCGTATCGAATCTCTTAAACAAATCTTTGGAGGCTTTTCTTTGGAGATAAGGTTTCACAGCGGATGGAGGGGAAAGAGCTACTGTTACTACGTTAGAAATAGTAAATGTTTTTTCATTTTTAAGTCACTATAGGTGTCAGCCATTATTATTTGATATCTGTAACACACGCGTGTATCACAATCATACTTAACTAACATTAAAGTAAACAGATGAAAGTAAACACCGAAAAGGCATGTAAGTACTCAGCATGTATTCATTAGAATTAGAATTGCAGCAAATATGATTCATAATACGAAGGTACATAGCCTGAATAGAAGAAGTATATGTCACCGGAAAGTAACAAGACTCGTAAGTTGATCAATTTTCTAGGTAGTTTATCAACTTTCGGAAAATAATAAACGGCAGTTGAAATGTACTATTTAACGCATTTAGTTTTAGTAAGTTGATTAATTTACAGCGTCTTGCCGTTAAATCATCCGACAAAGACAAGGTGTACGTTGATTGGTTAATAGACTCACGTGATTTTATACCTGCAAATGCTGTCGACCAATCAGAGCAAAGTGTATTAAGTGACGGATAATAGTGTACCGTCAAATAGTACACTGGGCAACGATTGGCCCATTTGTGGATGATTTTACTTGTAGCAATATTATAGTTAATTATTAAATTACGGCTAGGTACCGTAAGTTGACCAATTACCTAAAATTCAATGCGTTAAATAGTACATTTCCACTGCCGCACAGTGGTTCCATTTTAAAAATTAGTGGACATTCGATTAAAAGTTAGGTTAGCGATCTGGTTATTTTTCCTAGGCAAGCTGACATCAATACAAATACCTTTTACTCTTTCATATTTTTCCTTAAAATGCATAATTTACGAGAAAAAAAAATTTAATTTTTTTTTTGTATGGAGAAAAAAAACATTATATTTTTTTTCTTGCATTGGTTTGAATTGGTCAAGTTCTAACTTCAATTATATTGTACTCTAAGACATTCTGAACATATAAAAAAATAAATCAAGCGCGGCCACTTGCGGCTTTGGAAGTTAAGGATGTCACAAAAAACGAAAAAATGTTTTGTATATTTCGCGAATAAGTATTGAATATTCCGCTGGATTCTTTTGGTAGGGGGGGGGGGGGAGGGGGTATATAAAAATATTTAATATGATTTTGAGCTTACAAGCTGTTGATATATAATACCAAATTCCATTAAGTTTATATTCTTAACAATACAAAGTTTTTGATTGCTGACAATATCCATAAAATACCTACCACGTGGGAAATAAACGAGTCATCTACATTCCTCAGGTTTAGTTTCTGCGTAATGCAAATCATTCTCATAGCTTTTGATTTGACATCGCACTCCAAGAAACTTATAGAAAAATGTGTAGCACTGAAAAGAGCTGTCCTTGTCCCTTGTAGGGCAAGGGACTGTTTAATGCAGGGCTGATGTAAGCTTAACAACCCTAAGGAAATCTGGTAGGATTTCTGACTCCATCGTCATCAGTTCTATTCTATATTTTCTTGGTTTTCTGAGTCAACCAGCAGCAAATTGCATCTAAAAAAACCCCTTTATGTTTTGTTTTTAAAATCTTACACCTAATTTGGGAAATGAATCAGAATAATAATTAAATAACATTCTCTATGTTAAGAACCTTTATTATTCTCTTTGCCCTGTTTTATCAGAATAATGACGATTAGTTTTAATAATAGCGTTAAGTTAATATTTTACTGAACCAAAGTTTTTTGTGGTGTTCATGATTGCACACACACAATACACACAAAAACATGTACATGCATGCACATAGTTCATAATAATAATGTATAAGTTAGTTAAGAGATAGAAGAGCGGAGCTGCCTGGCACAGGCTTATAGCTTAAAAGGCAGCTCTGATTGTATATTAACTTAAAATTTGTTTATTTACAATAAAATATTTTTCATTTTCATTTTTCATGCAATAAACATAAAATAGCACGTGGGATTAGTATGAATCATTTTTATTACACAGTTTTCTATCATTCTTGCTCGCGAGCACCTTCTTTTGTTGCGCTCTTTGAATAATACATAAATAGGAGGTGATTATTTATAAAACTTCATTCCGCTCTTATCGCTCGACTGTGAAGGACTGGAAATATTTCTACCAATAATGGCTGAATTGTGCACTTATCTCGATTTGTTTATGAAACTCAAAAGTGCTGGTGACCTCAAGGATACAAGTATTTGTGTGAAGTGATAGTATCTGAAATTACGGATGAGTTATCTCATGACAATCGTTTATGTATTCAGGAATTTTGTCGTTATTTCACGACAAATCTTACAAGTCGAAATATTAAAACTTTTATAAACCAAAATGACACATGGTTAGGATACGGTATTAAATGGCCTGTTTGCGATATAATTGATTTAAATGCTGTGATGGGAGACACGCAAGATCTATCTGAAGAGCCCGCTCAAACATATCAATCAGTTTGCATCAGTCAGCTCTTCAGAAGTAGGGACCTCCACCGATACTCAGACCAAGAAAACCTTTAAAGATTTAAGCAATAAACAGAAAAAAAGACGTTCTAATTCTATGGAGGACGACCATACCGAAGAACAGTTGTTATATTTTTATATCTCCAAATTAAAGGCAGGGGAAAACTTGAACTAGCAAAGATTATAAAATCATCTCGGGAAGAACCCGGAATTAGTTACGGGTGTGACAAAGCATCTTTTCGAGCAGGAGCGGCTGACTTCACTTTCAGAAGAGTCGGAAAACCTACCTGATCCTTTGGGGTGACCAGCCTACATCAGGCCTAATTAATAAACAGTCCTTCACAGTCGAGCGATAAGAGTGGAATGAAGTTTTATCAATAATCACCTCCTATGTATGTATTATTCAAAGAGCGCAACAAAATAAGGTGCTCGTGAGCAAGAATGACAGAAAACTGTGTAATACAAATGATTCATTTTCATCCCACGTGTTATTTTATGTTTATTGCATGAACACCAGCTACACATTTTTCTATAAGTTTCTTGGAGGTGCGATGTCAAATTAAAAGATGAGAATGATTTGCATTCATTACGCAGAAACTAAACTGAGGAATGAGAGTTGACTCATTTATTTCCCACGTGGTAGGTATTTTATGGATATTGTCAGCAATCAAAAACTTTGTATTGTTAAGAATATAAACTTAATGGAATTAGGTATATATATCAACAGCTTGAAAGCTCAAAATTATATAAATATTTTTATATACCCCCACACCCCCACCCCCCCCCCTACCAAAAAATTCCAGCGGAATATTCAATACTTATTCGCGAAATATACAAAACATTTTTTTCGTTTTTTTGTGACATCCTTAACTTCCAAAGCCGCAAGTGGCCGCGCGTGATTTTATTTTTTTATATGTTCAGAATGTCTTAGAGTACAATATGATTGAAGTTAAAACTGACCAATTCAAACCAATTGCAAGAAAAAAAATATAATGTTTTTTCTCCATACAAAAAAAATTAAATATTTTTTTTCTCGTAAATTATGCATTTTAAGGAAAAATATGAAAGAGTAAAAAGTATTTGTATTGATGTCAGCTTGCCTAGGAAAAATAACCAGATCGCTAACCTAACTTTTAGTCGAATGTCCACTAATTTTTAAAATGGAACCACTGTGTGCCGTTTATTATTTTCCGAGAGTTGATCAACTACCTAGAAAATTGATCAACTTACGAGTCTTGTTATTTTCCGGTGACATATATATCGTAGCGACTCGATCCCATCAGCGCCATCGTCGGGCCAATCGTAAAAGCACTTTTGAAATATAAAAAGTGCCCCATAGTTTAGCTCGTCTAGTTCCCATGTAAAGGTCAGACGGCAGTCATCATCATCATTATTTCAGCTAATAGACGTCCACTGCTGGACATAGGCCTTCCCCGACATTTTCCACACAGATCGACTTGTGCTAACCGCATCCAAGGGACTCCTGCGATCTCACTAGATGATCGGTCCACCTGGTGGGAGGTTTGCCACGGCTGCAGCCTCCTGCACGCGGACTCCACTCTAGGGCCTTTCTACCTCAAGGGACGTCTGTTCTCGTCGCAATGTGCCCTGCCCATCAGCAACCCACGCTCGTCCACTGCTGAACATAGGTCTCCCCTAATGCACGCCACCGCTCCCGATTTTCGGCCACTCTCATCCAGCCCACACCAGCCAGCCTTCGAATGTCGTCATCCCATCTTGTAGCAGGGCGTCCAACACTACGTTTGCCGAGTCGCGGTCTCCACTAAAGGACTTTATGGCTCCAACGGTTGTCAGTTCTGCGGCTAATGTGACCAGCCCACTGCACTTCAGTTTGCTAATTCGGTGGGCTATGTCGGTGACTCTGGTTCTCTGTCGGATTACATCATTTCTGTTGTGCCCTGCCCGTTGCATTGTAATTACCAGACTTCCTAAGCCCTGAATCATGGTCTAAAGGTACCCGAGCACTAAAGCAACTGCTTTGGACGCAACCGAGAATTAAACACTAAGATAACAGATATTCATACTATGTAGCTGGAACATCCGCATAATTATTATATCATTTAGAGAGAATTCAGTTGCATATCGATTGGACGCGGGAAGGCCCAGTATAGTGCATGGCAGTAAAATCGTACATCAATCAAACACTTTTTGTAATTATTTTAGTAGTAAGTACTTATCTTTTTTAACACACTTTTCTCTTTATTTTTTTTTTAGCACTTAACGTGCACGATTGGGCGGAATTGGCACAGGACCGCAAAAATGGCGAACTTTGACGTCGGAGGCCAAGACCCACTTTGGATCGTTGAGCCAGCGTAGTAAGTAAGTAAGTACTTATCTTTTTTATGTGATGGGTGGTAGCAGTGGGTCGAGCAAAAGTAAGTATGTTCCGATTTTTGCGAACATAGCTCGGGTTTGTGATCACCAATCCGCATTAGGCAAGCGTGGTGATTAAACCTAAACCCATCATAATAGTAATAACTTGATTTCTATGGAGGCCTTTGCCCTGCAGTGACACAGTTTATAGGCTGATACTTTACTTTTTTTAGTAAGCGATCATCACTCGATGATAAGCGATTGCCGACGCCAATAAACCCCCGCAATACCATTGGAGTCACAAGTGTGCTGCCAACCTTTTAACCCCCTTTCTCCAGATAGGATCTATGGTACCCTCACTTACTCGACGAAACACAGAAATTTTGAATATAGCTCGTGCTTCTTGAAAAACATAGCGTGTTGATTAAGTCTAGTCTCAACAGAGTAGCGATGATTTCTATGAGGCTTTGCCCTATATTGGGACAATATAGGCTATCTGTTTGTATGAAAATAGGGTGGTATTTTAAATTATGTGACCATCACAGCTGTACATGAGTCACAGTCAAAGTCAAATTATTTATTGCGTAAACGTGTGGTTAAAAAGTTGGTACAATTTTTACGGTTCCATACATGCGACCCTGTCAGGGCACAACAGTATAAATTAATGATTTTAAACTTAGGGTTCAATTTAGGTTGCACAATGCAACTGTTGTTTTACTACTTGTTTTAACTTGCATATCTCCCACTGTGGTTTGTTTCGCTGTGGTCCGGTCTGCCCACTGCTGTCGGTATTATTAGCTCGGCTGGAGTGGCTCGGTTTGCCGGATACCTTTTATCCAGGGCCGTATTAAGGCCCCAAGGTAGCTTAAAACTATGTGTAACTAAATTAATTTTCTGCATTCTACGTCTTCACACGTCTTCGTTTCCTATCCTTATTCAAACACCGATCTACATGTTTCTTAGCATGCGTCTACCCAGCACCATAACTGTCCCACTGCAGGGCAAAGGCCTCCATGATACGAAAAATCCAGTCATCACTACTATGATTCGGATTAGGTGATCACAATCCCAAGATACATATGTTGGAAAAAATACTGCTGCTCGGCACCGGGGAAGCTCCAGAGCCGAGTCGTGTACCGATCACCAATCATACATTATATGGTAAGTGTGTGTCTGTAAGATTGTACGACTTTTCATAAGAAAAAGGAGAGATGATTGACATACATATTTTTTTCTCTGTCTAGCCTAACAGCAGGCAAAATCCCCGGGGCGCTCCGCCACTACTGACTTACCTGATTCCTCAAATCCATAATTATGGTCTAAGGCCTGCCTGTCCCTTGAAGCGGAGCGATGCGGCGGAGCGGAGAAACGGGACAAATTATTAGCCAATAGTAATTTATTTTAGCCAGTAGAATTTTGTGTAATACTATTGGCTAATATTATGTCTAACGTCACTTGGGCACTTGTCACTTTGAACAGCTTTAGACGCAACCGATAATTACACGATAAGAAGAACAGTGTCTCTTGTCTATTTTTTTTACATTATAGCGGATAAACGAGCAGACGGCTCACCTGATGGTAAGTGATCACCGCCGCCCATGGACATCTGCAACACCGAAGGCATCACAAACGCGTTGCCGGCTCTTAAGGAAGGATACCCTTTTCTTGAAGATCACTAGGTCGTGTCTGCTCGGAAATACCATCGTTGGCAGATGATTCCACAGTTTCACTGTCTGGTCTATTGTTTCTTGGTCCCTTTTCCCGGTCCCTAGATGCATCCCTGCTGCGCCCACGCACGCTAGCCTCGGGTAATTAAACACATGGGCACTACAGCGCATATGAGAAGGCCGAAACTTACAACTATTTAATGTGACTGAGTTACGTGAGATGGGAGATTTGTAGGGATTCAATACCTTGAGATACTTAAACTTTTCTCAAGGACTTTGAGATTTCTTGCTGAATCGATAGTTTCTCTATAAACAGTAGACCTCGAAAACTATATTGCCATACATTACTTATTGCCTGGTGTTTTTTTTATGTATGGAATATCGTATTACTTATTATGAGGGCTTCGGGATTAAAACGACGAAAATTGAATGGTGTGTGTGGCGGTTACTCACGCACACAGAATTGCTATCTCTGCAAGCTACAGATATCTCGATCACGTTACGCTGTGTCAGCAGATCTGACCACGTATGTGATAGACGATAAGACGTCAGTTGTGGCAATATATAAGTTTGTAAAGATGGGCCTACATTACTCATTGATCATTGTTATAATATACCTAGTAGTCACACAAGACGTGGTGCATCATTTCTCCCGGGTCATCAGTACTTAAATATTCATCATCTTCAGGCTGTCTCAGACCACTGCTGGACGCCTCCCCCAATGTGTGCTTAAGCTATTTAGTACGGAGTCAGGACAATGTATGAAATGTTGTGTGAAATTTAGTTATTTAATGTTCGCCATTTCATCCTGTCTTCAGTTTGTCGCATCTACTCGTAGTTACCAACGGCTTTTCGCAGATCGTTCTAACGTTACTTAGATCTAATTATTTATAACGATTCAAATCCAAATGCTCAAGATATTTTCTCTGACGCAAAATGAGACAAAAGGCGAAGGATCAAAATCGCGCTGTTATCTACAAATAACTCGAATCGTTTACTTTTCTTTGTCCTGTTAGGGTTCCCTTAGATTCCGCGCAGACTACAAACTTTTAATCGGCCGATAGTTGGTCGGATCCTTAATCAGTATGAAGATGTATGCAGGTGCGCACATTACAGTGATTCAGTATCGGCTGATAAAAAAGTTTGATGCGTACGAACCGGCCAACCCGACTAAACTATCGGCCGATAGGAAGACTGTAGTCTGCGGGGACTCTTATACCTACTAAAAATATTAATGAAAACTTTTGAAGAGTCTGCTTGCAAAGGATGAGGAAGGAGGAGGAAGGAGAATGAGGGTGAAAATTGGAACTAGAGCACTAAGGGCTCTTTCATATGACCTCACAGATGACCAGCGTGAAGCAGCGCCAGCTTCAAGTAGGTAGACCTTGCTCTGGAGACAACAGATGGTCCAGAGATTACTATGAAAGGTTATGAAAGGAATGAAACTGCCTCTTTCATCATAGGTGACCACAATGTCTGAAACACGCAGGTGGCCCGTACAAGCTACCGCCGCCACCTGCGCTGCCAAGTGAAAGAGTCAATAAATAAATAAATAAATAAATTGAGACAACATCACATACATTGTCCTGGTCCCAAACTAAGGTTTTCCCTTGTACTATGTAAACCAGAAACAACGAAGGAACTACAAACACCCAGACCCAAGACAAATATCTGTTTCATCAACAAACATTTGTCTTGATGCGGAAATCGAACCCGCGACCCTTGCGTCTCAACCGGCGCACAAACCACTACGCCAAATGGGTCGTCAATTACAGCCCACCCTTTACATTTAGCATAGTGATGCCGAAAATAGGATTATTTAAATGCAAGTGTAACTCACCATAAGGTATTATATTCGCGATCTCCGCGACAGGCCAGTCAATGTTGTTGATTTACTTCCTAGCAAATTGATCAACTAACGATTCGGACTATTTTACAGTGACAAGCATTCCATCAGCAATGCAGCTATGTTGCAAGAACTAAAACCCAAAACAGAACATTATTTTACCGAACATTAACTCACAGAACTTTACAGACATTGGCGGATCGATCTTGAAGGTTCAGCTTTTTCTTTTATTTTCCAGTGAAATATCCTTAAGGCGTACTTTGTCACGATGGGAATTATACAATAGCGATGATAGGAGACTATTTCCACAGTGGTCATTCAGCCAGCAACTCAACATGTATACTCTGTTTCATAATCATGTAAAGTAAACTGACAGATGTCAATGTGTCATCCCCATACATATTATCACACAAATAACAAAGATTTGATAAAGCAGAGCGGTTATCGGGTCTAGGTGTACCCGGAGTGATTATATTCTCTTTGGGTGTACCTGCCATGTGCGGAATATGACACCTGCTGCCATGAGTCTTTCATTCGAATACTGACGGATGTACTGACGTGATGTCTGTCAAGAGTCTTTGCTTTTATACTCTGATTCATGATCATGTAACGTAAACTGACAGATGAAAATGACAAGTTTCTATGCATTTTGACAATTTGCATGTGTTAATGTATGGATGACACATTGACATCTGTCAGTTTAGATGATTATGAATCAGAATATAAGTTTTTGTCAATAATTGAACTACAAAACTATGGAATGAACTGTTACCAGCGGTATTTCCGAACCGATACGACCTGCAAACCTTCAAAAAGCGAGCGTATCCCTTCTTAAAAGGTCGGCAGCGCATTTGCGACTCCTCTGGTGTTGCGGGTGTCCATGGGAGGCGGTAATCACTTACCATCAGGTGATTCACCTGTTCGTCTGCCCCCGATCTCATAAAAAAAAATGGTGCAAGTGTTTTTCTGTTTTTGTAACGTCCTGTATCTTTTCATTTTCGTTATAGCAATTATTTGCAATTTATTCTTAAGTAAATATGCACTTATAAAAACATCATCAGGGTTCCGAAACATTTGTAAGAATGCATTATTTACTTAAGTAGGTCCTGTATCTTGCTACTGACTATCCTTGTACTATTTCACTCGACGTTTAGTATCGGATTTTCATTATATAATGTTGAATGCTGCGTTGTACTTTTGTAAAGTTTACTGCTTTTAGCTTTTTGAATCATTGTTGAAGCTTAGTACAAAACTATCGTGTTTGAAATTATGTTTTTAACTTCAAACTATAGTTTACAAACAAGACAGACTATTTTGGATGGATGGATGTAAATTCGAAATGGAAGCTGCCTTCTGAGGAATTATTGATTAGATATAAGGGATTTTATGAACTTGTCTCAGCTAATACAATATAAGTATGTATGTGATGTTACTTAAAATATTTGTTATAATCACATCTATAGAATTATTATTATAGACGGGAATTAACGCGACGTAATTTTTTAAGCACATAATTATGTAGGTAGGTACTTACTGCCTGACGTTTCGGCTGCGTTATAACAGCCGTGGTCACAAGCGAACTTCCTACTAGCGTCTATAATAATAATAGTTATAATGCAACGCGAAAATTTAAAGAACATCTAAAGGATATTATAATGTAGTTGTAAATCAATAAAACGCTCAAATACTGCCGTTTTATTTTGCGTTTCCAAGACGATAGATTTAGTTTTAAATTTTTTGCACTTAAAAGAAGAGGCCAACCTTTGTTTATAACATACCTATCTGGTAATGTTAGCCTTGGAGACAGGTATTTGTCTTTTATCCGTCCTTTAACTAACCCTATTATTTTTAATCAGTACTACGTCACCACTCTGCCAGGGCATGTCCCGCCCCACGTACATCCCTGGTACAATATAAGCCCATTAGAGGAACACAAAACTTCAATTTAGCGGCAAACTATACACACAAGTCATGGTCGACCAATTATTTGTAAAGTTAGGGTTTGGTCTGATTTTGTGAAGGTCATTGACCTTGCTTGCTAAACTGGAATTATTAATAACAGGATTGAGCGATGGTAAATATACGAATTTGAAATTACTTTGCAAACGTGATTGGATCTTGCGGGTTTTGTTTTTTGTTTCGGCTGCATTTTTGATTGTGTCAATGTTGAGTGAATAAAGAGACCTGTTTTCTACACTATTTATAAAGAGATAACTTCTACTTCTTCTTGCGCGATGTAATTGAGCACAGCGCAATCTATTGGTTTCTGAATTTCGGCCCCGAAGCGAAGTGAGGGCGGGCCACTAGTATTTTATAAAATAATAACTTTAAATATTAGCCTCTAATATATTAACTTAGATTGGACAACACAAACTTCTTTACCGTGGGAGAGCCACGCTTCGGCATAAATAGGCCAGCCCGACCGGAGTGATACTATGGCCTCACAGAGACCGGCGTGAAGCAGGGCCTGCGTCGGAGGCTTAATTGGGGGGAAGGGGGTTAAAGATTGGCAGCGCACTTGTGACTCTACTTGTGTTACAGGTGTCTATGGGTGGCGGCCATTACTACCATCAGGTAACCCGTCTGCTCGTCTGCCACTAATCATAAAAAAGTGTACAATAGATACTCTACACTATTATACATAATTGAAAACAGAAAACATCCAAAAGATCAATCTTCCAACCAACTGTACAGCCAAGAGCATCACATTAAATAGAAAAGCGAAAATATCGACTTCGAACAGAGCAAATAATAAACGTAAGTGCAGTTTGCTTTCTCAGAATCACTCGCGTTGTCGCAAACAGTCGGCGGGTACATTTGACGGGGAACTGACGGCCAATAAAAAGGTTGCAGCTATATGCAGTGCACTCATGTTTTTGAAATGCAGTACTTCAAAAACATGAGGGCGCTTGAGAGGAAATATTTCTTAGGGTTGCTTCACGCTGAAGGAGATAGAGGATTTTTTGACTAGTGGCCCGCCCTCACTTCGTTTAGGAGCAATAGTTCCACTATCTACCAATAGATGGCGCTAGGCATTGATTGCATCGCGCTTAGTGTTTCGCATTTTCGATTTGTATATCAGTTTTGCCGGTGTCTATAGAATTAATCTCTTTACCTGTACACACAGAAGTTTGAGTTGTGACGTCACAATTCAATAGCCATTTGTATAGAGCGTTTTTGGGCTTGCCCAAAATATTATGTGCTCTTAAAGTTGTGATATCTCAGGTAATTCAAATGAGAATAAAGTGATTCTTTCAACGATGTTTCTTAAATTGAGGCGTCTTTTGATTAAACACATAAAAAAAATTTTGTCAAATACCCAATTTTGAACCCTGGTGGGTACAACTGTAGAATATTATGCGCATTCAAGCTTTATCTAGGGTGTATTATGATCGAAGAATACAACCCTAAGAAGAAACGTGAAATACTTTTAGATATTATATTCACACGGTCGGATTCTATTATTATACGAAGAAGGCAAACATGTGTAAGTCTTGAATTTTTACGAGCAAGTATGCTCTTTCTTATCTCTAAAGTTAGACTGTAGCTTTGCTTTGAACATTACAATTTTATAAGTTATAATAAGTATATATAATCCTTCACTGTAGTTTCTAGTTTCAAACACATTTTCTAAAGAAGAATTTATACTTAGAATTGCGCGGGATGAAGTGAGAATAAAGATTGCTTTGAAATGCCAAATCGCTTTACGGAAAATCGCGCCGAGCGAGATGTCGCTATTTGTTGTTTTCTTACAAAAGTATTTTATCTTTAAAAAGTATTTGAAAGATAGGTATTTTGTATCTAGTATTTCAGATACCTTTTCAGAAAATTATTTGTATCTGGTATCTGAAATGCTTTTTTTAAAAGTATCTTGCATCGTGTATTTCAGATACTTTAAATAGGGTATCTTATACATCTCTGAATCTATGGACGGGTGATCACGTAGCGATAAGTAGGTACTATCCTTTCTAACTTTTATGGGGTAGATTTTAGTTCTGTTTTCTTATAATAGAGGGAGCTCATCAAATTTCATACAAATTGTTTGTGATACGCGTACGCTACGATTTCTGTGAAAACTTAACGTTAGGCCTACAGTTCAGTAGCCTTACCATGAGTTTGAAATACTATCCTCGCTATCGAAAACTATAGCTTTGTCTCATTCATTGTGATGCATTTGAAAGAGATAGAGCAATAGTTAACGTTATGTTTTCGATGTCAACTCATGTTAGCGCTACAGTTTTTATAAACGAGTAAATAATATAATAATAATAATATAATATTTTCACTACATCACATACATTGATCTGACTCTGAGATAGGTAGCTCAAGCACCTGTGTTACAGATATCAGAACCAACAGTGGGATTACAAATATATACATATAATACTTTTCTTTTGTAAATACATACTTATAATAAATGTAAAAAATAAGAAAAAAATACTTTGTAAATTAAATAAGAAAACGGCGAAAAGGCTTCATACAAAAATCTGGGTTTTCCCAACAACAAGTGCAGGAACAAACAAAAGCTTACATTTCTGCGAATCAGATATATCCAAATAGGCAATTTTGTGGATGTAACATTACTTCAGCCAATGTAGACAAGATCAAAGCTCGGGATTGGATTAGCTTTTCGAATCACAAAGGAATTCGGGTATTTGGATGAATCCCTCTGATTCATGCGTGGGATTCGGATAATGACGAGTTTTGTTAAATTAAATAAATAAATATATTGATCTAGAATTGGGTATTTGACTAATCTCGGTATAGTAAAAAATATTGATACTCTTATCAAAATATTGGTAAATAAGAACCAAAGGCCAACATTTTCAGTTAAAATATAACGTGTAGCTGGTTTTGTGAGCATTCAAAGTTTCATGGGCAAGTCCATTTTCAAAGTATACAATTAAAAAAAAATTGAACTACCCGTGCATTTCCACCAAATTTTATTATAAAACCATGTACTTAAACGAAACATTTGATATAGCTACCAAACAAAATTTACTAGAGGCTTTCTTCATGGGTCTTCATGGGTCCGGACCCCCCCCCCCCCCCATTGAGGTCGGCAAGGTTGGTGGGGTAGCAAATTGTAGATAGCCCTGGGACGGCAAATCAACAAATCAACCTCACGTTCTTCAGGAATGCGTACATGTAATAACGCACGCTGGGTCCAGCCGCCGGTCCTTGAATTGTACTTCGGGAGAGCCGCATTATAAAATATTATTACAATGTGGTTCATCGTAATTTATTACGGAAACTAGGAGCAACAAAGGTACCCCTCACGAACACCAATATTTCTTTCTAACCTGAATAACCAGGGCGAAAGTTCTTAATCAAAATTGACTGGAACAAGAATCGAATCACGAACATTGCCCGCTTACCACCACTGTGCCATGAAGCAAAAAATTAAATTACCATTTTATCTGTTCCAGTTAAAATCATTTGTGTTGGTACAACTCAAGCGGATGGAAAGTTATTGTTTTTTCTTTTTAATTAAAAGCGTTGATTACTTTCCGCGGGTATTTATCAAACTACGAGATAAGAAACGGCTGCAAAAAATGTCAGACTAATTTCCTTGAAGAATTTATGATCTGGAATTTGGAGATGAGAAAAGAACGATACCTAATAGATAGGTAGATATTTATTCTCTGTTGCTTCGTTCATTTTTTTTTTATGTGATAGGTAACAGACGAGCAGGCGGATCACCTGATGGTAAGCAATTGGTAATTTAGCCCTTAGTGATAATTTTTATACGACTGCAAAAAAATAAGAGTAATTTTATACTTCAAAAACATTAGCCACGTTCGTAGCTGTCGTAGAATGTTGCTACGACGCGCGACTACGGCTCGTAGCCACTGGTCGATCGTACGTAGCGGTATTACGAGGCAGTCATTGTCGTATGAATGACGACTTGTAAGTTTTGTTTTAACCAACTTCATAAAAAGTCGACTCCAAAAATATGTATACAGTTTAGGACCTTGTCACAATACTAGAACGACTTAACTTTCTTATAAATATTGCATGTTACTTTCTTGTATGTATTGTGACAAGGTCCTAAAGTGTATACATATTTTTGGAGTCGACTGTACATAGTCAAGCCATCTCCACCAGCTTTCAACAGGTGCCACTCCCCCTTCCCCCCTTTGGGGGGTGGCGGCTGGGTGGCTACTGGATTTCACTTCGCACTACCTGACAGTTTTGTTTTGATGCACTTTCACGGACGTGCTAATTAATATGTCCATTTCAAATCGAAATAGCTGAAAATGTTTTGAGAGAGAAATAAACTGAATATTTCAATAGAACAATGTTTGTGTGAGTTAATACAAATGAATACTGTTTACAAAGCTACATAGGAATAATAAATTAATTCAATCTTTCAATATACAAGGTGTATCTGTGAACATTTACATCCCTTTAACCAAATCTTCTACCAACCATTCTGAACATTTTGTTGTAAGACTTTTTTTTATTGAGGATAATCAAGATGACCTCACTCCGTCTGATAGTAAGCGGCCGTGAGATCCAAATAAAATCTTATAAAGAATCAACAAAAGAACAAATGGACGTACTTTGTGGAATGAAAAACGGACTTTATCTTGATAAAAATAGAGTTCAAACTTATTGATGTGAAAACTCGGTAGAAGTAATTGGAATTTGCTTTGTAGTTTCCCGATCGTATCTGTAATGCATAAAATATCCCAGGGTTGTCAATACCCAAAGGCTGATATTGTTTTATTTAAGCCGCCCTCACTTCGTTTCGGTACATTAGTTCCACTCTCTACCGATAGATGGCGCTGGGTGTCGATTGATTCGCGCTTGTGTTTCGCCTTTTCGGTTAGTATATAAGGCTGTCAATGTCTATAGAATTTATCTCTTTATCAATAGTATGGATATGGATAAAGGCACTGGGCTGGTTAAATCACTGTAAAAATACAAATTTTTGGAGCAGACTTGTCTTGGAGTGAAAACCATCAGGATTTACTCGACAGGTGACCTGCTTGCTCATTTGTCTTTTAAGTGAAGGTAGCGTTTAACTATAGATTGATTAAATTGATTAATCGCTACATGAAACATTTTTTGTAATATTAGATGGGTTTGCACTTGATCTCATCTCACCTGATGGAGAGTGACAATGAGGTCTAAGATGTAGCGTGCTTTCCCAGAAGAAGCCTATTCACTTTCGACTTAAAGACACCCAAATTGTAGCTCTCTGGAAATACAGAAGCTGGCAAGTTGTTCCATTCCTTAGCAGTTCGTACCAAGAAAGAAGAAGCGAAACGCTTAGTACGAGCTGGTGGAATTTCCACAGTGTAAGGGTACATCTGTTGTATGTTTGTTAGTTGAAAAACTATCTGAATTTCGACTGTCCTTAAGTCCTTAAGTACTGTCCTTTTCTATTCATTCAAATCATACGATTTCAATGACAAACTTATTACAAAGAGACTTCCCATTATTTGCACTGCAAACTATTTAATTACCTTCCCATTTTATTTTCCATTTAAGACTCAACCTTAACACCTTAGCACAGGTTTCATATTTACAAAGGCAATAATTGTGTAGCTCATTAGAGCTTCGCCTTTGTTTTCTAACTGTATGGAACAATAGACAATAACGCCTTCAGCACACCGAAGTGAACCGCTGCTGTAGAGAAATGCCCCTCCGTACGAAACAGAACGAAAGTTTGCGATTACACTGAACGTAGGGAAATGCATGTGTGTATGTGTGTGCATACGAAAATGCATGTCATCATCAGCCTGCCTCAATCCACTGCTGGATTAGGCCTTCCTCATGTTCGCCATTTCACCCTGTCTTCAGCTAGTTTTACGGCTTTTCGCAGATCGTCACCACAAAATACATATTGACACAGAAGGCTGACTGCCCACTAAGAGCTAAAAACGTGTCATGTACTCACGTACTAACAAGGAAATACGCCTTTTCGACCACAATAATCCTAGCCTATGACATAAGATTGTCGAACTGTCGAGGTCTGTGGTAGAGGCCGCGCGCTTATGTACTCATGCCGGGCAACAACCCTAGCATATGTCAATGAACTCTTCTAAATTCAAAATCAGGCTGAGTCTAACTTCTGTGTGTAATTATTTTGTGACTGAATGTAGGGAAATGCATATGTGTTTATGTGTGTGCATACGAAAATGCATGTCATCATCAGCCTGTCTCAATCCACTGCTGGATTTGGCTTTCCTCATGTTCGCCAATTCACCCTGTCTTCAGCTACTTTTTACGGCTTTTCGCAGATCGTCACTCCATCTAGCCGGAGGCAGTCCTATAACTTACTACTTTTCGAGGCGCGGTCTCCACTGAATTTTTAAACGTTGTATTTTTTTTATGTTGGTACATGCGTTTTGTTATTCTTTTGTATTTGGTTTTATTTTTGTTTTGTTTGGTACCTATAAAAGCCGTTGTCAGATCAAAGGAGAACCTATTACTTAGACGTATTTAGATCAATAGATACTTTTTTTTATTACTAGTGGCCCGCCCTCACTTCGTTTCGGGGCAGTAGTTCCACTGTCTACCAATAGATGGCGCTGGGTGTTGATTGAATCGCGCTAGTGTTTCGTCTTTTTGGTTTGTAAATAAAATTTGCCTGTGTCTCTAAAATTTATCTCTTTATAAATAAATAGTATAGACATTACCTATCTCATTTTACCGCGATGGGGACGCCTCGGTGTGCTTAAAGCGTAAGTTGGTAAAATATTTTACATTATAATGCAGGTGGAAAGCGTTTTTCAAAGCTTCGTTTACCGTCCTTTGTACAGCGGTACTTGCTAAGTAGCTTTTTGTAGAGTTATTAACAGCACGAATAGAAAATATAACGTTTAGTATCTGTGTTGAAGAGCTGCAAATATTCATTGCAATATAATCTAGTTGCAATTGGTCTGGTTCCTTTGGTCAGACAGCAGTCTTACTTACTTAATAAGTTAATATTTCGGAACGCTGACTACCTCTAGCCGGAGGTGGGCGTTAATAGCTGCGACACAGTTGTTAAACTAATGTGGCTGTTTTCGAACACTTACTGTAATTGCACTCTGTATAAGTTCTGAATAAAATGTATTTTTATTATTATTTATTTATATGTTTTTTTTCTCGATGCTTTAGATCATCGGTGGTGATGATTTGCACGGTTATTATTACTAGTAAGTAGGTAGTAAGTATACTACGCTGGCTCAGCGAACCGAAGTGGATCTTGGCCTCCGACACGAGAACTCGCCAGTCCGCTTTATTCTCAGCCACCTCTTGCCAATCGGGTGGTGAAGGTGACCAAGATCTTTCTTGACCTGGTCCATCCAGCGAAATCTAGGGCGCCCCACTGGGCGCTTCCCGGTAGATCAACTCAGGTGGGTGAATTTCAACAAACCTAATTACGGTGGCGAATTTTTAAAACCACTTTACATACATTTTCGCCACCGGGATTGCACCACCGGACTTAGAAACAGTAACAAAATTGGCATTATAAAAAAATATATTATTCCACCACTAACTTACAGTCTATAAATATGACAGTTAACTTAATCTCAATAAGCTATAAAACTGGTTTTTATGTAAAGGAGAAAAGACAGCTCAAAATACATGCCACCGGTATTGATACGGTACTTGGGAAAATCACCCAGGTAAGGTCGCTTGGCAGCCCGATCCGACACACACACTCACAGCCACATCCGATTGCAGTCGCTTCATTGTAATTACCAGACTCCCCAATCCTGGAATCTGGATCATGGTCTAAACATTACCCCGGGCTTCAAATTCGAAAATTACACGTTAATCCTACTACTATTATAAAGGCGAAAGTTTGTATGGATGTATGGATGTTTGTTACTCTTTCACGTAAAAACTACTGAATGGATTTGAATGAAACTTTACCACAATATAGCTTATACATCAGAATAACACATAGGCTACAATTTTTGAGGTTTCTAATGTGAGGTCGTGAAACCTAAAGTCCACGCGAACGAAGTCGCGGGCAAAAGCTAGTCCATACTATTAATATTATAAATGCGAAAGTAACTCTGTCTGTCTGTCTGTCTGTCTGTCTGTCTGCTACTCTTTCACGCCAAAACTACTCAACGGATTTAAATGAAATTTGGTATACAGATAATCTAGACCCTGAGAAAGGACATAGGCTACTTTTTATTGCGAAAAGGGGGTTGTAAGGGGTTGAAAGGGGGGTAAAAAGTTACTTTTCCACGCGGACGGAGTCGCGGGCGGCCGCTAGTAGAAAATAAAGGTACCTATTTATTTGCTCAAACATGTGTACATACAGATGTCAACGTAAGAAAGTTTCAACATGTTGTACCAATACGGTGTACAAATTACAACTAATTACTTAAATTAAATTAATTAAAATTAAGACTATTAATAATAAGTCAATCCCAAATAAATAGTGAGAGATTTAAAACTGGTTTCTCCAACATAACTTTGTTTAATTAATCCTCGTACATTTGCAACTACGCAGCAATTGCTGGTCATAGACAAATTATTCCGCCCGCGCTTTAATTGGTCTCTGGTCACGAAAACTGAACAAATTAAATTCTCACGCGCCGTTTGTTATTCCACCCATCTGTTTGGTTCCTCGTTTTTTTTTTATTTTAAATAATAATGGCCGAATTTCACTTTGTTTTTCCACTGCAATGAGATTTCTTATACTAATCGCTATTTTTTTTTGTGATAGGTAGCGAACGAGCAGACGGATCACCTGATGTTAAGCAATTGCCGTCGCCCATGGACACTTGCTACACCAGTGGAATTACAAGTGCGCTGCCAACCTTTAAGCTCCTTCCCCTCCCCGGGTGGGCCTCCGGTACCCTCACTCACTCGGCGAAACACAGCACAGGGGTTGTTTCACGCCGGTTTTCTGTGAGGCAGTGGTATCACTCCGGTCGAGCCGGCCCATTCATGCCGAAGCGTGGCTCTCCCACAATAGCGATAAGATCTCTATCAGACTACCTACCTTAGCGTAGAGGAGGTACAGCGAATAAGATAAGTGAGACTGAATTAAATCCAACGGCGGCGCTAGTGTCGTATACTAAACGCTGCTCACCGACGCCAATCACGACGAGACCGCAGACAGCCAACACTCAGCGCATTGTGTCACTAATTCCCTTTGATGGACTATTCATATGTAATGCTGAAAACGTAATAATGTAGGTATAGCTAACCACATTATATTATATTAGTTAGTTTATTGCAAAACCAAATTAGATAAAATAAATAAATAAATTCTCACAACATCTCATAACATTTTGATCTGACTCCATACCGTTATTTTGCGCACTTGTAAAAAAGAAGACTTTCTATAAAAATTGGTTTCTGCGCACTCAAGGTCATAATTACACTTTCTTGCCTCGGACTATACTAGCACATAAAAACACCTTTCCAAACCATATTTTAAAGATTTAACTCAGTTTGTAAATTTATATGAACACGTTAAAAGTTGTGTGCTAAGCTGAAGATACGATTCACATAAGTTAGAATTCTTTGAACTTCTCACTCGTGCTCAAGGCCCGGTGCAGTGTTGTCAACTCAGATTTTGAAAAAAGCATAGCCTGGATGAGAAAATTACGTAGATTTGGTAAAAAATACATATTATTAAAAATTCGTAGATCTAACGTATTTTTTTTAGCTCTGGTTCTGAATAAAACGATTATACATAACATAACATATTTATATAGATATTACTTAGAATAGAACAACGTAGAGTATTGTAACGATGGTAAACTCCTTTGATACTTACTGGCCGCCGTTTATGGCTGATTTTATAATGGGAATCTGTTATGCATTGAAAAATAAACAGACACGTTCTCGGGAGCGCATTCGGATTTGAATTGTGATACCGCGAGGAGTAAAGTATAGAGGGTCCAGAACTCACGTTATTGTAGGGACTTGGAGGGAATATCCTCCCAGAGTGTCTTAGTTAAAGAGTGAACTAACCTTTTAATTTCAGAAAAGCAATAAAGGATATTTCAAACCGATACCGCCACCTTATTGTCACAGTACCTAGCAGCTTTCTTATGACATGACAGCACAGAACACAATTTAGGGCCAGCGAAAAACATTTTTTGTTTAAGTTTTACCTTTAGAGAAAAAGCAAAAGTACTAGCGCCCCCATGACAGTGAGAAAAACAGTGCGACAACATAACTTTTGTATCAGTAATAAGTTACTTAGCAAAGTACAAATTGAAAAAAATACGTAGATTCTGGGACTAAAAGTCGTAGGTGTCCAGGAAAGACCTAAAATACGTAGATCTACGTAAATAATTTTTGAAAAAAAAAAAAACTGACTTCAAGACTACATCATCAATATATACCATTGACCAATTTATTTGGATTTTTTTGTTATTTTTCAAAAACCACTAAGTCAATTTTGATCATTTTTTTATGGGACCACCTTTGAATGATTACCTACCAAAAAAAAATCCATTCATAATTGGCAGAGAAATCAAGTAACATACATAAAGAAAAAAAACATACAGTTCGAATTGAGAACCTTCCTCGTTTTTGAAGTCGTTTAAAAAGACGTAGAGTTGGCAACACTGGCCCGGTGCAAAGTCGAAGAGATTTTAACGAGGTTTTATGAAAGAGGAATCGTTGAACTTTCGCACTGCAAAGGTTACCTAGACGTTCGTAGGAATTCGTAAAATCAAGATAAACCTTGTCGCCGTTATGTTGTAGAGGATTAGGTTTAAAATCGCGTTTGAATTTTATTGGGGACAGAATCAGTCAGTCGAATCAACACGACAAATTTAGAAAAACGTGTTTAGACGTGACGTCAAAGGATTTCGTATAATCTAACTAGACCAGACCGTTTATCTTTGAGCTGACTAATCTTATTTGAATTATACACCAAACTTTTTAAACCCTTTTAGAAATTTTTCATGGGCAATTGGGCACTAGTTACTGATGATAAAATTAAATTTCCCCTAGGAACATAAGATGAAATCTTAGAATAATAACTATTAAAAGGGTGAAATATAAAAAAAATACACCATACCCTGTACAAAAGTGATCAGTGCTTTATTTAAAACTAAATCGCCTACATATTTTGCCTTATAGCGTGCGTTAGTTGGTAAGCGAGATGTTAGTTATTTGTAATAATTGTAATAGGGTAAATAAGCACTGCAGAGCCATAATCATAGGCCTATGTGTTATTCTGATGTACAAGCTGTATTATTGTAAAGTTTCATGAAAATCCATTCGGTAGTTTTTGCGTGAAAGAGGAGCAAACATCCATTCATACTTACAAACTTTCACATTTATCATATTAGTGGGATAATTATTTTTTATCTTATACAAATCCTACTACTATTATAAAGGCGAAAGTTTGTAAGTATGGATGTATGGATGTTTGTTACTCTTTCACGTAAAAACTACTGAATGGATTTGAATGAAACTTTACCAAAATATAGCTTATACATCAGAATAACACATAGGCTACAATTTATAAAAATATATTGTGTGGATTGTCCAAAATATGACGGTAAGTGTCAATAATTAACTCCACGCGTACGAAGTCGCGGGCGGCCGCTAGTATATTATATTTTTTGTATTGCGGATTTTTTTGCCTGTAAGTAAGACGACCCGTTTAGCGCAATGGTTTGAGCGCCGGTTGAGACGTAAGGGTTGCGGGGTCGATTCCCGCACCAACACAAATGTTTGTTGATGTAACAGATATTTGTGTTCGATCTGGGTGTTTGTAGTTCCTCCGTTGTTTCTGGTTTCCATAGCACAAGGCAAAACCTTAGTTTAGGACCAGGACAATGTATGTGATATTGTCTCAATTTATTATTATTTATTGCAAGTAAAATTTGTAGTACAAATTTTGCTTCATTTATAAAAGTATCAAAGGTTACCCGCTTACCATTCTCGGAAATCAATGATCTCGGAAAAGTGGAAGGAAAACGTGTAATTCACGTTGAGTGAGTCGTAAACTAAAACCCAATTCCTAGAGTGTACCTAAAGAGCGCCTGTTAGGTCCAGTAGCGCCGCCATTTCATTTTTTAAAATCGTGTTTTTTTATGTAAAACGCAAAGTGGACTTCAGTTTCCACACAAAGACGTGGGACATGCATATGGACACAAAACGTGATATTGGCCACGAAAACATAACGAAAACAAATTAATTAAATCATCCATACTAATATTATAAATGGGAAAGTGTCACGTCTGTCTGTATGTTTGTCTTTCTTTCACAGCTAAATGGAGCAACGAATTCACGAGATCTCTTAAGTGGAAATGGTTGAAGGGATGGATAGTAACATAGGCTACTTTTTGCCCCTTTCTAACCCCCATTTTAGGGATTTGGACGATATTACCGCAGAAGGTATTTGTAAATTACGAAATTTAATGTTATTTAAGTCACAACCATCATACTCGCAATTATTGTTAAAAGTTGCCACTTTTTAGGGTTCCGTAGCCAAAATGGCAAAAACGGAACCCTTATAGTTTCGTCATGTCCGTCTGTCCGTCTGTCCGTCTGTCCGTCTGTCCGTCTGTCACAGCCGATTTACTCGGAAACTATAAGTACTACAGTGATGAAATTTGATGGGAATATGTGTTGTATGAACCGCTACAAAAATATGACACTAAATAGTAAAAAAAAGAATTGGGGGTGGGGCCCCCCATACATGTAACTGAGGGATGAAATTTTTTTTTTCGATGTACATACCCGTGTGGGGTATCAATGGAAAGGTCTTTTAAAATGATATAAAGTTTTTTAAAAAACATTTTTCTTAAAGTGAACGGTTTTTGAGATATCAGCTCTCAAAGTCGTAAAAAGTATGTCCCCCCCCCCCTCTATTTTTATAACTACGGGGTATAAAATTCTAAAAAAAATAGAGGTGATGCATGCTAATTAACTCTTTCAACGATTTTTGGTTTGATCAAAGTATCTCTTATAGTTTTTGAGATAGGTTGATTTAACTGTAATTTTGGTTAAGTTATTGTGCTTACACTGAAAACGATGGCTGAACCTTATAAGATAGATCAAAAAATATACTACAGTATTGTACACCTTTAAAAATCCGTTGCTGCTACGGAACCCTTTGTGCGCGAGCCCGACTCGCACTTGGCCGGTTTTTTATCAACTATAGCGGCCGCCCGCGACTTCGTCCGCGTGGAAAAGTAACTTTTTACCCCCCTTTTAACCCCTTACAACCCCCTTAATATTATTATGTTGATACAACTTAAACAAATTATTTCGACCAAATTTGGTACCATAAAAACGGTCATTGTGACTAAACCTTAAAAGATAGACATATGCCGTCGCGGACTTTTTTTTAGATCATGTATAGAGGAATAATTCTTTCATACATATTTTTTGTGTATCTTGAACCGTTTTCCGCAGTGCACGCAAAGAAAGCCTTCAAAAATGAATAATTTTCCCCGTTTTTACACATTTACCGCTCTGTCTTTGCTCCTATTGGTCATAGCGTAATGTTATTTAGCCTATAGCCTTCTTCGATAAATGGACTATCCAACAAAAAAGAATTATTCAAATCGCACTAGTAGTTTCGGAGATTAGCGCGTTCAAACAAACAAACAAACAAACAAACAAACAAACAAACAAACAAACAAACTCTTCAGCTTTATTATATTATAGTATTATAGTATAGATTATGAACTACATTTCATCGGTTATGTGTCAATACCTGCTACTTTACTAATATTAGCATATGAAATTGACCTTAATGTTATTGACATAACGAATTGATTTTCTTGACACACCTATATTACTTAGATAGCAGGTATAGGCACTTCACCGTTGATTTGTTAAAAATAACATTCAACTTGTTAGTAGGTTACGTGACTCGTTTTCGTTTTGGTTTGAGGAGTCGACAACATATTCGACGTATTTCCAAAATTGGTATTATTCATATTTAATAAAAATTGAATGGCAGCGCTAGTAGACTGGGCCAAGAGACTTATAATAAACAAGTTTATAGAGACGTGTTTCAGTGCACTGAATCTTAAATTCAATGTAGTAAATAATGCCAATATCAATAATGTTTTGGCAACAGAATTACTATTACAGCACAGAAAGTACGAAAGAAGAAAATGTAATAAAGTAATCGATAATCTATTGTAAATATTGTTATGTCAAGAAAGTCAAGATAATTCATATTGTAAGAGAGTCATATCCATTACCTACTCTACTATAATGTTCGATCATAAAATCTAGATACAGCGTGAAGGCAATAAGTGTCGCCGCAAATGAAGGCTCCATTCTCAAAAAAGGGCTATACCAACCATTTTCAGAATTTAAAACCAATTACTACCTAGATCTTCTCACACATTAAACAACCGAATCAATTTAATGCATTACTTGTGAGATATATTGTGTGATGACCAAGTCTATAAATGAATAACCGATTTGGCAAAACATGGATCTCACCACTTTTTACGGCAGTTGCGAGAATAGTTTTTTTTGACAAGTATTGTTTTTGATGGGATTTTATTTTCAACCTCGATGGCATATTCGAAATTCAAAACATCTATAGCTGTAAAACTTATAAGTAACACAGCGCACCCATAAACTTCGGCAAATCAATGCCTTCAAACTGGTTTTATAATATTTACTAGAGATAACGAGAAACTAATAATACAAACATTTTTCGACAACGGTCGAATTCCGCGCAGGTTTCCTGCCGGGATTTTGAGTTAGTGACGTTTTCATGTTAGGATCACTTTTAACTTCATCACTTCAAACGATTTAAATCTCTAAATATTTACCCTATTTAGAGATTTTTATCGATGACTATGACGTATTACATTCAAGCACAATATTTCACCCGCTCGTAGTATGCATGGACTGCTACGATTGATGCATTGGCTACGAACCGTAGTCGCGCGTCGTAGCAAGATTCTACGATTGCTACGGGCTTGATGGAGTAATGCTATTTTAAAGAGCTAATGTTCACTAAAGAGCGATTTACACTTCAACAAGTACAATAGCGTGTTAAGTTGCTTTATCAGCGAGTTAAGTCGTTTTTGCCGTTAACTTCTATTTGCCTCTCTTCGGATTAAAGGTCGCAAAATGATGGAATACTTAAACGATGGATAACTTAACGTATAAAAAAAATCTCGACCGATCTAAAATAAATCTTTCAGAAAGTTCTAACATATTCATTGCTGGGAAAAATGCCACTCAATCGTGACAAACTTGATTTTAGATATTTTAGTAACACGCGTACATTGATTGATAGTGGCACGACCACGAATAGTTGAGGTTAGTGTTGCTACTCAATAGTTGACTTACAATATCGATGAGACCATCGTCAGCTCATAGCGAATCAACTTGTTACTTACTATTTCGTAACGACTGCGACAGTGAATTATGTTATTTAGGTCACTTTATTAACAATGTAATTAGCCATTTTAGTGCAATAAAGACATCACGATGATTATGTATAAAAGAAAGAAATTATTTGGAACCAATATTACATGACAAAAACAAAAATTAAACAATAACAACATTAAATTATATAAATTAAGGAAACAGATAGTGTTTAACTAACTAAATACACGTATATAAGTAAGTCCTATAGTATTATTATTATAACTTCCCGCCTGTCATCACTTATCATCAGTTGCTTACTGCATTGCACACAAGTAAAATGACAAAAAACGTCAGCTTAGTACGGAGTTCGGTTAGTTTAATTGGTAAACAGCCACCGAACTGCGACCTATAGGTACCTATCGCTGGCAAGTCCTCGAGGCGGATCAGTTGTATAACTGATCCGCATCCGATCCGTTAGTATAACCCCATTATTACAAAACAGAGTCTAATGTTAGTCATGGTTTAAAAATGTTGCTGTCACTTTCCTCAAACTAACAAATAAAAATGACAACATCAGATTTAAAACAAGTCTTACTTTTGAACACGTTTTGTAATAAGAGGGTAATTTATCGAAGCCAGCTATCGATAGCATGACAACACTTTTCGAGAGTCACAAAGTGCGAGTCGTTTCGGCGGCATTTGTCTTTATAAGGCCGCTCCGTGACATAATCACTGGGCACAATTGGAATCTTCTAACCGACTGCGGCGAAATCAAAAGAGATGGTTTCTTATAAAATAATCTCAGTGGCCATTGAGTTATACTTAGTGACCAACCGTGGTAGAGCCCGCTTCGGCATGAATGGCCCGGCTCAACTGGAGTGATACCACGGCCTTACATAAGACCGGCGTAAAGCTGCGCCTGCGCTGTGTTTCGTCGAGTACTCGAACCCCAATTGAGTGGGGCAAAGTCTTTTTGACTCTCATATAATTCCTTATCGTGAAACGCATAAATATTTTTTTTGTTTTTTTTTATGAGATAGGTGGCAGACGAACAGACGGGTCACCTGATGGTAAGTGATTACCGCCGCCCATGGACACCCGCAACACCAGAGGAGTCGCAAATGCGCTGCCGACCTTTTAAGAAGGAATACGCTCGCTCAAATAAATATAATAAATAGGGCTGTCCCGGGATCATGGTCTAAAAGAAACGTTATCCTAGTAGCGCTCCGACTAACAGAACGGCCCAGATCGACCACAGCCTGCTGATAAGCAAGAGGAGAGCCCACGTTGCAGTTACAACGGACGCGACGGCACGCCATCACATCCGTTGGTACTGCCATACTGGCTCGCCAGATGCTTCTTCACTCACGCTTCGTTTGAAGGAGGATATTGCAAGACAGAGCAAACGCATGGCCATTTGCCACACATATCCTAACTAATATTATAAATGCGAAAGTAACTCTGTCCGTCTTTCTGTCTGTCTGTCTGTTACTCTTTCACGCCAAAATTACTGAACGGATTTAAATGAAATTTGGTATACAGATGATCTAGACCCTGAGAAAGAACATAGGCTACTTTTTATTACAAAAAGGGGTTGTAAGGGGTTAAAAGGGGTCTAAAAAGTTGCTTTTCCACGCAGACGAAGTCGCGGGCGGCCGTTAGTCTCAAATAAAGATTTGGAAACTACAATTTAATAATTATAAAAATACTAGCTTTTGCCCGCGACTTCGTTCGCGTGGACTTCAGGTTCGTAAAAACCTCAAAAATTGTAGCCTATGTGTTATTATAAGCTATATTGTGGTAAAGTTTCATTCAAATCCATTCAGTAGTTTTTACGTGAAAGAGTAACAAACATCCATACATCCATACTTACAAACTTTCGCCTTTATAATAGTACTAGCGGCCGCCCGTGACTTTGTCCGCGTGGAAAAGTAACTTTTTACCCCACTTTTAACCCCTTACAACCCCTTTTTCGCAATAAAAAGTAGCCTATGTCCTTTCTCAGGGTCTATACCATCTGTATACCAAATTTCATTTAAATCCGTTCAGTAGTTTTGGCGTGAAAGAGTAACAGACAGACAGACAGACAGAGTTACTTTCGCATTTATAATATTAGTATGGATAGTAGGATATAGGATTAAGGCACAGAATATATCTGTAGGGGTGATGTGACATGAGAGAGATAATATATTTGACTGCGTCAGTACCATGTCTACAGTTTCAGATCGCATTGTCCGGCTGCAGTCAGAGCTATTATCTAAGAGGCGAGACAAAGGCCTTTGTTTAAGGAAAATCCGGACCTCTGATGCCTCCGATTCCAGATTTATCCTTCTATAAATCCCTATATTACAAAGTGAACGTTTTTGTGAAAACGCCTTTGAAAAGCTTTTGGGATCACCGATGGGAATAAAAACGAAATATTTATTATTATGGGCATGCTATAGCTATTATAGTTGTGTCTCTATAATGGGACTGAAGGCTTTTGAAAAGAACAAAAGAGGCTGTCATGCTCGATGCTTTATAATGGGCGTATTCTATTACATAATTGCAGAAATGGTCTTTAGAGTAACATCAACAGAAAAAGTAAATGATAAAAATCAAGGATGATGAAGAAAAGTAGATGATCAAAATCAAAAACTCTTATTCAATATTGAGTGGAGTTCAGAACTGGTAAGCGATTACCGCCGCCCATGGACACCTGCAGCACCAGTGGTGTCACAAGTGCGCTGCTTACCTTTTAACCCGCCCTCCCCTGAAATGGGCCTCCGGTACTCTCACTCACGCAGTGAAACACAGCACATGCACTGCTTCACGCCGGTTTTCTGTGAAGATGTGGTATTACTCCGGTCGAGCCGACCCATTCATACCGAAGCGTGGCTATCCCACTGTTAGAGTAGAGTGGATATCAAGGTTACCAGGCATTTTGTATGCACTAAGGCCCGATTCGATAAAACTTTATTCCAGGATAATTATAGTGGTATAGCGCTCCGATTCGTATGGAATGATATAGCCTTACACCATTGATTTACTGTCGGATAAAGATTGGTCAAACTGCACCTAAGTCATCAGCAACCCACATTCGTCCACTGCTGGACATAGGTCTCCCCTAATGCACGCCACTGCTCCCGATTTTCGGCCACTCTCATCCAGCCCACACCAACCAGCCTTCGAATTGCATCATCCCATCTTGTCGCAGGGCGTCCAACACTACGCTTACCGAGTCGCACCTAAGTATTGTTGGGTATTTGAAAATGAAACAAACGCCCCAGATATTTAATATAATTTATTTGCAACTATTATATCGAATCACATGAATAGTTCAATTGTCAAACATCGAATCAAAATGTTAACATAATTAGACAATCATAGACTACTGTTGGGTACATAACACAACGATTACGCATCTAATTACTTTAAAGTCTAGTTACAGGAAGTCGGAAGTCAACATTATCACCAGATTTAAACAATTGTATAAAATCTTAACAAAGCTACACCAATAGTGATGCGATAGCGATAATCGTAAAACGTATATTGTGTAAAACAAAAAGTAACCGATTCATTGCGTAGCCCACTTTAAGGGTATTTTGCCCATGGCGGCTAATACATTTCCTGTGACGCCTTTTGGCGTGAGCCATTTTGATTTTTGTTATGATTTTGACTTGTTTATGAGTGTTTACATTCAGTCGGCATCAGATATCAATTCATTAATACGCCATACGTAAAATATTTAAATGACGCCTTAAGGCGTCATCCGCAATGTATCGGCTATCGTTCTAGAACAACTTACTTCAATAGTTCCATAGAATCAGCGCCTGCGCTGTGTCCCATCAAGTGAGTGAAGGTCCAGGTCCAATTGGCGGATGGAAAGACCTTGAGTTGAGACGGAAATATCGATAGTTGAACCGATGCAGGTCCACTACCGCTATCGCAACACTTATCTCCTAAAGCTTCCACCGCCTCCCCTTAACGCGTTACGTACTAGCGTCTAGCGCCCAAACTCACAAACTCTTCTTAACTTTAAAATATCCTCAAACATGATTCCCTTCATTACACAACGGAGACTAAAGTTAGGCATGGTTTAAAAATGATGCTGACACTTTTGCAAAAGTCACAAATGAAAGTGACAGCATCAGTTTTGACCCAAGTCTACCTTTAGGCCACGTTTATTATAAAGGGGGATTGACTCCCATAAAACGCTTTTAATCTATCTCCATTGCGTGATACTTGAAAGTTAAAAATAATTTGAGTATTTAGAGGAGGCCTGCATTCCTGCTCACCCTTATAATTACTTCAACACACTATTTGATACTTTTACGTCAATTTTGATTATGTTTCAATTTAAACAATTGTTTAAAAATAAACCACTGTTTTACAGACTAACACTAGAATAAACAATTTTAAGAAGGTCTACTAAAGTATTGAGTAATATTTACTTAGCAATATTGCTTCATTACTATATAAAACCATCATAAACATAGCTTGGTTTACATCACATATTAAATGAAGCAATATTTCTTGATTACAGAAAAATAAAAACACTAACTTCTAGTAGTTGTAAAAAAATATAACAGCTTTGTGCATACTACAACATTGGAGTAAACATATACACAAAAATACTTCGTACAAAATTGTTTGTACTACAGTAAGTATCTATAGAACGTATGTCTGTAAGATTAGACAAATGAACCAGAAGGGACACTCCTTTGTAAGCGTCACCAAAATTAATGGCGCCAGTTCGCGAATCGCGGTCAGCTGACATTTATAAGATGTTCTTGCGTAAAGTTAACATTATGTGAACTAAACACAATTTTTTTTTTCCTTTTTTACGAATTGTGTGGAGAACGTAACCTCATTTATTTCGAATTTTACGCTCATCTGAATGCCATTGCCCTGTTTTAACCCCCTGCGCTAAAACGACGGGGTGTTATAAATTTAACGTATCTGTCTTGTCTGTTTGTCTGACTATGTGTCTGTCTAACTAGCTGTATAATATATTATCGAAAAAGGGCGTTAACTGCAGCTGGTTGATTTTGAGTTTTCGATCTTGTAAATATTATTTGCTTATGAGATTTCATATTCGAAATCAATCCATTGAACTTAACGTCTTTTTAGATATAACAGATATAATACGGCAGCTTTCGAACATTATGGCATCTCTCGAACGGATGAACCAATTTTCGTATTGTTTTTTTTTTGTCTTTTTTGTCTCAGATTCAATATGGTCTTTTAACCTGCCAAGGCAGGCTTGTCCTTTCTGCACTTGTCTAACCTAACAGATGTTTTGTACAATCAGACACACAACTAACTCAAAACTATTTGATCTTATTTCTATACAAAAAAAAATCAAAAGTGGGCAGTTAACTGTGTGTCTGATACTACGCTGAACAGATATAAAGACAGTCATATGTATAACAGGTAAACAAGTAGAATATGTACACCTTTCTAAAATACTTTAAAGCTCGATCTCCCCTTTTGGGGTAATTAGGATCTGTGCACTATTCTTATTAATATAATTTCAAAGGAATTTCAGTATACTAAACCAAAGCTTATGGGAATTGTAGGGGCTATTATGTCTTGCAGGTTTAATTCACCTGATTGTATAGAAACTTACTTAATAACCATCATTTCGGGGGACTTTGGTCCCACCACTAGTAGACGTATGTCAGATAATGACATAAAACGCTGGCTATGTATGGCCTGTTCTGCTTCAGACACAAATGTCTTAATGGCTAGTAATGTTGACTAGAATTTGATTAATATTAATTAAATGGGGGCTCTCGTGGGTGGAAAATCCGCTAGATGGCGTATTCTATCACTTAAGTCCATCTACACGATGATTGGTTATTTTTGATGTGATGTCAAAGTGTCACTACAACCAATGACGTAACACTTCAATGTAACAGTAGCGCTACCATGAGTTGACATCGAAAACTGACATAACGTAAACTATTGCTCCGTCTCTTTCAAATGCATCACAATGAAAGAGACAAAGCGATAGTTTTCGATAGCGAGGATAGTATTTCAAACTCATGGTAGTGCTACAGTACGCAATCTAGCTGCTTTTTCACATACGAAAGTCCCCTTTACAAAACATAATTATTAATTAATAATAAATATTTTATCCAATTTAAGTTTTTTTTTAATAATCAAATTTTATCATAAAGTCACAATAGAATGTTGCACAAATCCTAAAACCTTTGTTCCTATCTAAAACTTAGAGACTCTCTCGATAGAATACAAGAAGTGATACTACTGAAAATACAGTAAACGCACACACTGACAACTTATGGGAACAATATAACGAAATTATAACTGTTTCAACTTTATTGGACCCCCCTAAGGGGAGAAAAGGTCAATTCATATAGAACGCTAAAGGATTAATAGTACAACTTACCCCAAATTATTAAGCCGTAATCCAAATGTCAAGAGATTTCTACTTGAATCCTTTGAAACTATTTGATTGCTACAACATCGTCAATATAGGATAATATTGAATTAATTCTCGTTTAAAATATACGTTTTGCCAAAATTTATAAGCCAAAAGGTAGGTTGGAAACCATAGACACATCTGGGCGACAAAACTTAAACACAAATGCTATACAAAAAAGAAAATGGTATTTAACACATCAAATTCAAGTTGTAATTATAGGTATACATATTGGAATTCATAGAAACTTAAAAAATATATCTATATTATGCTTGTATTGTTATAAAATGGTACAGTTGTTCCCATAATTTTGCCATTCGTAAACACCTAGCCGAAGAATTTGTTACAAATGCTAGCAATAAAAGATATTTATTGGCGTCATTGAAAAATGGTTGTTCTTAATAAATGATACTTTAACTGTGAGATTTAAAAGCGTAATTAATCCTTCATTAAGTTTATTTATGATACCTATAAATAGAGCTTCAGCAATCATTAAAATTTCACGATGTACAATTAGCGCCTTTTTAACAGTAAGTAAATTCTATTTTATTCGATCGCACAAGTACTATCACGGACAATTTCGGTGAACCGCTTTAAAGGTGATGTTGTGTAGCACGCAGCGCGGCCGCTTCTTGCCCGCGGTAACCAATCACAATGCTCATATCATATCTTTACCATATTGTTTTCATGGTTACGTTTTTAAGTTTACTGTCAAATATATAATTGGATAGAAAACTTCATTGTTAAATATGATATGATTTATTAAACAAATTCAGCAGCACATTGCAACAAGCAAGACTTTTGGCCAATGGAGAAAAGAAAAAATGCTGTCTTCTAAGGATTTTTCAAAGTGATATACAAAACCCCCCCTGTCCATATTGCTACTGCTGCTAATTAGCTACACGATTAGGCTGTACTTGCCGATAATGCGTTTGACAAAGGATTTTGATACGAACCGATTCACCGTGAGCGTCCTCGATAGTACGATAATTGTGTAAATCATCATTATAGATCATTCACAAATTAAGCAGCACTAACGGACGAAGTTGCGAGCAGAAGCTAAAACAATAATAGTTGGTAATTGTTACACCACATTGTAACCCCAAGTTATATCCCCAAGGGCAATATTGTAGATTAAGATTAATTCGACTTACCAGTACCACAGTATAAAGCTTAAACAGTAGTCAAACATTTAGCGTCAATACAACCACTGATACTGGATATCCGTTTACAAAAATCTTAAAGATTGTCCTTTACAGTAAATCAAGGGGTGAGTGAGAGGGGGTGATAAATAATTGAGGCTATTAGTGAAAAAGTGGTGGAACCCAAATGTCTATACTATTTGTAAAGAAATAAATTCAAGAGACATCAAAATACCTTATATACAAACCGAAAAGACGGTGCAATTGACGCCCAGCGCCATCTATTGGCAAATAGTGGGACTTAGTGGGACGAACTACTTTGCCGAAATGAAGTGTGGCCTTGTATACAAGTGGCCCGGCCTCACTTCGTTTCGCCAAAGTAGTTCGTCCCACTAATATAAATACATACGTTACATATGATCCTTCAATTCAATAGTGGCGTAAGCCAACTTTTACTATTATCTTTTAACTGATGGACAACAAAAATTGTTTTTGTTAATAAAAAAACCCATTAACTAAAAAAAAAAAAATTTATCCTCATTATCTCCTAATGAAGTACCTAGTTTTTAACACCACTTTTGCGTTGAGAGGCTCAATTGATCTCCAAGGTAGATGGTATAACTACAAAATAATTACACACAGAAGGTAGACTCAGCCTGATTTTGAATTTAGAAGAGTTCGTTGACATATGCTAGGGTTGTTGCCCGGCATGAGTACATAAGCGCGCGTCCTCTACCACATACCTCGACAGTTCGACAATCTTATGTCATAAGCTAGGATGAATGTGGGCGAAAAGGCGTATTTCCCCGTTAGTGCGCATGCGTGAGTACATGACACGTTTTTAACTCTTAGTGGGCAGTCTACTTTCTGTGTGTAATTATTTTGTTGTATAACATTAAACTTTGAGAACCTACGAAATTTCACCGGTATAATCTTCATACTGTGCCACGATTACTCCCGGCTTACAAGTTGCCAGCTCGTGGCAAACAGATAAACAGTCGGATTAGGCAAATGGTTCGGAACTTGGCCGGGACACTCTTAGGCACAAAGTTAGTTAGTACTCAGGGAATCTTATCTTGGTAACACCTCAATGGACTTAATTTTGTTTAAGCTTCTTGATTATGTTGTTGAGGGGATTTGTTCTGAACATCAGTAGTGCTACCATGAGTTGACATCGAAAACTGACATAACGTAACTATCTGTCCCTTTCAAATCGCATAACCATAGAGGACCAGCGATAGTTTTCGATAGCGATAGTATTTCAAACTCATGATAGTGCTACTGCACTCGGTGAACCAGGTAAAATTAAAAAAACTTTATGTAGAATGCAGCCAATTTCAAAAGAGTTATATACGGGATGCTACCAAGATACGATCTCGGAAACTCTTTATTGCACAAAAGGTTACAGAACTTAATGCTATGGTCATTTATAAATTCAATCTCGGTGGTCGTATCCCTAGTAGCGATTCTCTTCCAGATAACCTTGGGGAAGAGGTATAATACAGCCGTATCCGTATTTGTAAGTACTTACCTTATTATTGAATTTACAATATTTCGGCGCTGTTGCAATCGCCATGACTTGTAATATTAATGTTATAAGTCTAAAAATATTTTAAAAAAGATGAAATATAAAATATAACATAATGCTTAAATTCAGTGGTTGGTTCTAATATTTTGAATGTACTTGTATCCGGTCGGTTGCTTTTGGCAACAATCGTTGCCAAAATTTACTACTGTTTAGTAGTAAGTTGACTAGAAAGCTAAGCTTAAAAAATTAAGTATTCCTAATAGATAGAATTAGAGTAGAAGTTCACTAAACATTTTTCAATGACGCCGAATAAAATATGAAACCAACACTTATGTAAAAGTCATAGAAAGTTCCCCATTAGAAAAATATAATTAGTATATACTAATAGTAACATGTAGTTATATAATATAAAGGTATACCTTACAGTTTCATTTTATACACCAAGTAAGAAATATAATTACATGATTATCTTATATAATACTGACATTTATTATTTCTAACGTCGTTCTATTTGATGTTTTCCGAAAGAATATAAGAACTACTCGTATATAAATCTAGATTCTCAATCCGAGTTATATAAGTATATATAATATTTTTTATTTATATAACAATTACATCAATTTTTCAATTTCTAATGGTATTTTAGGGTTCTTCCCGTTTCGACTGCTATATAATTCTAATCTCGTATTTTCATAAAACACTTTGCATATACCAACGCCTTTATTCCGGACGATTAAAACATTCTTCCATTTTTACTCTTCATATCAAAACCTTTACAAATTGGAAAATTACCACAAACTCTACAAATTTAAACTTTACCGAAACGGGAAAGTCCCATGATTAAAATTATGAATAATCATATTTACTTAACTTTTATAGATACAAAAACTTATAGATAGCAGAAAGATCTTTACTCATTGCACATTTTTTTACAACTGAATTATATAAGGTACTGGAAAACCATCAAATGGACGACTTGTAACTAGGTAACAGTAATTCTATAACAACAATAATATATGACATGTTTTAAGCATTTCATGTTATAATGAGTCTGGGACCAAAAGTTTTTAGAACCGCGGTCCTAAATGGGTCTGATTTTTAATGGGACCACTGGCCGCTCTGTGTTGTTGAAATAGTTTGAAACGTTCAATATCTTTTGTTTATTTTAAAATTGTGAATTTATCGACGAAAACCTAAGTATGTTTTTAAATGTAAATATAGAAAAGAGAAACTTGTACCGAAAGAACTCGGATAAATTATTAAGATGTTTCAAACGATCCAATCTATAGGAAATGGGTGTTTAGGACCGCGGTCCTAAAAGCTTGTGGTCCCAAACGAACACGAATCATTACCGAGTTTCACTCACGATTCGCAGACACTTTTGTAACCTTAATCCCTTTATTTTTCCTTTAATTTTACCTACTTGATAATCCCTTTCTCTCGTTTAACGTTCTTTCGTTATATTCGTACGTATTAAGACTCGCATTTTCAAGTATCTACCGTTTAACCACAATTTTGAGTCATTATGTTTAATCTTAGTCACTCACATTGTTAAGGGTGCTTTCAGAAAATTCGAATTACTAGCGCTGCCATTTGATTTTTATTAATGTCAATCGTTAATCGCAAATTCTTTTGCTGAATTCAAAAGCATTTGAAAAATATTGGTGACTTTGCTAATTAAGTATACCTACTGAAATTAATTTAACATAAAAACTATATGGCAAAGACAATGCAAAGTAGAGGACTCCAGGATCAACCTACAGCCATGTGGAGTTATCATCTAATCTTTATGTTTATCCCTGTCTTTTTCACACAAGTTCTGCACTACTCACACACACTTGATCACTATAACATGTCCTGCGTACGTGGCTGATCGTTAAGATTGGTCGCCGTAGCCGAATATCGGTTAGAGGAGAGGCTTATCTAAGATTTTATTTTCAATCATCTAAATCCGTGGTCGTCAAACTGCGGCCCGCGGACGTTAGTCGTGCGGCCCGCGGTAAAGAAGATTCCTTTAATTAATAGTAACTACACATCCGTACTTCACATATAATGCGGCCCGGACCTTAGTGCTCACATTGTTATGTGTGGCTCTTGAGCAGTAAAGTGTGACGACCGCTCTCAATCTAAATGTTACCGTTGATTAAAACCAAAGAGGCTAATAATCTGAACATTGAAAGTAAAAGGAAACAAATGAGACGAGACATTCCCAAAATGGCTGACATCGGAGCGTCCTAATCATGTTACTGGCTAAGGCATTCCTGGAACAGGTCTCGTTAAATTAATTAAGAAAACGCCTACCTGGGTGGATTAGGTTTCTTGACTAGGTTATCCAAAAGAATATTTTTAACTAACCGAATCATTGATTACATTCGTAGTACCTACGTAGTTTCATTTATGTAATAGAAATAGAAAAAAAAATATATTCAAGTTAGGTCCATACAGAACACTTATGAACACTTGATGTGATAATATGATAGGTGACAGACGAGTAGACAAATCACCTGATGGTAAGCGATTTCCGCCGCCTATAGACACCCGCAACGCTAGCGGAGTCACAAGTGCCCTGCCAAACTTTTAACCCCCTTTCCCCCGGATTGGGCCTTCAGTGAGGATTCACTGGGCACGCTTTTACTCGTGACATATTATATTTTAATAACTGAACGTGTACTTATCTGTATCTATTAGATTAAAATCTATAAAAAATATAACTAAAATCCATACTCATAATATAAATGGGAAAGTGTGTCTGTCTGTCTGTCAATAGGTTTGTCTTTCACGGCAAAACTGAAGTTGAAGGGATGGAGAGTAACATAAGAAACTTTTTGCATTAACGCGAGCGAAGCTGCGGGCAAAAGCTAGTTCAAAAATAAATTGAAAAGGAGATAGGTGGTCTATGCAATCGCCGAGATAGGTACCAAAATGTAATCTACGAAAGGTCACGTGCATCGGGGAAAATGTCATCCCACCAAAAACATTTTCAAGCTAAATATTGCCAAGCCCAGCTGACCATATTATAAACCGCAGATGTCGCAGCACTGCAAATGTCCCCATCAATGACGCGTACTCTATTTTCAAAAAAAGCGTTTTGGCATTTTTGTAATTTAAAACTTATTTACTATGGATTATGATCGAAAATAAAATACAATATTTTTTTAATACTGCCGTATTATATCTAAACAGCCGGTAAGCCGCATTTGGTTGATTTTGTATTTTCAATCTTATAGGCAATTGGTAAAAACTCAAAATCAGTTAATGCCTTTTTAATTAATATAACACGGTATAATGACAGCGCTGTTGGATGGGATCAAATTTTTCTATCGCTTTTAGTATGGAATTAGAGAGGATTTATGCAGATGAATTGTCTTGGCGTTCGTTGTAACCGCAACTTAGTCCTTTTGCTTACCATCAGGCTAAGGTGAGCCAATTTACTGTATCAATATAAAAAAAATGTTATCTCCTTCTACTTAGTCGGTCCCTCAAATGGTGAAAATTGTGACTTTACTTTTATGTATCAGCGCTTGTTGACGCAATCTTGCGCAGCTCTACGCCTCGTGGAACTAGTTTTCTTAAACAAAACTAAAATAAAAACGCCTCATGAAAGAACCTCGCTACTAGAATTTCCCGGCTCCATAGCCTCATAACATAACCCATCCATTACTCTCATGTTTTATTCAAAATTACTAGAACACGCCCTCTGGGAAAATACACACCAATGTTGTTATATTATTTTTTATCTAATGGAAATCTTGGTTCAGTATTTCCTGGGAAGAAGGATATATCGATGATGGATTGAACTTTCTGGATTACACAAATATAATTATAAAGTCAGAGTCACCGACATAGCCCACCGAATTAGCAAACTGAAGTGGCAGTGGGCTGGTCACATTAGCCGCAGAACTGACAACCGTTGGAGCCATAAGGTCCTTGAGTGGAGACCGCGACTCGGCAAACGTAGTGTTGGACGCCCTGCTACAAGATGGGATGACGACATTCGAAGGCTGGCTGGAGTGGGCTGGATGAGAGTGGCCGAAAATCGGGAGCGGTGGCGTGCATTAGGGGAGACCTATGTCCAGCAGTGGACGAACGTGGGTTGCTGATGATGATGATGATTATAAAGTAAGATACAGTTTCATCACTTAATACAGGGTGTAACAAAAAGGGGGTATCATCCCAAAGTGAACCGATTCTGACACAGTTTACAAATCTCATTTTAGAGTATTTAACCTGCCAAGTTAATATTACGATTAGTAATATTTAATTGAAAGCCGATTCTTCGTGAAATCCATTTCAATTCGCACATCACTAATGAGCAATCAGCTGATAGGGATATTAACCTTTGACCGCTCCTTTTTGAATAGTTACCGCCCCTTGCATTCCTGACAATTGTTTGCATACAAAATTGTATAAATGAATTACGGGAAGATTGTTTATCTTTTTTTTTTAAATTATTTTTTATTAATTTGAAACTTTGCATATAGAACCTACACAAGGTACACAATTACCCTTTATGGTTGATACCCCCTTTTTGTTACACCCTGTATATAAGACTTCACTGCCAGGATATAGGAGAACCCTCACGAGGGCTTAACTGATCGATCTTTCTTTTGTCTAAGTTTAGGATGAAATAAATGAAGCTTAAGGGTAAAAAAAAAAGTATCAGCCTATATACTGTCCCACTGCAGGGCAAAGGCCTCCATCTTAGAAATCAAGTCATCACTACTATTGATGGGATTAGGCTCAATCACCACGCTTTCCTAATGCAGATTGGTGATCACAAACCCGAGCTATGTTCGAAAAAATTTAACACACACTTTTGCTTGACCCGGGAATCGAATCTGGGATCCCGAGATTACGGCCCGGTACTTAAACCACTAACTAGACCATCGGGGCCTTATCTTAGCACGCAAGAAAACTAAATGTAAAATAACTTACCTATGAATAACGTGTACAACATAGCTACAAAATTACAAATACTGTATTCCAGTACATTAAAGGATATTAAAAAAAACAATGGCTAATGTGCCGGCAACACATCATTAAGTAACTATCTTATTAAGTGAGGTAGCTTAGATAAAATATAGCTCGGAAAAGAAATGTAAAGTGCGAAATACTGTATGCAGTGGAACTTACAATTCAAGTAAAAAAACGAAAGATTGTCTTTTAATAATATAAGTAGATAGTTTAATGATATACGAGTATTACCCCAGTATCAAAGCATAAGACTAGTCGTAAACCCGATTCAAAGTTTTATACGCAAATACAGTGTTACCGAGTTTTTTCTTATCAAAGTAAAAGTTATAGCTGTCTTCGTGCAGCTCGAAGTTTGCAAAGAAACTGCAAAGATTAAGCCTCAGCTTTTGCCTTCTAACCGACATTAGAGAGGGCGATTCTCGTGCACTAGACATTGAAGTCGAATTAAATATTTGTATGGACGAATGTAGGAAATCTCTAAATTCTAATTGTGGGAGAGCCATGCTTCGGCATGAATGGGCCGGCTCGACCGGAGTGATACCACTGCCTCACAGAAAACCGGCGTGAAGCAGCTCCTGTGCTGTGTTTCGCCGAGTGAGTGAGGGTACCGGAGGCCCATCGGGGGGAAGGGGATAAAAGGTTAGCAGCGCACTTGTTGCATGTGTTAATCGGGCGGCGGTAATTGCTTACCATCAGGTGATCCGCCTGCTCGTCTGCTACCTATCACATAAAAAAAAATCGACGTAATGTCGATTGCTCGAGAATGCCTTTAGGAGCTCTATTTTTGTGTGACATAGCGTTGGCGCATCCGACGTGCATAGTTGCATAGAGTAGATTTTCCGTACATTTCAATCATTCCCTTGGGATATTCGAAATAGGAAAAAAAATTGTGATCTCGATGTAATGACAGTGACAACAAACGTTAATTTTGACGTTTAATCTATCGCTCGCTTGGAATCACGAGTGGGTGAGATCGCTCTGGTGCGGACGTCAAAAATACTGAATTTCGTATGTCGAACGAAAATGAGTAGTAATCGTGTGCTCGTCTCCAGGCGATTGAATCAAGGATAGAGCTCCTGGTCCTTGTCAGAACTTGGGGATGCCAAGTGACTCGTGTATCTAATCTAACTGTCAGGGTGAAAACCTCCATAATTTAATAGCTTTTTTTGCTGATAGGCTAACGCTTGACCACCTCAAAGATAGCCAGATATAAATGATCAGGGAAACAGTTGCTGTTGTTAAAATTATTAAAGTAAAAATAATTTATTTTAACAACAATTATTATGATTGATATTATATATTATAACTATTTGCTCGTCCTCATTTCGTTTAGGAACACCCTGGGTGTCAATGACTTAGCTATAAGCCTTGTAGTTGTTAAAAGAGCTTTACCTAGTATTTCTCTTTGCTTTTTAATATGAAGATTGAAACATTATTAGTAAGTATCATGAGAGGTCCTATAAAACAATCGCAATCGAAAGAACAACAACCTCGTTTTTAAAAAAAATCTAAATACAGGGTGTATTTGTGAACATTTACATCCCTTTAACCATGTGTTCTACCAAACATTCTGGACAACATTTGTTCTATGACTTTTTAAAATTCGTATAAAAAAAATCATCTTTCCATACAAAGTCGGTCACGTGACTTGGTCATTTTATATGGGGAGTCAGAAAATTTTTCGAAGAATTTGGAAAAGTGGTTAAACAAATGTTGTTCAGAATGGTTGACAGAACACGTGGTTAAAGGGATGTAAATGTTCACAGATACACCCTGTATAAATCTACCTTATCTACTAAATATATCTATTTATCTCGCTCGTGTTTTTTATATTAATTTGACAGACACACAAACTCAATTTTTTATGTTTTAGTGAAATTTGTAGACCAAATTTTTAGATGAATGGCTTGTTCCGATTCTGATATTCCAAAGGTCAGGGGTAAACCAGTTCATGGTCGATCGTGGCCTGCGAATCCGGGACAAGGCTATACTCTATATAGGTTGGGAACATACCGTATATTTATTAAAGCTTCGGGTATCATATGATATCCTTCCTTTAATGGCTTGCGTGCCCTGGAATCCTTTTGAGTAGTTTTGCAAATTTGATATTGAATATAGACTGATCGGATCTTATTTCTATTCTGGACTCTTTTAGGGTTTCATAGTGGACAGGTAAAACACGGAACCGCAATTTTGGATTTCATCATTTTCTGTTTGCACTTTATCCCAAATAACTCTGAATAATAATTTAATTTAACTCTTTAATGTATTTTGTGTCATATACCTTGTGGAAAAACATTCGGCTCTGGATTTGAAACTCGTGAATTCCTTACCTAAAGTTAATTATTTTTAATTTTATGACTGGTTCGATTCCCGGGTTATACTTTTAAGCAGAATTTAAAAAAATGCGATACTGTCGACTGTCGATAGTTAAACGTCCGATAGTATGCAATAAGGTGGAGGCGATATGGTTCAGAAAATACGTTTACTGCTTTTCTGAAAATAATCGGTTAATTTATATAACTCACACAATCTAGAAGGACAATTCCTCCCAAGGCCTATGATAACGTGAGGTCTGGACCCTCCTTACTCTATATATATAATACAATGTAGGTACTCTGTGCTCTATATCCTCGCGGTTCTGTATCGAAGTGTGCTCCCGAGAGCGAATCTATTTATTTTTCAATGCATGACAGATTCTCTTTATAAAATCAGCCAGAAACGGCGGCGGCCAGTATCAAAGGAGTTTACCATCGTTACAGTAGGTACCTATAGTTTCACAACAATCAGTTAACGCTAGTCAATATGTCGATTTTCTTGTGTACCCCACACCTCGGTAAGCACGTTAAGCCGATGGTCCTACACCCAATCGTGTCTTCTTTGTATTAATGTCATCTGCTTTCGCTTACCGTTATTTACATTTCAGCTATTATTTTGAAGCATTAGCCAGTAAAACGATCTGATGTCAAATTATATCAATAAAAACGGCATAAAAACATTCACGAACAAAATAACGTGCCGTAATACGGTCATTATGGAGAAAATTGCTCACAAACTCATTAAGGAAGGCCCTTTTAGGTATATAGACTGATACAATTTATTTTTATAGAACTGCAAATCTTTAGGACTCGGTATAGAAAGCGTGGTTGAGAAGGAAATGTATTTAGCTCGGACTGTACTATACTCTGATTCATAATCATGTAAAGTAAACTGACAGATGTCAATGTGTCATCCCCATACATTATCACTCAATTTGACACATGCAAAATGTCAAAATGCATAGAAACTTGTCATTTTCATCTGTCAGTTTACTTTACATGATTATGAATCAGAGTATAAGTATTTTAATTGGTATTTATGGGTTGGTACTAGTTCGGTACAAGCGCCACCATTATTTTTTTTAAAACGTGGTTAATTTTAGGCATTAAAAGAAAATAATCTCTCCGTTATGTGCATACACAAAAGTAAACCTTAGCCAATTTATTTAAAAAAAAGTAAATCTAGCACCAGCCCATTAATATTAGCCATAGTAAGGCCTCCATCATAGAAATCAAGTCATCGCCCCTATGATAGGATAAAGATAAAGATAAAGATTGTCTAGTGCGGGTTGGATTACAAACTGTGAGCTATGTACGAAAAACAAATTTTTTGTCTATAAATATGATTCATTAAAAACTAATTAAAATCAAGTGGCGGCGCTAGCTAGTCCTTTGTAACGTCCTAATGATAAAGAGTAGCTTTACAAAAACTCAATAACATTTGTTCTGAACTTTTGTGTACATAATACAGTTTAAGCACAAAAGTTTAAAACGAATTTAAGATTGATTACAGTTTCTTGACAAGTTTGCATTGTGATTAATAAAGAATACTTAGAGTTTTGTTACTAAAAATACTCGAAAAGTACTAAGTTACAATATTCATATTAGTAAGTTTGTTTGTCTGTAGTCTTTTATTTAGTGTTTATCTTGTTTGTAGTCCTAATAAACAAAATAAATAAATGAAATCTACAAGAATTGAAAAGATTTAAAAAGTCAGTCATTCAAAAATAAAATATAATAATCAACAAACTCAAATCAGTCAACAAAAGTTGCTCGTCTTTATGCTAATAATTGAGTGTCCCATCGAAATATGAGGGTAAGGGACTAAAGAGTGCATCTGTGTTTGCGCACACACTTGATCACTATAAATCTTGCGTGGCTGATCATTAAGATCGGCCGCCCGAATCGGTTGGAGATATTATTTTCAAGTCACGTATAAAACGTTATTTTTATAAGCATAAATAAAAATGTTATCTGTTTTTCCGTCATTCCCTCCCCTTTTATTGAAAGGGCTTGTTTAAATATCAACATGTAAGTAACGTCCGAGTTACATGCGTAAACAAATTTGGCAAATAAACGTGCGACCATGGGCAGCAAATGTTGTTAGCATACATAACGAGGACGGATAACAAATAAACAAAAAGTGATTTTTATCCACGCTCACTCAATAACGAGTGGGGAGACATGATCTTTCGTATTTTACGGGATATCGCATTTTTTTCTCTATTACATTTTACTTGTTTCATTTATTACTAAACTTTTAAAATTGTTAATAGCGATTTCGCAAAGTCTATATTTTACAGGATACTGCATTTTTTTACTATTAAAATTTACTTATGTCATGTATTAAATTTTGGGAATAGTGTGATTTCTAAACTTTTGAAATTATGAATAACGATTTCGCAAAGTTTAATAGATGCAGACTAAACAAAATCAACATTTTGTTTATGGCAAAAGGAAGCCAATAAAAAAGCAGATTAAAATGTGAAAGTATGTGAATATTATCAACATTATATTATATTTTTAAAATAGGTGTCTTCAGTAAAAAAACATATTTTTTTCCTTAAACATAGTAATTACATAACAATAGTACGAGTATGGACTAATCTGATGTTGTAGAATTTGTTTTATTCCATCAGATATTAATTTATTGATGCTATAATTCCATTTTAATGTAAGTAGTATAAAAAAGAAAGTAAAAAAGAGTAAACAAACTATTTTAAAAAATGTTAATGGTAAATTGTAACCACCGCTCATACACTTCAATATTGTCGGGGCAAGTCATGCTGCTGCCTGTACTTAGTTATTTGTCTTTTACACATCTTTATTTCGAATGGTCACCCTAATAACGAGAGAGGCGGAATTGAAAATGATTCTGAAAATAACTCGATATAAATACTGCCGAGCTTTACTGACTATGTTTTCATTCAATAAAGTCGAACGAACAATTTTGATCGTTACGGAAAATTGATCAAAAAAAATTCAGCATCCGCTGAAAACTGTAGAACCAAAACGTAGGATATACCTTTGTATATTATCATCGCTTGTTATTTAACATAATTAGTGGGTTATTTTTTGTCATTATGGTATTTTTTAGCCAAGTGCAAGAAGGTTCTCAATTTTAATCTTTTATTTTGATTTATAGAAAGGTTAAAAAGGTAACAAACATCCATTTTACGTTGAAAAAATATTTTTTTATAAAACTAAAATTAATCGAAGTTATAACTTCAATTTCATAAATTAACCATATCCATAACCATTACAAGATTTACATCATTAAAAACTAGTTTTACTAACAACATTTTGTAAAAAAAAACCAAACGAAGTTACCAGGAGCCCATAAGCTTAAAGGACGTGAAGATTCTCGCAGGACTTGGATTTCGAGATGTCGTTGATGCAAATCTTTTGAAGGAGTTCCCTGGCGATGCTTAAGGAGATATGTGTGCGAGAGCTGGCCAGCTTCGAAGGTTTTGACTCCTGTTGGGTCGGAATAAGACACATATTAGAATGACAGAGTTGCCACTTTTATGCAAATAAGGTAGGACTTCCGGAATATTGAAAAGTAGAAATGTAAATGTGGGCGTATTTTAAACTTAGATTGAATTCGTAACGATCTCTGAGACTTGACATCGGAGATTAGCATAGAATTAAGGTGGGATAATTGGTCGTTTAATGAAATGTTAATGAAATCAACATCTTGTCCATTTCATAAAAAGGTCAAACGATTTACTTTAGTAGTTCACATCTTTCTTATACTAGAGGTGAGAGCCAGTCCACCTTTGAGCTCTGCAAATAGACCAGTGCTACCTATATACCACCAGAGGATATTATAGGTACGCTGCAAAACTATGTTTTCTCTTGAGTACTTTGTCATAACAGCTACTTATCTAACTTCTACTTTAAACACGGAATAGTATTGTGACAAGCAGGCCTGCCGCCAGCTGTTTTGGCTCCCGCGTACAATACCGATTATGCCACCCTAGTCTCCCTACTAACTAGCTACGCTACTGCTGAGAAGTCGCTCAATTTGCCGCCGCAAGTATCAGACTAACCTGTTTCCCTTGCTTCTTGGCTTGCTTCTTCTCCCGGCTCTCCTTCAGCCGGATCTGCTTGAGGATGCCGACCAGCAGTTCGTCCACGTTGTGCTGGATGCCGGAGGATGTCTCGATGAACTTGCTGTCTTTTGTCGTTGCTAGGGCTTTTCCCTCTGAGTAACAAGTGACATTAATCATTATCTAATAATAAGCTGAGCGAAACCTGGTAGCATATAAATCAGTCCTTTCGTAACGACTGAGCATATGTACCTGTAACATCCAAAGATGACCCTCAGCGCTAAAGAAAGCTAAATAACCCCTCTGTTTAGCTTTTTTCGGGTCTAAGAACACTGGTAAATCGACTGAATACTGCTTGTGGTCAACTTGGGAGACCAATTCTTCAGTCCTAATTACCGGAGCTGATTCTACACTTTTACCACTTATCGAAACCTGACTGGCACTTGCTAGACCTGCTTTGATTCTTTATAGGATAATAGCTAATTGTTCTTAGGCACGGTAAACGACCAGCCCACCAGCCAAGTTGGTAGAAACTGATTCACGTCTCTCACCACTGGTCGACAACTATTTGGCCAAGTCTTACTTCATTCCCAACACCCAGTGGTAATGTTGGGAATGAAGTAAGACTTTGGTCTATTTTGAACTACTTACGTACTAAATTGGAGACCAGCTTAGTCCTGATGATAAAAACTGAAGGAGAACACTCACGATTGAAAGAAACCTATCTGGCGCTCGCTGGTCTATATTGTTTCCAACTTTCCACCAGCGTCATCGTTCAGTCTATTCTAAGCTTTTGTGGTAAGAGTTGAGTAATGACACCCACCATTTCTTGCAGAGAGGTCTTTGAGTGGAGTGGCTTTGAGGAACTTTCGCGTACAGGAAGTTGCAGCCGTGGCAGGCCCTCACAGGTAGGTAGACCTAGTAAGGGTCGCGGAGGGTCCTTGGGTGCGGGTGACACAGGACCGATCCGTGTGGAAAATATTGGGGGAAGCCCATGCCAGCAGTGGACGTTGACAAAAATGATGATGACGATAATGACCCACCATTGGTTGACACCTGTCTGGCCCTCGCCAAGTCTGCCTTATTCCCAACCAACACCACCGTCCGGTCTACTGTGAACTGCTCGCGCGCCAGGTAAGAGACCAGCTCTCCAGCGCGGATGAAGGACCCGCGAGCCACCACGGAGTAGACCACCACACACGCATGAGGCTCGTAGGTTGAGAGGCAGTTCTCCACCTGCGGATTAGAGGGGTATCTTGGTAAGAAAAGTAGTTGTGAGGCTTCTGGTAGCCTATTTAGTATTTACCAATCTAAAACAGGAAATATTTCACGCATTATAAAACTAAATCGTGTTTTTTGTGACAGGTGTCAAAGGCGTCAGGCAAGCAGACGGATGACCTGACGGTAAGCGCTTGCCGCCACCTGTGTCACCAGTAGAATCAAAAGTGCGTTACCAACCTGTAACCCCCTTTCCACCAATAGGGCCTCCGGTACCCACACTCAGTCAACGAAACAACGCAGGCGCTGCTTCACGCCGGTCTTCTGTAAAGCTGTAGTATCACTCCGGTCAAACCGGCCCATTCTTGCCGATGTGTGGCTCTTCCACGGTAAAACCATACACATGTGTAGCTTGTAAGTTGAGAAGTACTTTTCCAAGTGAAAATATGAAAAAATCATTTCAATGCCACTGGATCCCGTTCGTTCCAGGACGGTTTCGTTGTAGGCCCTCAGGGGGTAAATTGAGTTCTGATGTTTCCCTTTCCTTTGGATATTTTAGGTTATTTGCTGAAAATGTCTCAACCAAGTGCATTTTCATGTTCATTCGGGGAATAAAGCAAATATAAAAATATTTTCTGAACTCATTTTGATTGTATAATGCATTTTACGAGTCATTGGCATTGGTACTAAAGGCGTTACGAGGATACCCGAGGCGACTAGAGAACGGAAAAATAAGACTTTAAAATATATTGCTGTCTCGTATTGGGCCACAAGAGGGCAATCTATACTTTTATGAAGAGATACTTCATAGGCCGAATGGCTTTAGTTAACCGAAAACACGAAAGCTGTGGGTCGATGTAATTGGACCAGCAGCCATTATGGTTTCATTTCTGAATTAGGTCCTCAATCAGAAGTTATATGAATGATAAATATTAGTAAGCTACCCTTAAATTGTTTCCAACCGAAAAGAATCGCAGAACATAGTGACTCAATCATGACTACAACACATAGGCTTGCAATGCAGAATAGTAAAACTAGTATTTTATACATTTAGTACACACGGAACTAGGATAAATATCAAGGATGTCAATTCAACTGAGTCACATAAAACTAAAAAGCGGTCACGTTCATATCGTTCTTGTTCTTTCCTAATCGTTACATAGTTTTTTTGGGATACTGGGAAATTTACTATTACGTCAAAGTCGATGAAAACCTACGATGAAGGTAACGGTACGATTTTATACAGTGACTGCCGTCTGACCTTCGCAACTCTTTAACAGGGATACAATAAAATGATCAACTGACCGACATCTCCGTGCTAGGGTGGTCGATGAAGATCAGCTCCGACTCCTCTCCATCCAGCAGCACCGACACCGACTTCTCACGAACTCGTCATCTGCAACAACACTTCCATTGGCGAAAAGTCACACCTATATTCTATATTTACAAAGAGGTAAACTCTATAGACAACGACAAGGCTTATAGGTAAACCGAAAAAGCAAAACACATGTGTGATGTAATCGAAACCCAGCGCCATCTATTGGTTGAATGGGAACTAATGTCCCGAAACGAAGTGAGGGCGAGCCACTTGTATTTAATAAACGCATTATTAAAGCATAGGACTTTACAGCCACGAGCGCAGCTGTAAAGTCACATCGCGTGATGCTGCTTGAAACATCTGCCACAGATGTGAAGGCCTATGATGATGATGATGAAACACGATATCGACTACCTACACACTTACGCCTATTTACATCGATATAATCTCTAGATACCTACCCTGCCGCGCTGACAATAAGAGCAGTAAGTCGGTTTTTGTCAAAAATTTGTTAACATACATACACATAATATAGGTACAACATACATACATATCCTGGATGTTAAGTAAAGCTAGTTTTACTTTTGTTGTTCTGTCTTTACTTGATAGTATAAAAAATATTAAGTTTGAAGAAATTGTCAATAACCTTATTGCATTGAAAACTTTTTCAAACTTAATGATATTTGTACAACAATCGACAAAAATCGACTCACTGCTCATATTTTTATACACATTTCCATACTGAAAGCGTTTGAAAAAGTTATCCCATCAGCACTGTCATTAGTAGTTACAGCTATATTTTGAATGAATTCGAATATACCGTCGAGATCGAAATCAAAATGTAGTATTACATTTTCGATCATAATTATATAAGTAATTGGTTTTAATTCTGAATATGCCAAATGGTGCTCTTTTGCGAATGGAGCCTACAATGGCAGCGATACTTTTAACGCGTTCACGGTGATCGAAGCCCATTAACAAAAAACGAGTTACTGCAGTTGTGTCAATAAGCTGACACTATACACACTATTTCTTACACGCTTGATTTGCCACTAAAAGTAATATAAACCTTGTCTCCTATCTATATTCTACTTAACTTTGTTCACGAATATGGCTGAAAAGCTAAAAGCCGTTAATATACGTGGTAAAGTAAATTGATAGTTACGACTTTATTCACAGCAAATGATAGTTACGACTATATTGCAGAGTAATAAAGGCGTAAGTGCTTTTCACACCTTAACAGAGGCAATAAAGAGAGTATAATACCGCAATAAGCTGCGTCGGTGAATAAACTACTTTATTGAATTTATTTTCTGTTATTAATAGTAATAATCTCATCTTTCATCTTTGTATGGTATATTAGTGAATAAAAATAAATAAATCCGCCAGATAATCACACCAATCAACCTGGTCTCAAACTAGGGCAACCTGTACTACGAGTATGAGTACAAGATGACGATAGTTAACTGTTATTTAGTAATGTTTTTTTTTGTATATTTTAAAGACCAGTCGTAATCCTGATGTTATATATTTTTGTAAATTTGGCTATATTGAGAAATAAATAATAAATAAGTAAATATATTAAAAGCCTATCTTTATAGCTTTTTATTGAATTGTTGGTTCTAATTGATATGACGTTTTGGACTAAACTAACTGAACTAATGTCCCCCCGACACTAGTCTATACTATTTATAAAGAGAAACACGAAACGCTTGCGCGATGTAATTACCTACACAGCGCCATCTACTGGTTCATTTCGGGATTCAATGATCCCGAAGCGAAGTGAGGGCGGGCACTGTATAAAATGTGCACTAAAATAATAAGTCTAAATCACAACGTACACTTGCGTTTAAAATCAAACATTTAAGTACAAGTTTGACAAAACAGACAGAGATACTACCTCTAATCAAATCACAACCGTACCTTCTATTTTTGGACGTTACCTTCAGAGAAACACTCTGTAGACATTTAAATTACAATATGAAACGAAAAGGTCTGAAGTTGATAAATGTTTGAATACCCTTTTAGTGGGAAATATTTTCCCAAAGTGGGAACTTGTCTGCCATTTGTAGGAATAAGGTGTAGCAGAAAGGTTTGATGATATATAAACTATTCAGTGCTGTATAAAGGTTGTGGTAATTAAATTAAGATGTTCGGGGAATTTATTATGAAGAGGTGAACATATTTCCAAGAAAATTACGTAAGACTTTTTAGTGATGTCCTAAGTCTTGTACAACGAGATTTTAATACAACGTGAAAACTTAAAAACGAATGAAAAGGTATTGAATAGAAGTATATTTGATGTTTATTACTTATTCTAGTCCTGTCTCTTTTTCTGTCCGCCACAATGTATATAATTTAATTAAAGAAAAAAAACAATGTATTTTTTTTAAATCTCAACGAGGTACTTACGCCTTTATTATTTGATTTTTTTTTATAAAAGTCATTCCATAAAATTATTTTTCATCTCTAACTTAGAACTACGCAATAAAATCTCACAATATGTACATGTTCGTTCAAAAATAGATCTAAATTACACGGCTCATAGTGAGAGCAAAATACAGAGCTCGTAGGGTGAAAATTACGGGTAAATAGGGGTCATAATGCTAGAGATGGTCCATTCAAGGTTCCACAATTGACTTCATATACTTACTTAAATATTAGGTTGAATATTACCTAAACCATGACGAATGATGAATTAATGAATATCATTATCGCACACAACACAGAGGTATACAATATACAACCTGTACAGAAACCTCCTTTAATAGAAACATCCGACGTATATGTATGAGATGACGTATTTACAAATGAATTTCCATAGAACAATTATTTGGTAGTAGGTAATTAAATTTCAGCGTTCTCTGATTTCTTGTATCAATTAATTTGATCAAATTTACCGTGTATTTAATTAAAGATAATAGAGACAACATTGTTAATTATTAGCAAAACGATTCTGATGATATCATATAAAATATTTTATGTTTTCAATATATCAAATAATTGTCAAAGATAAAACAGATACCACTGATGTATGTAATTTTCTTAGTAAACAATCGATGTCTTCGAATATGTCGAAACACCAACTATGCAAATGTATCGGTTAACACTACCAAACATTAGATAGATAAATAGATATTCCTTATTGCACAGAAATAGAATACATGAGTGAAACAACAGCTATAGCTGTCTATAGCTGTTGTTTCACTCATGTATTCTATTTCTTTCGTTTCTTTCATTTGTTCAATTCACAATTACAAACCATAATATTATGCCATTCTTCCGGCTCCATTATGGCTATATCATGTAATAAACATGCATTTTAGGTTTTATTCATTGTGGTGGTTACCGATTCCTCATCACCCTTAGGGTCAGAATGCTTACCACTATTCATAGATAATTCACTAAGCTAAGTTCAGGAAATCAGTCGAACGTGCACAGAATTTTGTCCTTTAAAGTGATCAGGCAGCGGTAAACTCCGTTAGATGTTATGTTAATATACATTTACTTTTTAGTTCAACAATCACTAATCTAAAAAATAAAGATACTAAAATAAGAAACCACAGTCGAAAGCTTGAAGGAAAAGCATGCAGTGCTCGAATCAAAATAGTAAAATTAAAAAAGACACCATAAAAAAACATAACTTAATTTAATTATTTAGTCCTGATTGGACCAATCTTTATTAAAGTTTGCCACAAAAAAAATAAGTATACCTCATTATGTTGCCCAGGTCTTACAGGTATACAATGAAAAAAGTTTCATTCAAATCCAGCAGTTTTGAGTTTAGCGGGAACAAACAGACAATAAAACTTAAAAAATATGTTTTTTTAACCTTTTTGTCTACCTACGTCTTGGTCACTCTAATCTCAAAACTTCTGAACGGATTATTGAATGAAACTTACTGTTTTTTTTTATCCTAAGTAATTTTTAGATACATTTACCTTATTATTTTTATTTTATTTTACCAGAGCATTATTTAACCACTAATTTATTTTCGGATAAAGATTGGTCCAATCGGGCCTTTACCTACTGGGTTGATATTTTTCATTTTCTGATGAGATAGGGAAGTTGATATTAAGGTTAGGTACTTTATGTTCAACTAAGTAACCAATAGGTACTAAGTAATCTATATTTAATGTTGTTTTTTATCAATTAACATCGTATACATCATAGGTTAAAAAATATATATAATTCTAAATTTTTTATGCTATTTAATTGTGAAGAAAATGACAAACTACAAAAAAAAGCATTCAGAAAAATAAACAGGCAGGTTTGGCTAATGCAAACTTAGTTGACATACCAAATATAAAGGCGGTTACACACTGCTCCGCACGGTTCACACCGTGAGTAGGAGTGCCAACCTAAGAACTTACCACGTTTTGCTTCGCCATACGTGAGCAAGCAAAAAGAAGTTTTGTTATTTACAAAAGAGTTAGCGTTAGCCAGCCAAACATATATTATACTAAGGTTGTGTTTTCTTTGGCAAGCGAAAGCGGATATGTGTTAATCTATTTTATTAATCACTTTCAAGTAATATTTTCAGTATTTTATTTTACAAAAACAACTAATTAATAAAAATACTCTTAAAACAGTAACTACAACCACAAAAAAAAAATGCATAAATAGTTACTAGTAATAAGTTTTTGCTCTCATTTATAATAGAAATCTCTTAATATTTCACGAAAATAATTACACGATAGATAGAAATACAGCAAACAGTTTTTTGAAAAAAAAAACAGCCTATAGAACCCAGCAGTTAGAAATTAAGAACAGCGAGTATCTAAAGCAATGTTGTTGAGAAATGCAATAATTTACCAATTATCTAATAATACAATAGGCTGAATATATTAAGATAATATAAAAAACGATAAGTTGAAATAAAAAATATCTTGATATTCTTCCCATCGAAGACCTGTATCCATTCAAATAGTTAATTGCTCACGCTATCCGCTCCCGCCACCGCTCGTCACTAAGATCAAAGCCACAATAACAGCCCGAAGCGTTAGTGTAATCTACTTTCATTGTATTTCGCCTACTCTTTGTAAGAAACGCGCGTTCGAGCCGTGACCTTTCCGCAGATTTGTGTTAAACGCTACACATTAGTCTAGTGGTGCCTTAATGCAAGACCAAGACGAAAAAAGAAAAAAAACTATATAAAACGCAAAAGGCGACGTTTGAGTTTTTAATTCATTAATTCTGAATGAAATATGATATTGACTGCCACGAGTCTTTGATTTAAGTAAAACTTAGGTACTCTTTTTAAGTTCTACTGACAATTTTGAACGATTAATGAAACACTCAATCGTCTGCCACGAGTCTTTGCGTTTAGTATACCGATGATTTTTTCTTCAAAATATGGGAGGTTATCTGAATGAAGCAGATATTTTTTATATAGGACTAGTTTAATTATGTAATGCATTAGTAGGTATAATAATTTTGTAGCTTATACACATCAGATTAACAAAATCTGTCTTTCCTCAATTGATATTCAACCTAATGTGTTTGACAGTAAGAGAACAGTCACACAGACAGTTTTTTACACTTTAATGTGTGGCTGTACTGTATGGCTTTAGTATGTGGCACTTTTAGTAGATTAAGTACATTTCATTTTTTAGCATTATATTTTGAAGTTCATTTTGTTTTTCTCGTAGGTATCTCCTTTCGACGCATCAATGTAAGTTTTGGACTGGTAGAGAATTTTTGCCTATTGTATAAACGTTTGTGCAATAAAGTTTTGAATAAATACTTCAATATGCATTCTGCCAGATCTATGTATGTATGTATATTATAAATCCTGTGCACTCACTTTGCACCTAGAGTGGTCTTGCATTTTTGCATAACAAATCTCGGCAGTTCTTAATTACAAGGTTTTGGGCAACCCTAAAGCCTTGACTGTCGTCCTTTAGTCGAAGGGCTAAATAAAATATTATTTTATTACGAGACATATTATCGTTTCGTTAATATACCTTGTCCTTCGTGTTTGCAGAGCCACAGCTATGTTCTACTTGTACGCAACTTGGCTAATAACCCATTCTAATAGGTATTATATGTTTTATCATCATCATTATCAGCAACCCACGCTCGTCCACTGCTGGACATAGGTCTCCCCAATGCACGCCACCGCTCCCGATTTTTGGCTACTCTCATCCAGCTCACTCCAGCCAGCCTTCGAATGTCGTCATCCCATCTTGTAGCAGGGCGTCACTACGTTTACCGAGTCGCGGTCTCCACTCAAGGACTTTATGGCTCCAACGGTTGTCAGTTCTGCGGCTAATGTGACCAGCCCACTGCCACTTCAGTTTGCTAATTCGGTGGGCTACCTATATGTTTTATAACCTTGTGCAATATAAGACTTGTCCGTGGGAGAGTCCCGCTTTGGCATGAATGGACATGTTTCACTTTTTACCACAGCTTCACACAAATCGGTGTGAAGCAGCGCCTGCGCCGAGTCGCGAAGTGAGTGAGGGTACCGGAGGCTCAATTCAAAGGGGATAAAAGGTTGGGTTAAACTCGTGACTCTACTGGTGTTGCAGTGTGTATGGATGGCGGAAATATCTTTTTCATCAGGTGGTCCGTCTTCTTGTCTGCCACCTAGCACATAAAAAAACTGGTTATTTACTGGTGTAAACAACCAGTTTTTTTAAATAACCATATTAATGAAAAACTGAGGTTAAAATATCGTACTTAATTGTCTTTAACCTACACTTAGTGGTTCTGCCACCAGGTCAAATTGAGATACGCTTTCACAGTTTGACCTTGTAGGACCAATCTGCAAGCCCTGAAGCGAGGGTAGTAGTTGAAACGCGATACCCATTAGCGGTTAATTGCCGACGATCCCGGCCCGCCATTTTGTATAGTGTTAGTAATATCTTACGAAGAAAATGTGTAAGTGTATTATAGTAATATCAATTAAAAAAAATATCAATAAAAAAACTGAGGTCCTTACAATACTTTTTACATTTTATTATAAGCTACATTAACCTATTGTCTGTGAATAGCTGTCAAAAAAATAGCACACTGGTATGTGGCACTTTTCAAAGCCGTGATGGCGCATGGACTCTAATCAGTCTAAGTTTAAAATAATGCCATTTTTGTATGACACTCATTGATTTTACTATTGTTATTGTTAGTCAGATAACTAATGTATATTCTAGACCGTATTATGCTCAGAAAAGTGTTTCATTTATTTGGCACATGCCTTAGACTTCGAAGTTTCATCGAAATTTCTCTCACTCAAGGAAAATGCATATTTTAATATATTTTTTTACATACTACTGAATTTTATTTACAACACACATAAACTGTTAAAAGAATTCACGAAAAAAATCGACAAAATCATCGTTACATCGGAGCGTGCTCAAAATACGAGTAATTCCGACGTGAAACAATAAATTGCTTCACGAAATTCCTCAGCCTAATCTGTTTTAAACGGTTTATTTAAATTAGCTGTCGAATCACGCCTACCTATTGCGTTAAGTTAATTTTGCCATCTGGGACATAACAAGAACGTTTCGTGATAAAATTGTAGATAAGGTGATTTGGTTCGGTTTCTATCTCTATACACAATACCATATTGAAAGCGTCTGGAAAAGTTATCCCAACAGGCGCCGTCATTAGTAGTTTTAAAGCTATAGGTATTTTGAATTTCGAACATGCGGTTAGCTCGTAAAAAAAAAGGTTGTATTTTTAACCGACTTCAAAATGGAGGAGACCCGTATGTTTTTTTTTTTGTATGATATGTTACTCGATTTCTCGAGCAATTGTGAATGGATTTTATTGATTCTTTGTTTGTTTGGTAGGCCATCATTCAGCGGTGGTCCCATATACATTTTATCAAAATTGACTAAGTAGTTTAGAAAAAATTGTGACTGTAAAATGTAAAATTTTTGGGTTTTATTAGTCCCTAATCCATAGTAATTGGTTTTCCAAAAATGCCAAATAGCGCTGTTATGTGAAGAAAGCTTGTCATTGTCGGCGGTTTGATTTACATAATATTCGTTTTTACCTACGAAAATGCTGTTTTTTTTTTTTCTAGACATAACAATATTTTTATATGAGACCAGAGATCAACACACAATGTTTCTTTAGATATTTTAGCGCTTCTATCAAAGGTTTTTTTAAGTAAGCTTATAGAGTCCTACTGCTTGACAACGGCCTCCCCCAAGTTCCTCCATAGATCTCTGTCCAACGCCTTTGAAAGAAAGAAAGAAAGAAAGAAGAAATGTTTATTTGGTACCAAAAAATACATGTAACACAAAAAAAAATCAACATTGATTGACAATCTTGGACATACATAGAAATCGTCACACCATCTTTTTTCATGGGCCTGCCCCGTCGACGGTGACGATCGGCCGCCATTATCAAAGCTAGATTACTCGTTAAAAAAGTTATGAGTTTTTTTTTTGTAAACAGCTCTAGTTGGTTAGTTTCGAGTGGTCAAACGTAATAATAAGTTAGAACTCGTTTACCTTAACTCGTTTAATGCCGTTACCTAATATTTATTATTATTGTTTTTATTACTCTTATTCACGTATCCATCATATAACTTGAAGAAAAACAGATTAAAAGCAAATAAAACTAAGTCTGAACTACGAGCAAGTAAATGTTTCATAACAACTTCACTTAGACGATTAATCCTGGCCGAGTAGCGGCTAGACTGAAGCCACTCGATATTAATAATTCCAAACATGAAAGTGTTTAACTTGCATGAACAACAAACATACGTACAAGTACAGACATAGTAAAAGCTTAGTGTTGGTAGGACAGTTTTTTTTATTGAGGACAATCATGATGGTAAGCGGCCGTGAGATCCAAATATGAGATTGACAGTCACAAAAAAACAGACAAAATGTCCATTGAGTCTGTCACTCTCACCCTGAAGGCCTGCTGAGATGCCGTTTTACGCCCCGCCTAAAAACCCAGAATTGTAAGAAGGAGGAAACACTTGACTTGACATGTAAGATATACATACATGTTACCAGTTCTACCGTGGGAGAGACACGTTTTGGAATGGACCCGGCTCGACCGGAGTGATACCACGGCCTCACCTAAGACTTTTTTTATAGTATAGGAAGGCAAACGAGCAAGCGAGTCACCTGATGGTAAGTGAACACCGCCGCCCATAGATATCTGATACAACAGAAGGAGTGCGGATGCGTTGCTTGTCAGCCTTTTAGGAAGGTTTAGGCTCGTTCATAACTAAGACTAGACTATCATCTGCTTTTATTTTGTTAGCCTATACTATCCCACTGCTAGGCAATAGCCTCTTCAGACATCCGCCATTGGTCTCAGTCAGTAGCCAGCGCTTGCCAATCCTGTTTGTACTTTATTATAGACGCGCGAGTTGACGACAAGAAAAAAAGGTAAAATCGAACCAAACGAGATAAAATCGAACCAAACGAGGTAAAATGTAGTAGAACCGTTACCCGTCTGTTGGCTTGTAATGTATGACGATTTTAGTGCACCTCTCCGGGTTTATAACATAACCTATCCATTACGAAAAGCAACTATATAGGTAGTCACGCGCCAGTCAATCGTTTGTATAGCTCAAAAAGTCACAACATTTTTTTTAAGGTGATAAGTGGCAGACGAGCAGACGGATCACCCTATGGTAAGCGATTGCCGCCACCCATAAACACCTGCAACACCAGTAACCTCCTCACTCGACGAAACACAGCGCAGGCACTCACTAGTAAAATTACTCTAACCTACTTTCCTACACCAATACTATGGTTTAGCCAGTTCAAGCGTATAATGTTTTATAGCGTCGTACCCGCGACCCCTCCCGGCTCAATCTTCAGCCAACAGGTGCTCAAATACGGAGTCTTTTAGGACTTTATTTACGAGAGAGGATCCCCAAATCTGAACTGAGAGATAATTTTGGCAGCTTTGATGAAAATGTAATCGCAGTTTTATTTCACTGCGAACCACAACTCGGCTCGGTAAGCGTAGTGTTGGACGCCCTGCGACTAGATGGGATGATGACATTCGAAGGCTGGCTGGTGTGGGCTGGATGAGAGTGGCCGAAAATCGGGAGCGGTGGCGTGCATTAGGGGAGACCTATATCCAGCAGTGGACGAGTGTGGGTTGCTGATGATGAATGCGTACGAGATTATCAGTTAAAATGTCAGACTATATCTTCTCTAATCCCAATGGCCTTTCTAACCCCTCTTTTAGGGACTTTTAGATTAGTCTCTTTTTTATGTTTCCAGATGAGCAGTATACACCTGATGGTAAGCGATTGCCACCGCTCATAGAAACTCGCAACATAAATACAGTCACAAGTGCCAATTGGGCCACCGGGACCCTCACACGACGAAACACAGTGCAGGCGCCGCCGCGCTTCTGTGAGGCCGTGATATCAATTCGGTCATCCGTATCGTGCCGAATCGTGGCTCTCCCATGGTATGTCCCATGACAAAGTACAAGTCATCGCTTCTACGATAAACTAAAAGAACAAAGTAAGTAAAAAAATAAAACAAAATAAGATAGGGCTGGCAACAAAAAAACCAATAATTAGTCTTCAGAAAATACCTCAATCACTTCAGCAAAAAAAATCTCAAAAACTTTTAAATTGAAATTCCCATCAATATAATTTGAAAGTAATCCCCGTGTCTGACTAAGCACACCTGGTAACCCTGTATTAGAGTTTGACGAGGGTCGAGACAAATGCGATTTCCCAATAACTCCCCGGGCGACCGCACTGGGCCAATATTGCCGGAATCCATTGATACACAAGGCCTACAATGTGCTTGTACGTATTGTAAGTAGCTTTTTGTATGCGACATAAACTTGAACATCTACTTACTGCCTCGATTTTCTTACATTGAACGCCCACACTGATCGAGTTTGGTTTGCTACTAAAATATTTTTCAAAATTAACTTTCTAGCGGCCACCCGCGACTTCGTACACGTGGAGTTGGACAATCCACACAATATATTTTTATAAATTGTAGCCTATGTGTTATAAACTTCATTGTAATGTTTCATTAAAATCCATTCGGTAGTTTTTACGTGAACGAGGAGCAAACATCCATTCATCCATACTTACAAATTTTCACGTTTATAATATTGGTGGGGTACTCAAACGCCTCGTTGGTCTAGTACAGTGGTTCTTAACCGGTGGTCCGCGGACCACTGGTGGTTCCTGAAGGCATTCCAAGTGGTCCGCGAAGACATCGTAATAAACAAGTGACGTGACGTGATGAGTCAAGTCAACACAACGCAAACGGCGCCGCGACGCATGTCCGAAGTGTGTGGTCCCTGACACGATAGAATTTTGGCAAAATGGTCCCTCATGACTTAAAGGTTAAGAACCACTGGTCTAGTATATAAGTCCATGATTCCGAGGTCGAGCGAAAGTATGTTTCGAATAACATAGATAGATAGATAGATAACGTTTATTGGCCACAAAAGCAAATTACATTAGCAAATAATTAATAAAATTAACATAGTTCGGGTTTGTTATCACCAATCCGCATTGGGCAACCGTGGTGATTACCCTAATCCCATCATAGTAGCGATGACTTGATTTCTATGATGGAGGCCTTTGCCCTGCAAGGTATAGGCTGTTATTTTACTTTTATAAGTAGCAATAACATAATATGCTTTTCATTTTAGGGACATTTTACAACGATTTTTAAGACATTTATCATAAAGCACTATAAGATAAAAGTGCATACTTTATCTATAAGCTGTCGCTGTCCTGTGAGGACTTAGCTTTTTGCCGTCATGAATATTTTAGTGGGCATACATTAAGTTTCATGCTTCGGCGAATTTCATTCAACCTGTTTATACAAACAAATTGTGGCCCTCACTTAGTTTCAAGGCATTAGTTCCACAAAGTACCAATAGATGGCGATGGACGTCGATTCCATCGCGCTCACATCGGTTACCTCACAGTTACTCTACATGGCTTTTTCTCGCTCTTACAAGAATGGTAGATACGTGTTTACATGCACGTGCGTAATATGACCACATTCGTTTATTCGTAGATCCTGTACTCGTGTACAGGGTGTTAATTATTCACACAACATCCCATACATTGACCTGGCTCCGTACTTAGTAGCTTAAACACTTGTGTTACAGATATCAGACAACGAAGGATCACAAATATAATAGGTACTTAAATGAATATACTCGTAAGTATAACACCCAGACAAGGAACAAACACAAGTGTTCATCGCACGAATGTTTGTCCAGGGTGGGAATTTGAACCCACGACCTCTGGCGCATGAGGCAGGGTCACTACCAAATGCGCCATCTGGCCAGTCATAATATTGTTTTGTGGGGTGTATTTTAGCTATGATACTCAGTAGATAAGAAAACCCCTTCAATGAGAGGGGGTTCTAGTTTGCACCTAAGCATGGACCACCTAAGGATGGATGAACGCCCCGTTGGTCTAGTGGTTTAGGTACCTGGCCGTGATCTCGGGTTCCCGGGTTCGATTCCCGGGTCGAGCAAAAAGTATGTTTCAAATTTTTCGAACATAGCTCGGGTTTGTGATCACCAATCGTGATTAAGCCTAATCCTATCATAGTAGTGATAACTTGATTTCTATGATGGAGGCCTTTGCACTGCAGTGGGACAGTATATAGGCTGATACTTTACTTTACTTTACTTATGGACCTCTGGGTTTTTAAAATCTATGTGCATATTTCTACTAATAGTTCGGCGGTGAAATGGCACACGCGAGTCGGTTAAGCAACATCCAAAGAGTCCTCTACTAATACCGACCGAATGGTTATCCCAAACTTTAACCCTTTTTTTGTAACTCTTCAAAATATAGTTTATGAAATTGATTCCTTTGCCCACGGGCCTGCCTGTCAGGTTGACAGCCCGCCCCTGTCAGCTGTCAAGCGCAGCCCCGACAACGTGTGACGTCAAACAGTTTGAATTACGCGTTTGCCTACGAGGAAAAATCGACTTTTGGGCTACAACATTTTTACGTAGTGAAGTTTGGCAAATAATACAATTTAATAATATGTTTTTAGTTAATAATAAAAATATGTGTGCTTTGTGTGGGATGCCGCCCTGTGGGGCACCTGAGATATCGCTGGAGGGACGAAGTCGCCAAGAACCTTAGAGCACTAAATGTGCGTGATTGGTCGGATTTGGCACAAGACCGTACTAAACGGCGAACTTTGACGTCGGAGGCCAAGATCTACATTGGATCGCTGACAGCGTAGTACCTAAGTAGCAAGTAAGTAACTACTAATGTGTTTTTGATTTTTTTAAGGAATCGTTTCAATTTTTAGTTAAAAAAACTGTGCGTTATTGGCCCTGTGACATTTCGCCAGCCAAGAACTTATTCCCTGATTAATTTCCTTTAATTATACTCTCTCTCTTATCTGCCACCTCTCACATTAAAAAACCCACTGGCAAAACTAATGCGGCAGAGAAGGATCTGACGTCACGGGATATGACGCGTGCAATCGACAGGCGGAGTGGCCTGTCATTTGCGCGGGTACGAGTGACGTCAGATGTGTTCGCCCACACAGGGCTATCAAATATTTTTTTCAAGATTTTTTCGTCATAGCTTTGTTAAACAACGAAACTGTTTTGACTTCCTCAACCGTTGGTTAAGTGCTGCTTACACAAATATTTAAGTCGAATACATTATGTGTCACACCACACACAATACATCATATGGACGAATCCGCAGGTGTTATTTCGGGTGGGTCTTTCTTATGCTTTTTTTTTCAACGTTAAGTATGTATGCTTTTAATTTTCACTTGGATATCCATGTGAAAATAGACAAATAAAGAAAAGTATCAATCTATATACCTACCTACCTGCATTTTCACTGGAGTTTAGCCCTCCATAATAAAAATCCAGACTTAATCACCATCCTTGCCTTATGCAAATTGGTGATCACAAACCCGATCAATGTTCATAAAATCGAAGTTACTTTCGATCGTGCTGGACTCGGGAATTGAATATTTTGACTTTATGTAAACTACTATTCTCATATTCTACGCCAGGACTTATAGGTAAACCGTAAACACGAAACACTAGCGCGATACAATCAACGCTCAGCGCCATCTATTGGTAGACAGAGGAACTACAGTCAAGAAACAAAGTGAGGGCGGGCCACTATAGTCAAATAATTGAATGTAAAAACAAAAACCGGTCGGTATAGTAGGACTACGATCAGAAGGATCTCCCAGTGACTTTGACAGGGGGGCGCTGTACAGCATATTTTCTATGCGAAAATGTCAATCAACACTGAAACTTGTAAGGGAAACAGCATTAGTTCTGAATTTTGCCAGAAGCCAAATAACCGTGAGGCGACTATAAAGTATAAAGATCAAGGACGGAAATACTTCAACCATGAATAGTGGTAATGTACAACACATCTAAGTATACAAAACTGTCAAATGTCTTCAATATACTCTCATCTTACTATCATACACATTAGGTTGAATATCAATTGTGGTAATTTGACAGGTTGTGGTAAACTGATGTCTACTGTACCAACACCTTTAATCAAAGCCAGCTCTTCAATAAACATTAAGTATATTGGAGAGAATTTGTAACATGGTGGCTTATGTCGAAATCCTCTCGTAAATAATGAAAATATATCTGTCGCATTCAAACACATGACGCACAGGGCGTATGAAAGGGATGGTATAGAGATTCGTTCGTGAATTCCGTTTCGTTTAGGCCCTCCGGTGTAGATCTTATAATAATTAAGTTAGTAACTATCTCCTACGTGTAGTTCGTTGGTCGTATCCTCTGACGCGGTATAATTGCAATCAACATTATAATTAAAGCAAAATTACTTACCACGACTACGTGCGTCTAGGCACGGAGAAACAACGTAGGTATAAGTTTATAGGGCAACTAGCTGTTACCCGCGACTTCGCCCGAATTCGCTTCGCGGAATAGTATTTTTGAGTAGCATTTTTAATTATTTAATAAATAAATTGAGACAACATCACATACATTGTCCTGGTCCCAAACTAAGGTTTTCCCTTGTACTATGGAAACCAGAAACAACGAAGGAACTACAAACACCCAGACCCAACACAAATATGTGTTTCATCAACAAACATTTGTGTTGGTGCGGGAATCGAACCCGCGACCCTTGCGTCTCAACCGGAGGTCTCAATCATTTTCATCCCCCTTTTTAACCCCTTTTTCGCAATAAAAAGTAGCCTATGACCTTTCTCAGGAACTAGACCATCTGTATAGCTGAGTAGTTTTGGCGTGAAAGAGTAACAGAACAGACAGACAGAGTTACTTTCGCATTCATTGTCTTGACGGTGTAATGAGTAATGAGTTGCACTTTAAAACGACGGCTGCGCTTGGAGTCCCAGGTTCGACCCCCGGGTCCTGTTAAAGGTGAAGCTGAAAGGGGGTTAAAAGTTGGCAGCGCACTTGCCTCTCTACTGGTATTGCAGTTGTCTATGGGCGGCGGCCCATACCATCAAGTGGTCCGTCTGCTACGCAGCCACCTATCATAATATAAAAAACTAGTGGCCTGCCCTCACTTCGCTTCGGAACCGTAATTCAGAAATAAACTAATAGATGGCGCTGTGCTAAATTACATCGCGCAAGCGTTTCGTGTTTTCGGTTTACCTTTAAGCCTTGTCGTTGTCTATAGAAGTTATCTCTTTATAAATGGTATAGAAGATAAAAGAAAAGGTAGCTATGGTGACAGCCCTAGCAAGCAATAAATCACACACATGGTACCGCTCCCAAAAAGCTACTCAGAAACAGAGCCAGGACCTTTATTGGAGCGTGTACCCTTTCAGTGCCAAAACATGATTGACATACCTATTTGTAATAGACAAAGAAAGGTAGAATAAACGCTCTGATATGGGTACGAGCTGTCCGTACTTATTAGAGCGTCAAAGGTGGTCAAAGTATACAAAAATTAAACAAATGAAAAGTATCAGCCTTATATACTGTCCCACTGCAGGACACAGGCCTTCATCATAGTAATTAAGTCATCGCTACTATGATGGGATTAGGCTTAATCACCACGCTTGCCTAATGCGGATTGGTGATTACAGACCCGAGCCGATTCGTTTATTAATTTTAAAATTATAAATACCTATGTTTAATGCTGCACAAATGCAGAGGTGTGCCTTGTTATCCGAAAAATGTACTAAATAAAAATAAAGCACCGACAATCACACCAATCAACCTATACTTACTCTGATTCATAATCATGTAAAGTAAACTGACACATGTCAATGTGTCATCCCCATACATTATCTCTCAATTTGACACATGCAAAATATCAAAATGCATAGAAACTTGTCATTTTCATCTGTCAGTTTACTTTACATGATTATGAATCAGAGTATAGTGTCAAACCAGGGCAACCCCTGTACTATGAACCCAGAACATGCATACCCAAGAAAACTTAGAAAATGTATTTCTTAAATTGACTTGACCGTGAATCGAACCCGGGACCTATCGCGCTTCGGGCGACCACCTTAACCACTGCGGCATCGAGGCCGTTGTAATGTTTTCGTATGCCGTAATAATTTTGTTATTTCTTTTTGTTTTGTGACCAATAGGCGTTAATCTATCTATATAACTTCTAAGATTTCTATACAAAACGGCAGTTTAATGCTCTAACCCTTATTATTTACTTCTGGTAGTAATGACGAAGCCACTACAGCCACAAAATAAAGACTCTGACACAGAAGGCTGACTGCCCACTAAGAGCTAAAAATATGTCATGTACTCACGCATGCGCACTAACGGGAAAAAACGCCTTTTCGACCACATTAATCCTAACTTAAGACATGAGATTGTCAAACTGTCGAGGTCTTTGGTAGAGACCGCGCGCTTATGTACTCATGCCGGGCAACAACCCTAGCATATGTCAACGAACTCTTCTAAATTCAACATCAAGGCTAAGTCAGCCTTCTGTGTCAGAGTCTTTATTTTGTGCTACAGCCCTAACCCTTTTTGTACTTTCTACGAGCGTTTCCCTAGTTTTATCTACTTATTATTTTCCTCGGGTGCGACGTAACGGGCGAGATAAGTCTCGTCCAATAAAAATGAAGCCTACGAACATACAGGGTGTACAGGCAAATAGTTGTTAGATATTTATTATTTATTTATTCTTTATTGCACAAAAAAGTACATAATGCTATGCAGCATTCTCTACCAGTCGACACTTGGGCGAGGCAGAAAGATCAATTATCTTTTCATAACAATTTTATGTGATAAAAAAGATACACTACAGGATGTATCTATTAACATTTGTCGCTTTTAAAAAAAGAAATACGCTCTTTCCTTTTTTTTTTGGTTTTCTGAATAGTAAGAGTAGTTCTCTGTATTGTGCAGACGAGCAAACGGATCATCTGATGATAAGCAATTAAGTAGTAATATTTTGGTAAAATTATTCGATGATGAATTCCATTTTTTACTCCGGTTTTTTTATACAGATCTACATGAATCCTATATTTTTAAGGTAGTATACTTTTGCCATGTGCAGTCTAATACAGTGGCTTTAGTATGCACTAGTAATTTAACATGTACGTGTAATTTAGCCCGAAATTAACTTGTAACGCCGATGAAGTAGAATAAAATTTTAAAGAACTCGTGCTTAAGAGTGATATATTGTATAACCAATCAGATACATATTAAATGTGAATATTACATCCTAAATAGCGGAGAAAAGTAGATAGCTACATGCACTAAGATAGTTTTAGAGTTTTTCGAAGCTCACAGGAACTAGGCTCGGGCATGCTATATTGAATATTTTCCTTTGTAAAGTATTTAAAAGTGTTTTAATGTTTTTAATTTATTATAATCTAGTTTTTCTTACACGGGTAAAAAAAAATATGTTTAAAATGTTATTAAGATTTTTTTTTCAATATTGTCACAGGCTCTATAACTTAAATCTGCGGAGATCACGTTTAAAATAATTTAAGTTCATTCTTTATTTTTTTCTCAAGATAAATAATAGGGTACAAGGTAAACTTTGAACGTTTATGGAAACACCCTGTATACTACTTTTGTCTAGAGGAAACTCGTTTTAATTGAATTAATTATGTTTTAGACGCCTAAATTAGTGCAAAATGTATTGAAAATCCATATACAGTACCTTACCTAAAGCAGTCTGAAACACTATTTTGAAAACGTCTAATTTGTGGTCAGAATTTATGAAATGCCGCTTGTCTCTTTTATAAAAAAAGATATGATGGTATTTTACTATCACAAAACATTTTAAGGTGAAACCCACTTAAGAGTACTGTAGGGGGCCCCATTAGTACGTTGCGTAAGTTATATATCTAATAGTATGAAAGACGACGCAACACGGCGTGAACGCCGAATATTTTATACCAATATTTTTTATAAAAAGATCCAGGGTACAGCAAATCATATCCCTTCGCTATCTCTAAAGCGCATGCAAAATTATTCTAAGCATCTTACCCAAACTTGCGTCATAAGTATTCATGTACTCTGACGTCATGAACTGCGAGACGAGGGCTGTTTTACCGACGCCGGCGTCCCCTAGCAGGACTACGCGGTACTTTGGTATCTGAAACAAAGTATTTTTTTTATGTGATAGGTAGCAAACGAGCAGGCGGATCACCTGATGGTAAGCAATTGCCGCCGCCCATGGACACTTGCGCTGCCAACTAATCCCCTTCCCGTCCCCGGGTGGGCCTCCGGTACCCTCACTCACTCGGCGAAACACAGCACAGGGGCTGCTTCACGCCGGTTTTCTGTGAGGCAGTGGTATCACTCCGGTCGAGCCGGTCCATTCATGCCGAAGAGTGGCTCTCCCTGAATTAAAATTAGGACATATTTTAGGATTAAATAGTAAGAAACAAAAAAAAAACAAGCAAAAAGGTCTTCGGTCTTCGTTCTTAGGATCTTTTCTAAAACAAAAAAAAGTGTTGTAAGTATTACAAAATTGCACCGCCTTACACCTTTTTTTTTTTTTTTTTTTTTTTTTTTTTTGATTTCGCTGGGGAATGCCGCCGACCCGGAGTGCAATGGGCCGACGTCGCCGCCTGACGGCGGCGCCTTATGCATACCCGCCTACTGGGGAGCAGGCGGGTTATGTCGGGCTCTCCTCTGGCGGGGGCTTCTCCTAACGAGAAGCCGGCCAGAGGCATACCGACTAAACCCCAGCGGTTTTCCCTCATCGCCCTTAAATGGGGAGTGGTCGTGGGCTGTAGGACGAACCTATTACCCATACGGGCACCACAACCCTCCCCGGGCGGTGCCCGCCTACACGGCGGGCCAGGCGGTTCCTCCCCCGGCTTGGCCGGGAGAGGGAGCAGGGACGGCCGGGAAAACTGAGCCGTCCCTACCAGGCTGCGGAGGGAGCCCGTGCAATGCCAGTGCTGGTGTCCCCACACCACGCACCGGCGGGCTCCCTCTGCGGAGAGGAGGGAGACGCGCATCTGTTCGGCGTCTCCTCCCCCTCCTTGCCCTTCGGAGCGCGCTGGCGAGAGGGTCCGCCTCTCGCACGCGCTCCGCCGCCTCCTTCTCTGCCATTACGTGCTCGCAATAGTCAGCGAAGGCCTTCCAAGCCTCTTCACTCGCTAGCATAGCTCTCACTATGCTAGAGAGAGAGAGGTCCTGGCCGACCCTCGCGACCAGCGCCAGACGCTGCGGAGACCACGACACACACTCCGCTAGGGTGTGTTGTGCCGTGTCCTCCGCAGCGCCGCACGCATGGCAGGAAGGCGTCTCCTCCCGTTTTATTCGGTGCAGGTAGTGACCGAAGCATCCGTGTCCGGTCAGTACCTGCACCATACGGAAGGAGACGGAGCCGTGGTGACGCTCAAGCCACCGGTCCAGGACCGGGGCGAGCGCATCGAGGGTCCTTCGGCCGTATCGGGCGGAGGCGAGGTCCTCAGACCATCGCCTCAGGAGGCTCTTTCGAGCCTCCCTACGAACGGCTTCCCTCTCGACGGGGCAGAAGCGTTCCTCTTCTGCCCTCTTGGCCGCCGTCCATTGGTAGACGGCGGCCAACACCACGGCTTCCAACTCCCAAGGAGGGGTCTCAGCGAGTAAGCAGGACGCATCAAAACCTACCGTTCGGTAGGCTCGAGCGACCCGCTGCGCCATCACCCGCTGAGGCCCCCGCAGGAGGGGAACGTTGTCCCGTCCCGCCAGGGAGTCGGCCCAGACTGGCGCACCATAGAGCGCCATGGAACGCAAGATGCCGGCGTAAAGACGCCGACACCTCGAGCCTGGGCCCCCCAGGTTGGGCAGCATCCACGTCAGTGTGTCTGCTGCCTTTAGGAGTCGCGGTAGCAGCCCGCGAAAGTGCGGGCCAAACTGCCACCGCGAGTCTAAGGTGAGGCCGAGATAGCGCATCTCGGCCTTCACCTCAACCTGGTGCCCCCCCACAGTGATATGCGCACCGTGGGGGAACGGTTCCCGAGGCCCTTTGGGAAAGTAAAGGGCCTCAGTTTTCTCCAGCGCCACCTCGAGGCCGAGGAGGCGCATTCGGGATACGACTAGGTCGCCGCCGTGGGACGCCACGCGAGCGGCGTCCCGGTACGTCGACCCCCGGGAAGTGACCAGGGTGTCATCTGCATAGCAGATGACACTCATTCCCGGGAGGAGTACGCCGCGGAGGACCCAGTCGTACCCAATATTCCACAGAAGTGGTCCGAGAACCGACCCCTGTGGAACGCCTAGCTCGACCGGTCGACGCTGGATCTCCCCATCCCGGTCCGCATACATGACCTCTCTCCCCTCGAGGTAGTCTTTGATGAGGAGTTTGAGGTACTGGGGCACTCGGAAATGCTCGAGTGCCTCCAGTATGACCGGGTGGGGGAGCGTGTTGAACGCATTCCGGATGTCGTAGCTAACGGCTACGACACCCTGGTTGCGAGACGCGGCCTGGCGGGTCTCGTCCCGAAGGCGGGTCAGGGCGTCCACCGTGGACCGCCCCGACCTAAACCCGTACTGGGCCCCGGACAAATCGGGCCCAGTAGTCGCCATGTGCTCAACGAGGCGGGAAGCGATGATTTTCTCAAAGAGCTTCCCTACCTCATCGAGCAGGACGATGGGCCTATAGGCCGACGGGGAGTCCGCCGGCCGACCTGCCTTTTGAAGCAGGACTAATTGGCCCTGCTTCCAGATTCTCGGGAACCTCCCAACCGCCATACAGCGGTCGAAGAGGTCCCGGAATCTTCCCTCCATTTCCCCGATGGCGATGGCGATGACTCTCGCCGGGACGCCATCGGGGCCGGGAGCGGTCCTCTTGGCGCGGAGTTTTATCTCTGCCGCGCCAAATTCCTCCGTGGAGATAGGGAGTGGTCCCTTCATCCACGGGGGGGACCGCCCACGCAGGCGGGCGCATCCTGGGAGGGACGAAGCTGGTGCGGACAGGGAAAAGCGTCCGCACCACCCTCTCCAGGAGCTGAGGCTGGAGAGTTTCCGTGACCGGGGGGCCTATGGGGCGCAGTTTATTCCGTGCCGCCCTATAGGGCCTCCCCCAGGGGTCACGGTCGAGACTCTCCAGCATCTCGTCCCTCGCCGCGTCCTTGGCCCTGCCCACCTCATATTTAAGTGACCCCCTCGCCTGGCTGTATGCCAGATAAAGGCGGTCCTCTAGGGCAGGGTCCCGCCTGCGCCTCCTCCTAGCCCGTTGGTAGGCCCTATGGGCCGCACGACATGCGGCCCTGAGGGCCTCCAGGTCCGCCGACCACCAATAAACGGCGCGGCGGGGACCCGGGCGGCGTGACCGAGGCATGCTCGCGTTACATACCTCGGTCAGGCTGGTGCGGAGGGTGGACGCGGAGAGATCCACGTCGTCCCCGTCCAGGACTGGGAAAAACCAGTCCTGGACGAAAGCGGCCTCCTTGGCCCTCTCCCTGTCCAGCTTGGTGACGGCCCACCTGGGAAAGGGAGAGAGCCTCCGGGCAGCCTGGCCAGACGCCGAGGGGTTTCGGACCACAAACTTGATGTGTTTGTGATCCGAAAGGGTCTCCCCTGGGTCCACCTCCCACACCGTCGTGCGCCCCGCAATCGAAGGGGTGGCGAACGTTATGTCTACCACCGACCCTCCATTGTGTCGCACGCACGTGTGTGTCGTGCCCCGATTTAGTATATGGAGACCAACCGTAGTCACCCACTCCCTCAGGGCACGACCACGAACGTCTGCGGCCGGATTTCCCCAGGCCGGCGACTTCGCATTTAGGTCCCCGGCGATTATAATGGGGCGCGGTGCCAAACGGCCCAAAACCGCGCCTAGAATCGCCAGGAACCCCTCAAAATCGGAGAATGGCCGGGAAGGGGAGAAATATACTGCGATGACAGCGATATTCTCTCCCCCGGCCACGACGTACCCCGACCCCCTTTCGACGAGAGAGAGCGGGGGAAAGGGGGATGACGGCCGCTGAAAAATAGCGGCCACGCCATCCCTGTCACCAAACCAACCGTCCGGGATACGGTATGGCTCGGCGATCACGGCGGTGTCCACCTGCCACTCGGCCAGACGCTGATAGAACAGGTCCTGGGCCGAGCGGCAATGGTTTAGGTTGGTTTGGAGGAAGGTGCGGTGTCCCAGATCCATTATGGTTCCGCACCTTCCTCCATCCGGTCAACCACAGGAGGCTCTGTGGGAGCCTCTGTGGTGGCCTCTGCCGCTGGCCGTGCAGGCGGCGGCGGTGGTCTGCCCATCTTGGGAGGAGGACGACAGTTCTTCCCGCCCATTATGTGCCCTGCTGGTCGGCCGCTCGCGGCACAAACGGCGCAGCAGGGCACTTTCTCCTTACAGTCCGCCCTGGCGTGACCCTCCTTTCCGCACCGGACGCATAGCGCCGAACGGTCGATGGAGGGACAGAGAGCGCGTGTGTGGCCGGTGCCTCGGCACCGGAAACACCGGAGGGGCTCGTCCTCCAGTGCCCGTACCCCCGCCGATGTCCAGCCAACTAAAAGTCGGCCGGCAGCCAGCACCACCTTGGCAGCGGTGGTGGGGCAGTGGATCCGAATTCGGCCCATTCCCCACCGGCCTCGGTGAAGCTCACCGCACTTTATGGCTGACGGCTCACAGCCGCCAACCTCCGCCACCCTGCTGATGACGTCTTCCTTGACAATAGAGTCGTCAAGGTCTGTGACGAGCAGGGTGGCACGCCTCACCGGGCGGGACACGACGGCCGTCCCTGCCACCGCCTCGCGGAGCTTCTCAGCAAACGCATCCGCGAGTGCTCCGCTCTGCGTGCCAGGGAGTTCGAATTTACGAGCTCCCGTCACCGTGTGGCGGCAGCGCATTGGGGGAAGGCCAAGAGACGAGGCGCCCCCTATCGCCTGTCTGGCCCTCACCAGGACGGACTCATATGTCTCGCCCTTCGCAACGCCCTCTGCCGTCAGCGTCACCACGACCGCTGACGATCTCGGCACCGCGATCTTCTTTGCCGCCGTTGCCGCCGGAGTCGAAGCTGGGGAGGACTTCTTCTTCTTCCCCTTTTTGTTGGGCCTCTTGCCCCCAGTAAGGCCCACGACCTCCTGCGAGGGAGGCGCCGCCGCGGTGCCGCCCGAGGTGGCTGGGGCGGCCCTTGTTCTCCTCGCTTTGCGTCTCACCGTCTGCCATCCATCGTTGGCCGCAGTTGTGGACGGAAGGAGGAGGTCCTCGCGTGGTTGTTGGGTCCTCGAAGAGGATGCCACAGGCTCCTCATCGGCCATAGCAGGAGGCGCCGACGGTCGGGGCCTCGCATTTTGGCGTGGGGGCGTCGCCCCGGCTGCAGTGGCCGCAGCAAAAGTTTTGGCCCGTGTCACCGGGCCGGACGAGGTGGTGGCCGTCAACGTCCTAGTTGACGACTTGCCCACTCCCTTGCCCTTCGCAGAAGGAGGTGGAGGAGGGGGCATTAGGACCTCCGGGGGGATGTCGGCAGCGGCGGCTCTGCGCCTGTCCGCCTCTAAGGGTGGCCTTGCAATTGGGGCCGGGAGGAGGCGGTCCTCCAGGCCAGCGATGGCAGCGCGGGTGAAATTGTGCTGCTCCATCGTGTGCTCCCTTAGGAGTTCCGCCAAAAGCGGCCTAAGTATCTCCTCAAAGGGGGGCTGCTCCTGAGAGGAGGGTCTGGGGGCAGGTCGGCTAAGCTTCCCTCTGCTGGTGGAGGGAGCAGTGGCAAGAGGGGGGGCAGTGGAGGCTGTAGGAGTGGCCTGAGGAGGAAGCAGGCCAGCCCTCAACCTGGCCAGCTCTTTGCGAGTTTCGCATAGCTCCTCCTCAAGGCGGCGAACAGTGGCCTGCAAAGCGGTGGTCTCGTCCGAGATACTCCGCTTGGCCAGCTCGCTTGCCGCCTCCAGCATGGCCTGGGCGTGTCCCTTCAAGGCCTTCTGGTAGGTGCCCTTTAAGTTGCCAGATTTGTTGGTGACGGATATGATACCCGCCACATCCAGCTGGAGGAACTCCTGGAGCTCCTCCACCGTCATCTTCTCATATTGGACATGAGAGGTACCATATCCGAACTTGATAGTAGCCTGCCTCCTCCTGTCCTCGGCCTCCGAAATTTCGGCGTCCAGTTCTGCCGCCGCCCGATCGCGCTCCTCCTGGCGCTGGGCAGCCTTTTCGGCCTTTCTAGACGCTTGGAGGCCCACGTACGCACCAGTGGTGATGGGCCTCCCATGTCCCGCCGCCTTCTTGGCAGCGCCCCTTTTCTTCGCCTCCGGGCTGGAGTCGGACGATCGCTTAGTGACCGCCCGCTTGGACCCAGCCCGGAGATATTTGGTTATGTCCACGGTGCTGGCAGCGGAATCGGTGTCGGACTCGCTCACCGATTCCACATCTGATGCCAGCGCATGGAACCTCCCACCGATTGGCGCTGATGGTGGTGGTGCTGGTGTTGGCGGTGGTGTCGGCCTGGCCTGGTCAGCAGCCGCCTTCGCTGACCTAAGCCGGGTGACCATCTCCACCGGCACTCTCTTTACGTCTGGGTGGAGTTTCTTCCCCCTTTTTGGAGCCCGCTTTTTGTGGGATCAGAGATCCTCTTGATCCAGTAGCCGATTCATAGTCGGAGGCAGATACGTCGGAGACGGCCGACATATCTATCCTCTCAACGTCGGATTCTACTACAAGCTCCGGAGCCATAACAGATGCGTCTGAAGACGCGCCAAGGTCGTTGAGAGGGGTGCGCACCATCTGGGTACATACCCCCCCCGCCAGTTCGTCGGAAACCAATTCATTAGAGCGATCAGTATCCAGGTTCTTGCGTAAGTCGTTGTCAGATAAGCAGTCCGAGTTTGTGGTTTTAAGTTTTTCGTTTGTCAAATCCATATGATTCCCACGAGAATTCTCTGAAGGAAAGTCCACCGCAGCAGAGCAGGATTACTGCGGTAAGCCAGATACACCAGAGGGTTGGCAGTTCCCCCTGGGAGGGCCGCTAACGGGCTGGGTACCTCCCCAGCCACCCGAAGGCGACCGACGCCGCGCGAGGCCCCGAATGGGGCGCCCCAACGCCGGTCCTTTGAGGTTTTTTATCGAGGTTGTCTCCTCTCGGGCCGGCCAATTAAGGCAAGCCCGCTCCCCACCGCTGAGCCCCTATCGGGGCCCAGAGCGCTAGCGGGTTAACCCTCCCCGGCAGGCACGCCGACCCGCCGGTTCGGAGTGATTTTTAGAGAGGTTTTCTTCCTCGCGGTCTCCTCTCAGTGAGAAGACCCCCGGCCCCTCTCAGTGAGGGGTTACGGTATGACTGGTTTTGGTCCGCGCCGGCCGCAGCCGGTACCCCCCATATCTGGGGGGCGTTCCCCTATCCGCCACCGGGGGACGCGTCCGATAGCAGAGCCCAGAAACTGCCACGGAACCGCCTTACACCTTGTTCAAGTGTCCTTTACCCAAAGGTTGCCTGGAAGTGATCGCTCATAGTGTCAAGGCTGCCTTTGTTGTACATTACTCCTGTAATAGCTAGTTTTTAAGTTTTATAACTCTGTTTTGTGTGCAATAAATAATATATTCATTCATTCATTCAAAAGTTTTTTTTATTTTATTGAATTGAAACGGCTTCACAGAAACCGGCACCGTTAGGGTATAGCTGGCGGCATGAATAATAGTGATGACTTGTAAAAAGAAGACTTTCTACTAAAATGGTTTCTGCGCATTTAAGGTCATCGCTATTACTACACAACATTATATTTCCACTACGACAAATATACTAATAATAAATAATACATATTTGTTATTGATATAAACCTTATCTGAATAAAACAAGCATGTAGCGCTCTCACTCTATCTGGTGCCACAGATGACAGAATACCAGCGTCATTGCTAAGTGAGCAGTGACATAATGCTGAGTGGGAACCATTTTGGTAGCATAAGTTTAATTTTTATTTTAGTATTAAGTTTCTATTGTAATTTGCTCCAATAAATATTTTCTATTTTATTCTATTGTTTCATAATAAGTATTTCAAATAAATATTTTCTATTCTATTCTATTGTTTCATGCCGCAGACTATTATGTTTTTTTCTATGTGATACGTAAGCGGCCAAGTTTCAGTTCCGTATATCATCACTGGCAACATTATCCACAATCGATACACTTTAACAAATATTACACACATATTTGCTCTCCAAATATTCATACGGGCGGCAACTTGGCAACGGATCCTGGCAATATTGTCCATCCCCTGGCCGTATGTTGTAAGCGGGTTAATATTGGCTACGCCAGTGTTGGCACTGCAGCCAGTTGGGTATACTAATGGGCCTAGATTTGGGAAATAGATGGTGTACAGCCTGCTATATGACGTTAACGCCTGGACTCTTATACCGAGCTAATAAGGTTTATATTTGAGTAAGTTGTTATACCTATTAGTGCATGTAATTGTACTTCTAGTGTGTTTGCATATTTGTCCACCAGGTGGGACTTGTGTAGGTCGCGGGAGTCCCTTGGATGCTGGTGGCACAGGACCGATCTGTGCTGTGTGGAGAACGTTGGGGAAGGCCTAAGTCCAGTGGACGTCTATTGGCTGAAATGATGAGTATGATGATGATGATATTTCGTACGTCTGGTATAAGTGATCCTGGATTTGTAACCATGATCTACTTGGTCCCACTTTTAGGGTTCCGTAGCCAAATGGCAAAAAGTTAAACCCTAATAGATTCGTTTATCTGTATGTCACAGCTATTTTTAAAGAGTAATTTCTTGAAACTTTACCAAATATGACGTACACCTATTTTACCATAAAAACTACCAACAAAAATTGGTTTGAACGAAATCTAATAATAATTTTTAATGACGTATTAAACCTCATTAATCGTAAATCAGAATTATCGTTCATTCAACTCAAGTATAAAAAGATCGGTCAAAGAAAATTATCGTGATAGTTGGATTACAAAATATAACTTATATACTTTTATGAGTACGTCATGTAAAACAACGCGAACGTTTAAAATTATATAAAATCAGTTTTAATAAAGGGATGAAATATTATCGGTCTGTAGCGCACCACATCATAATAATCCCTTTGAATTTAACAGCATGCGGTCTGCTCATCTCTCATGTTTAATATTTATAATTGAGGTGAAAGGCAGCAATGGAGCGTAATATTTGTGGAAATATCTTCGATAATTAATCTCTAGATTTAATTTTACGTGGGAGAGCCACGCTTCGGCATGAATGGGCCGGCCCGACCGGATTGAAACCAGGGCTTCACAGAAAACTGACGTGAAGCAACGCCTGTGCTGTGTTTCGTCGAGTGAGTGAGGATACCGGAGGCTCAATTGGGGGAAAAGATGTAAAAGGTTAGCAGCGCACTTGTGACTCTACTGGTGTTGCAGTCTATGGGCGGTGGCAATTGCTTACCATCAGGTGATGGCATTAAGCGATTGCCGCCTGCTCGTCTGCCACCCTAAGCTACTACTTTAAAAAGAATCATCATGTCTTTCATTCACATGGATGTCGGTTTATAATTACCTGGAACATTGTCCAAGCGTACCCTGTAAATGACAGCTTTGGACGGAACCGGTAATGATACGCTAGGGCACAGAATACTTAATAGTACAAGTACAGGCAGCCCACTCCTAAAAACTGTTTATAGGAAATAAAGACTCAGGCTGCCATAACATAGTTGAAATTCCAACCGCCCAGCGTTCAACACCTACATAGAAGTGCGTTCTCTTTCTATCGCAAACAACTGTCGCGCATGCATCGCCGCTCGCTCGTGATTTCCTACTGATTAGCCCCTCCGGAGGGGCCGCCGCATGTACTTGCAAGTTCGATACCTACACGCGGAGTGGAACAGGCCTGGCTAGTAAAAGTCACAATTGAATGACAGCATCAGTTTTAAACGATTCCTAACTTAAGTCTCGTTTTATAAGGGGAAGACTAGTCTAAAAATAGTTCACTAGACTAAACACGCAAGTCTCATTAAAAACTTATACAAACTTGTATAATTACGCAACGCAAACAATAAAGACTTGTATAATTATACTTAACGATTGCGTTTATAATTGTCTTAGTTCAAGTTTCATTAAAGTTAATTTGCAACTCAACAAAATGAAACAAGAGTCAAGTGTAAGTAATAGCTTGTTAGGGTTCCTTAAGAAAAGTAAGTATCAGCCTATATACTG